>OU612073.1:3600000-4200000 GCA_914767715.1 Membranipora membranacea
ATGCCGTCATGTTCGAAGAAATAGTTGAAGCCAATATGTCGTATATAACCTCAAACAAGATAAGACAACTTAACCTGGTTAAAATCTTACTTTCACAGGTAATGTCTGAGCGGATGAATTTGGTAATGGAGGATATGTCAGCACAAATCATCTCCAGCATTGAGAACATGAAACTGTATGAGATGAGGCCAGATATGCAAGCGATCATGGCAATGATGGAAGAGGTCAGAGTTAAATCATTTGTGATGATGTTGATTTCTATATTTTCTTTGGTATGAGCTGGTGTTTATAGCCTTTTCCACCTGACAGAGAGAGAGAGTGTTGGAGATGGGGGTTCAAACCTAACTGCCACTGAGCTCTGTCAACAATTCAGGATCTGGTACGCCCCAAACAAGGCCCTAGCACCACTATTACAAGTCATCGGATTATGACAGACCTTAGGGGTTTAACAAACTATTGATTAGTTACAAAAATCTCATGAAAAGTTTTCAATATGTCATTATTGAACTATTACAGCAAGCAAAGTCATGCAACTATACAGCCAGCTTGATGAACTTCCTGGATGTGGTTAATAATTGTTCTATAATTGAGACAGTGATGGATGACATGGAAACGCAGCTGACGGAACTGGTAAGTTTGGCCTGTCACATTTGAACAGGAAAGAAATGACATATCAATATTAAACGTGATATCCGGTAAAGTTTCTAGCTGTTTGCCAGTAACAAGAGAAAAGTCGAACATCAATAAATTTTGGCTCATGAAAAGTGTCAGCTGGCTCTCTGACATATCTGATCTTCGACACCTACACATTTCAGTTTTTCAATGACCGGAAAAGTCAGAATTGATAAATGATATATCAATTGCACTTTGGCGTGCACCACCTTTAGAGGGTTAGAAGATCGCCGAATAGGCTAAACAAATGTCCTACCTGGGAAGCAGTTTATAATTCTGGGTGCTTCACCAATCTAGATGACACATTGCAATCCAGATTTCTATCAAGTTCTCGAATCCTTACGATGCTCAATAAAAGATCTCTTTTGTGAAATTTCTTATAGTATAATGCAATGAAGCTCTCGCCTACCTGGCAGTCTCCCGACTATACCTCGGCCATGAAGCTTATGGATATGATGGGAGAGTATGATTGGAATAGAACGGCAGAGAAGGCCTTGTGGGAAGCTCTGCTCATGATGGATGACCTTCTGCCAGCTGAAACTGTGAGACTAGGCAATGAGATGATGGATGGCATGATGGATGATGAGAAAATGATGTTGGAACCTGCCAAAAAAGCTATGCAGCAGGTCAGTCTGAATTTTTCAACAACGTTGTATTGACCAGTTTTTAAAAACAGGAACTTGTTGAGATGACTGGAGAAAATTAATGACATGTGTAAGGATAAGCCCTCTCTACTGATAGCAACTTTCAAATTTAAAATTTATAAAGAAATTGTCAGCTTAGTTGTCAACCACATTGAGTTGTCTGTTTTTTTTCCAGGCTGCTGAGGAAATTATGGTAGTAGACTGGATGCCCGAATGGATGCCTTTAGAAGATATGGAGGACATGTTTTCTGAAATGATTGGTGAACAGGCTCAGAAAATGAATAAGGTATATCCAGAGTGTCTAATTTTCTGAATTTCTAAATTAGTTAAATTCTTCACTTATTGACTCTTGTCGACCAGAACATTGTAACAAACTTTAACACACATTATTTTTGTAGTCACTCTTTGCAAATGCGCCAGGCCGCCTGCAGAAGCTAGTTATCTTCTTGACTAACATGAATCAGACTGAAGCTATGGAGGATATGATGCAGATAGGTATGAGAGTAAGTGAGAACATGATGAAGTACTACTGGCACATGTTTATGCCTCAAGGTGCTAGAGATGAGATGATTAGAAGAATGAATGCCCTGGAAGCTGGAGAACTCCAGGAATACAGCATGAACCAGATGATTCAGGTTTGTAACAGCAACAACACAACAGCTGTACAAATAATGAGGTTTCCATCATCACTAGAAAAGCTCGGATTATCCTTTCTTTATTCATGAGAAGACAACTCACTTGAATGAATGCACGGATCATATGATTTTTCATTTTTTCACACGTTTGCCCAACAGTCATATATTGCACTTTGACCATCATGAAGAGCTGGTGAAAGGAGTTTATTGTTCTCAGAGATGTGATTTCTCCTTATATCTTTATATTCATCAAACTCTGCAACAATTTCAACATCTGGGAAATAATTCCTCTCTTATGAACCATAGATGGCTGGAAATGACACAACAATGCAGATGGTGGTCGGATCTGATGTGATGGTAGCCATGTCTGAGTCTATGTCTCAGACTATGTCTGTTACATACTCGGAGGTCAGAGAGGAAAGTGGAGAAGAGAAATGGGACCTTCTCACTCAAGAGGAGAAGTTTGTCAGAGTCATGATGGCTACAGATATGGTAATAGAATATAACCATCTTATCTAATTGACGCTTTGCTATTCATGAGAAATGAAAATATGTGGCACAATTTGTTCAAGGGACCCTCTTTTTTCAATAAAAAGTTGCAACTGGGACTGTTTTCTTTCTGAATTGGATATTCATCGATAGGAAAGAAATTGCAGTCAGGTTTACAGCTCAGCTCGATAAAATGATCAATATTGAAATACAATCCTGATCTTTTGCCTGAGCTTTTGAAATAGGAAGTAACTATTTCTCCAAGTTCTTACCATTTATCATCACCACATGGTCGACACATTATTCCAGTCACAAAAAGAAATTTATTCAATGTGTACCAAAAAATCTTTGAAGTTGCAAATAAAATTTCACTTGTATACCCCTCGTTGACTACAGATGAGGATGATGACTGATGCATCATACGCGGCACAGGAGGTGATTATGACAGAGTACTACTACTATATGGGAATTATATTCCCTGATTACACAGAGCAGTGCTCTTATGACATGGCTAATGCATCGTATGCTATGATGAACGTTATGGATCCGAAGAATATGTGGGCAGTTTACAGTAAGTTAATGCATACTGCCTATGCTGTAGTATTTAGCACAGTGTAGATCAAGTAAGTTTAATATTCCCTTCATTCGATGTTTGAGCCACCTACACAAGAATCATGAACTTTCGCCCTACCCGTTGGAGTTGAAGGCGGTTTACCAGTAAAATTTTGATCTACTAGGACATATTGATGTTTCCAGTTGAGCAACTATGGCACATCCTTCAGTCAAGAAAGACAACTCCCATAGCTGAAGTATACCAAACAAACTTTTAACCTCAGTATACACTAAGATATGTAGAATACTCAACATATATACCACACAATCGCAGATAGACTTTGAGATATTATTCTCTTTGCACCATAGCATTACTGCGACTGTCTGAGCCTGTGCAGTGTGAGAAACTGAAGGGAACACTTGCCTGGCTATTAATTTCTTTAAAAGTAAACCCTAATATTTCATTTATAACCTTCGCATAAATCTCATATAATTTCCAATTTTACGCTGTATTCCACTGGCTTACCTACACTCGGTGTTATTTTGTAGTGTTCGACGCATGGGGTAAAGTGCCTTCTGGTGTAGCTCTTGGTGCCTTTACATGGCCTGGAAACATGAGAGAATGTGAGAGAGTTAGCGGTAATAGGACACTAGTCCTTGATAATGGTATGACAGTGGTTGTGGATTCTGAGCCTATCAGAGGAGCTTGGAGTCTAATCAAAATTCATGTTGCAGTAAGATTATACCAGCCGTGTATAACCTTGGAATAAAACATTGTTGACTTTTTAAAAACTTCGGCCATAATGTCCTATAATTTTTTAGATTTTTAGCCACTAAACTTCTTATTGGAATGTAAACAGTCCCATTGTGATATGATGTGTAATCTTTGATATTTTCCAATTTTAGGAGGGCCTAGATTTGGGCATTGGTGTTTGCTTGCCAGAATCCTGTACGAACGATGACATCAAAGGAATATTCAACCGTGAGTAGACATTGATCATATATCACAATGGATGCGGATTTAATAGGAATATACCTGAAAGTTTGATCCAATTTCTCTCTTCTTTTGGATGGTTGAAGGGGAGCAACTCCAAATTCAAGATACATACTCAGACTCCAGTTAAAATTTGGCAGCAGAATGCCATCATTACTGTGTCTCAACATCATACTTTTTATTATATGATATTGTAGGAGTTGAGTTGATGGGTGGTAAGATAACAAGCACGAAGCAGAAATCGAGCTTTCCAGCTATGAATGGGCAGTACAAGACAGACTCTAAGTTTATTGGTGTAACGTAAGTACAAAAGTATTCGCCCTTCTGCATCAAATAACAAATTCCTAATAACACTAAACATATGGACCTTAGCCACTGAAATAACTTTAAAAAAGGTGATAATATTCATTCAACACAAATCTTAAAAATGGCTAATTACTCAAAATAATTCAAGTCTGTAAAACATATTATAAAAGCTTGTAAAACAAAACCATGAAAAATGCATTACATTTCACTTAAATTGATTCTTTATTGTGCCTATCCACAGGGCGTTCTTCGGTGTGCTTACACTGGTGATTCTTTGTTGTACTATATATGATCGATATGTGCTGATGGGCTCTGAGAAACAAGATCTCAAACACTTGGAGAAGAAAAACCACAAAGTTTCCATGGCCGGCAACCTCTACAGCATGACCAAACCAAAGAACAGCTCAGAGAACTCATACAAGGGCTCTGAGACATACGCTACTGTTGGGGACGGGGTAGGAACTGTCTATAACGGTGCTGATATGGCACACATGAACTCAGGCTATATTGCTAGTGATGAAGAAGATTTTGCAGTCAGAGCACATGAGAAATTCACAGACCTGGAAGGTAAGCTGATTCCACAATAGATCTGTAACCTGGAATGTATAGTATGACCAGGCCAAACACCTATATGCGATCCTTAACCCGGTTACACGTTGGAAACCAGAACATTGCATTGTGGGTTATTCCAAGCATGCATAGACAAATCCTGATGCAGAGGCATGAGATCTGATAGAAAAGTGTAAGCAAGAATGAAAAACTTGAGCATGTAAGATCTATCTGTTCAGTCAACATGACCTAAGACCTGCATCCCTTTCACTTGTTTTCATTGACAAGCCTCATTGATAGCGTTTTATTTCTCTTGCAGCATCCCCTAAACACGACGCAGAAGAGAAAAAGGAAAAGAAACAGAAGGAACAAAGTATGTTGACTTTGTACACATACAATAGTTTGGTTATATCTTGTCATGATAAGGGGTGGGGCCAGAGAACAGTGACTGACACCCATTGTATGCAAAGACCTTTCTCACCCCTGATCTGAAGAGGACTATAACCACTACACTCCATTATCGTTTCATCGGTGGCTCATCTAGTAAGCCTTTTCCCATTAGATCTGCAATTCAATATCAAAAGACTTTTGTAATAGACATTGTATATATCTCTGTTCAAGGTTTGGGATGCAGGCTGGTTAAAGCCTTCAGTTTGTATGACTCTCTGCCCAAGCTTATGGACGTAACTCCTCAACCCAAACAGCTGAGAGCACTACACGGTATCAGATTCCTCAGCATGACTTGGGTGATTTACGGTCATGGTTATTATGTGCTGTCCGCGATGCCAAATGCAACTAGTAAGTGCTTTATTTTTTCTCCCAATATAATTATACCTGTTAAACGTCGCAAAGAGCCTACATGACTTAGCATGGAAAAGTTTATAGTATAGTTTTGGGGCTTACTCCTCCTGACAACTTCCCAGTTCTGTGATGTAACTGTAAGAGTTATTCTACCTTGTTTAAATAGCAACATTGGACATAAATTTGTTGCTTTAATTCTGATTATGGTTACACCCTCATATATACACAACATTGTCATTGTCATGATGGTCATAGTTCATCACGCATCCAAGTCGATTTGTACACTATCCTCCATGCCGTATAATTCCACTAGCTGATTCACGCAGGTTATATATTGTTTGTGTTTTAGAGAACATAATATTGGCACTTGAATATGGTAAAACTGGTGACTGGATGTTCATGGGCATAACCGGAGGACTGTACGCTGTCGATACTTTCTTTATGCTCAGGTAAGAAAATTTCAGGTTCAGGCATTCAATGGAATGCATAAAAATAATACCAAAGTTCACATTTTCAATGGTAATAAGGCATAGTGTCACCTGCTTGGACTTTATTCAAAATAGCAAAAAGTAAAAGCCTGAACCTCTGAATTGGCCCACAATGCAATGAAAAATACTCAACTGGGCTACAAAACAACCAACATTTTCTCTATCATATTTTTTGCAGTGGCCTTCTGGTCGGATACTTGTTCTTGAAGATGATGGAAAAGGCAAAAGGAAAGGTTGGATGCTTTGGCATTGCATACTACTATGTACATCGATATATAAGGTAAGTCAAACTTTGTATTTTCTGAGCCGTTTTAAAATGACGCTAATAAAAATATAAAACACTGCTCAGCCTATTGGCTAAGATGAACGTGTCACTGCCAATGGCTGACTAGTGCCAGTTTGAGTTTTGGCAGCTTGCTGCACACCAAGTTCTTTTATGACCTCACATCTAGGATGCAATCTAGTTTTCTAGGATGTATTACATTCTCAGTATGGATTTAGGGCACCTTGCATCCCTCTTTAGGGGCAGCCCAATCTTCTGTTTGTTTACTAAACAGCAAGATAAAACACACCACTGTTTGGTAACTGTTGCTTACAAACTTACTTTCATTCTGATCTCGACAGGTTGCTACCACTGTACGCCGCGACTATTATGATCGCTGTTGCCTACATGAATTACGTCGGACGGGGACCCTTCACTTTGTGGCTCAAGCCGGAAAATGATCCATGTATCAAGAACTGGTGGACCAACCTTCTTTACATCAACAACCTGGTCAAGGGTAATGAACAGGTGAGATAACTCTTAAAATATCCCATTTATATTTCTAATTGGCCAAAGTAGCAGGCTGTCTCAGGCTGCAGTGTAACTTTCTTGGGTTTCTTTTGCTTTTTAGATTAATTAAAGCCAAATCATGGTCACATCTGTAAAGCATTTCTGAATGTCCAAACCTTTATTATCTTACTCTGCATTGTATCGAAGTTTTCATGGCACAGCATGATATGGACATAAGATGCAAATTTGTATCGGTTAAAATTTCAGCAGTCTTGGTTTTGCATAAATATCCGATCAATGAAGTAATTTATTTAATTTTGTAATTCATATTTATTATTTTACTGATTATAGTGTGTGGCATGGTCCTGGTACCTAGCTAATGATATGCAGTTCTATGTGATATCTCCAATCATTCTCTTCCCATTATACTGGTAAGTGGAATTAACTGGAGATGCAAAGCAGAATATTACATGATTAATTTAGTCATATTACTTGCCAAGAAATATAGACAGCAGATAGATTATGGTTTCTGATAATGGTTTGTTTTATAAGATCACCACTTACAGTAATGCCTCAAAGAGGTTCAGAAGGCTACCTATAATAGAAGATGAAACAGCCGCTTTACCACATATTGGCAACTATCATTGATATTTTTGTTGTTGTATTTTTCATCGTTAGGTACCCTGGGGTTGGAGTCGCGGTCATTGGAGCTATCTGGACGATATCAGCTGGTGTGACAGGATGGCAATGGTCTCTCCGTGACGGAGGTACTACATTCAGGTAATGTTTTATACCTAGGAAAGTCATTATTATTTTTGAAGCCTACTATAATTAATTATATGAATTCATATTGTATATTCATTTTTATATTGTTATTTTAAATTGTTTTATTTTTATTATATTGTATAAATTCAATTTTCTTTGCAAATAATTATAATATAATATTAATGCAAATGACTAAAACCATACCACTGAAAAGCTGGCGGCTGGTCATTATACAATAATCAGTGTTAAATTTTAACGATGGTAAAGGAAACTTGTAATGATAACTCTTCTGTGTTTATATTTTAGCGACGTAACAGTCTTCAATGACCTTTACATCAAACCCTGGGCTAGGATTGGTCCATATCTGATTGGTCTTCTGCTGGCACTGATCCTACACAAGAAATGGGAGATTAAAAGTGTAAGTCCTAATGTAATACAATAAAATATCATATGGTATATATCAGGGGTGCCCAACCTATGGCTCATGAGCCACCTCGGCTCATTTTGGCTTTTTGGGTGGCTCATTTTAATATTTGCAAATTTCACGCGCTTTTTGGCGCGAATTTCATGCGTTCAATTCATGCATGTACACTGTACATTAAATGTATGTATAGTGTATACAAGTTCATTGTCCTGGATGCCTGCATTGTAATATGTGTGTAGAGTTGTCTTCTTGCAGACTTGCCAACCTAAATTTTCCAAAATGCTTACAAAAATTTGCAAAATGCTTAAAATGCTTACAAAACTCCAGGGCGCCTTATATGACCAGAAAATGCCTCAAATTTTTTTTCGCGCTACGCGCATAATCTCACACGATGACCTTGCTTTGGTATTTTTGCCAACACTTATACATGAATGAATATGATACATATATATCACTGACTGTTTCCATGTTGTCTACACGCGACGTGGTCAGCTCATTTGGTTTAATTAATTTTTGAAATGGCTCATGTGAGAGAAAAGGTTGGGCACCCCTGGTATATATACATATAATATAAATGTATTTTCAAGATGTGATTTATTGCTTGCTGCTTTTTAGGCAACTTTTATAAAAGGTTAGGTTTCAAACTTTTGAAATTCCACCTCCCACTTACATCAGTCCGTTTTCTCACTATCTCTTGAAATGCAAGGCAGAATAAATCTTTATACTCAACCTCTTCACACCTCCCCTGAATTTCTCACCAGATGTTTGTGAAGGCTCTGATGTGGATCGTCTCCCTCGGCCTGATAGCCCTGTGTGTATATATGCCTTACGACTACACCAAGGAGGATGGAGTAACATCGAGCTCCTGGAATGCTGACCAGCGTGCAGCCTTCGAAACATTGTCTAAGACAGCCTGGGCTATCGCTGTAGGATGGATCGTATATGCAGCTAACAACAATTGTGGAGGTAAATGGATTGGGATTGTCTATCCTAACCACCGATATTTTTGATGATGATGATGATGATAATAACACGGTCATAATATTACAGATTTAGATTACACAAAGCTATACCTGTCGTATATGATTTAAACTATCATCAATCCATCTCGAATCATGATTAAAGATAGCTCATTATTGCAATAGTTAAATATAGCTTTGTTTCTTAGGACCAATCGGTGATGTGCTGGGGTGGTGCGGATGGGCCCCATTATCCAGACTGACATATGCAGCCTACCTTATCCACCTGTTCATCATTATAGCTGATGTACAGAACATCCACTCCATATTTGATGTCAACCACTACGAGATTGTAAGTGTTAGATTTCCTTTATCTGGTTGCCAGGCTGAATTTAGGAGTTTGCAAATTTATCATTACGGATTGTGGCGTTATATTTGTAATGAATATTAGACGTATTTTCAGAACATTTGTTAAGTCATGCATTGTTTTGGTCTGCATGAATCCTATTTTACCCAGCTTGGATATTTATGCATGTTTTTTTTGTTTATTTTTGTAAAGCCTATTGAAACTATGTAAGTCATGAGTGCTCTGGCACAACATTGATTGAAGCCCTAAGTAATGTCTCCACGTCTGTAAGTTGTCTTACCATGTATTTTTGAAGGACACAACTCCTTAATCAATCAGATCCGCGCCTTTTGTTGTGTTGTGATGAACATGTTTTTTTTCTCTTTTAGTACAAAATAAATCTGACCTATGTCATTGCTTCATATGTGATTGGAGCAGTGTTGTACCTCCTTCTTGAGGCTCCCGTGATAGCACTGGAAAAGATTGTCTTATCCCGCAAACGGAAGTGAACTTGATTTTGATCAAGCAGGATTGTGATCGATACACTATCCTCAAACACACATCTAACAGTCTAACACATGGACTTTTGCAAATATAACCAGAAATCCACCACCTCTCATGAGAAGGTAGTACTATTTACCACGGTAATATAAGTTTGCAAGTTTTTCACCTTTTCTTACACATTTTATTTTTGTTTGAACATTGTGATAGTTCAGCATTTATGACCAGTACAAACGTATCCCATTTTTTACTTCTTTCCAGAGCAATTTTTTTTACGTTGGTGTGACCCTTTTCTATTTTTGGTTGCACAATGTGCAGTGCGCCTTCATAAAACTGATAATTTGTGGCAAATACATCAATTTCCAAACCGAAAACCTTGAAATATGTATATTTTCATATATCATCTTAAATAGTGCTCCTGAATTGTTGTCGTTATACCATACCACCAAAATTGATACTGAGAGCTTAAACAGGGGGAATAAACTCTATAAATTTTTCAAATAGTTTTCCAACTAACCAAGAGTTCAAAGTATTGCCTAGATTTTAATTAGCTCCTCATTATGTGATCCCTCCTCACAAGTGTGACCCTACCTCAAGAAAGCTCCCATATTTGTTTGGGGAATGTAATGCATCCCCTATCTCTATCATTTTGAATTGATGGAAATTTAATTGTTGCTAGTTGCCTTGTATCCTCTTCCAGTCAACTTATGTCTTGATGTTAAATTTTTATGTCATGTTAGCAAAAATAATTCTGCTGGACAGGTTCTCATGAGAAATAGCGTATCTTTCTCTCTCAATTGCTTTTAGAATTAATCTAATTGAAGGGAAGAAAAAAACTCTGATCTTATGGTGCTTCGTAAAGTATTAACATTAGGGTATTTTGTAATTTGATCAAAGAAACTATATCAGTCCACATATACAACTGGTGTTCAATATAATAATTCTCTTTTGAAACTTGTAAGTCTGACTTTTCATTTGCCATATGAGCGTTGTTGGAGGCGGTTTTTCATCTGGTTTCTATTCTTTCCCCGCAGACAATTTCTTCCTCTGTTTTTGTTCTTTCGACACCTGGAACAACAAATGGTAATACAGTGTCATATCAGCCTATTTCAAAAGCATATGCATGCTCAATTTTTTCATCTGTAAAAAACTGAGTTGTGCCCAAAAAGTTTTTAGTAAGTAGTTTCATAGAAGAAAGTTTTAAAAAAGCTAGTCCTGTATCTATTATATCCAAGTTTGGTCAATTCTGTAATTTTCTTTGTACAATTGATGATGATTGGGTTCGGTATTGCCCATTTCAAGGCCTCCTCTCACATGCTTGAGTAAATAAATGATAACCTCTTTTTCTCTAGCTTACCTTTGCCTTCTAAGTTTCCTTTTGTTTTGCCTTCTCCTTTTCCCTCCTCTTACTTTGCTGTTGTTTCTCTTCTGATTCAGCTTTCTTGACTTCCCAACACCTTTGGTGTTTGATTCAACATTTCGGAACAAAGCAGTTGTCATAGGGATAATGGATGTGGTAGTCACAAAATCAGTCACAGGGATTATGGACGTAGTGGTAATAGTATCGGTAAAAGGGAGGATGGCTGTGGTACTGATGAAATCTGTCACTGGAATTATGAACGTAGTGGTAAACAAATCTGTTGCAGAGTCTTCTGCTGTAGGAGTGAAAGAGTTTGTCACAGAATCTATTACTCCAGTAGTGAAAGAGTTAGTCACAAAGCCCGTTGTGGGCGTGAAGGTTACTGTAGCTTGGGTTGTGGCCCTTGTGGTGATATCTTCTTGATAGCCGCCGTACCTTGCTGCGATTCCATCTCTGATTTCCTGGGATGCGCATGGAAGCCACTTTATCCATGCTGCCCTGGTGTGTGACTGAAGTTTCACACCTGCTGCAATCTTCTTCCAATCTCCTTTTTCATACCTAGCATAGGGCGTGCCATGCTGAAAAGGATCGCTAGGGTCAGTACAGCGAGGATCTCTAGTAGTAGGGGTTCTCACAAAACCAGGTGTGGTGAACTGCTGGCTCCCTGTGGTGAAACCCCCTGTAGTGAAGAAAGATTGATCTCCAGTTGTGAAGGTTGACCCGAAACTTCCAGGAGTTGTGAATTGACCAGAGGTGGCTGTAAATCATTCAATACAAGTTTTAATCTAAGGATATATAATTGTGACACGGATAGATAAATCATGAGCTGCTAAACTCATTCATATCAAATTTTAGCAAGAAATTGATTCTGAGTGATTACAAGAGCATCAAATCATCAAGATTCTTTCCATTTCAAGCTTTTGCTAAATTGGAAGCGCAGACAATAATTTGTTAAGCAATCCTTTGGGACCTTGTGACATGCTCAAAAAGCGATGATCTCTTTTTAACCAACCACTGTGATAATCTGGCATTAGCACATTATCATTTTTCTTTAACACTTTTATTGGCAGTCACTTTCATTCCAGTAGCGGAATGTTTTCCGAATAGTGCCGAAAATAAAAAAAATAATAAAGCTTGAGAATGAATCATACAGCTTAGTACACTGATATCGATGATCGAGTATAACTACTATACCTGTAATCTGTCCACCTGTCACTGTGAAGCCATCATCTGTTACCCCAACACCAGTGGTAATAAAAGATATGTCTGCAAGAAAAAAGTCAAAGTTGGGTTGGTGAATCTGTTGTGAGTTGTCCTCCCATTTCTCAGGTGCACATAACTCTGTTTGTGAGGTAACCAAAGTTTATGTTAGATGATAGGGAGTTTGTACCAAACTCCCTTATGATAATGATGTGAAGTTCACCTGTGAGCAAATACATATAGAAGAGCATACACAACTATTCATTGACTACAGCCAGTAATTACTAAGCTGTTATCAATAGAAAGTATTATATTCGGTTGTGATGTGCTGGAATGCCATGTATGGTGTTTTTTACATACCTGCCGTTGTTTGAGATGCTACTGTTGGAAGGAAGATCAAAATTATCCAGTTGGGTTCCATATTCTATAGAACAAAAAGAAATCAAATATATTACTCATGGTTCAAAGCTCAAACTTACATAGGTACACATAAACAATTGTGGCTAAACGCTTCAGCGGTAGCTCTTGAAATGAACTACCATGCCTCTGCAACACGGTTAAAGAACAATGCAGAGCATCTGCTTAGACATTGGATTTCACCAAAACCATATTTCAGGCCTTAAGTCCACATCAACAGTTTTTTACCATTTCTCACTCTTAATTTACAGCAAGATATACTTTCAAATACAAATTAATAATGAGTCAATGATATTTTATTATTGTTTGTCACTTGGATTTTTTCAAATCTTCAACCTCTTTAAATTGTGAAAAACTTACTTGGATGAAAATTATTAAAGTAAAGTAAAGTATTAAAGACTTAGTTTGAGGCTGCTCTTTTCTATCACATCTTATTCTCCATATTTTATTCTATCATGACGTGAGTGAATTCCAGCTTTAGAATCCAAATATTGAGGAAGTTATGGCCTCTCAAATTTCCAAGGTGACGGCAATTTATCGGCAGTAAGAATCAGCCGGCAATCCCTGTCACAACCATCATACTTATTACGATACACTAATAAATATGTCGATGATCAAAATGTTCAGATGTGTAACGGTCTCGAACCCAGGTCCAAATGGCTTTGCAGGCAACGCCGCTAACACTGAGCTATATTGTCTACAGGCCCACCTAGTTGGTCCATGTGGTAGCGTCGTTGCCTATAGGTATGTGGACCTGGGTTCGATTCCCACCCAGGTCTGAATTTTGATCATCATCTTATCTGTGTGATTATTAGTGCATTAACTCATAGTAAAAATGACCATAGACAAAACACATGTCTATGGTTGTGACGTACCCCAGGGGAAACATCCGCTTATTCCCAATGCTGATTGAAGGCAATCACCCTGTAAGTTTGAGAGGCCATAACTTCCTCAATATTTGGATTCTAAAGCTGAAAATCGTTCACATGATAGAATAAAATATGGAGAATAAGATGTGATACAAAAGAGCAGCCTCAAACTAAGTCTTTAAGTAAAGAAAAATAAACAAAAAACTAGCAAGGAAATAACATCGGTTTTTGGGGTTTAGCAGAAAACTCTGCGATATGAATATAGATGTATGTATTTACCACAAGGTATCATGGCTATGGCAGTCACTGCCTTTTAGTGAAAGAAATAGACAGTAAATAATTTTGAGCTTACCCCACTTTAATGCAGTGCAGAATCCTGCAACTTCACCTCAACACTAAAACAAACTGAGTAAGAAGAAAAGTGATGTCTGTTGGCAAGCTGTCACCTCAGTAATGAAACTCTCTTCAAGAGCGAATGTATTTTGTATACGTTTTAATTGCGATTATTTCAAAGGATTGCGGTTTTATATGTGTTGCATGCTTACCTGGTGTTTCAACATTACATGGCACGAGCTGGCTTGTAGCTTATTCAAGGTAATCTACCTCATTTCATCATGGCATGAGGCAAAGGCTTGAGACTAATCCATTTGAATCCACGTCTTTGACTTCAGCCAGAACCAATAAAGTTTTAGTATTAGTGATCGATTAACTTTTGATTGTAACTGATCCTTTATTTTCGCTACTGTTCTTTATTTTAATCTGGATTATCAGCTTGATTCATCAAATTAAATTCTCATCACTGTTTTAATCTTGAGGATGTCCCTTTTTAGGGAAAAAAATGATGATTTCCATAGTAACAAAAGAGGGAGGGGCAGGATTGGAAAGTCTTCATCAATGCTTGGTTACATTGTAAAGAAGGGATTGCATAACTGTGGCAATGGTCTATGCTAATGAAGAAGACCATTATTTCACTCAAACTTGTGGTGATTATATAGTAATGTCATAGTTGTGAAAAGTTTTGGCTCAATAAATTGCATTTTTGGTTTAATCATAGATGCATTTGAGGATGCATCATTCAAAGTGCTTTCCAATTTTCAGGCGTAGATGTAAATATTGACATAAAGCTTCGCATCGAACTTTCAACTTCATAAAACGAAATCCAGATGTGTTATTTAAAGAGTAAGTGCTGTAAAGAGGGGACAATCCTAATTGCAGAGGTTTGGCTAAAACTTGATCTCATACAAGCCACAGTAGCAGAGATTGAAAAATTATTATTATCATTTTAATTTGGCACATCTAAGGTTTACCAGCAATTCTGTGTCAGATGTTCTCAGAAGACAATATATTACATAAATTCACGAGAGGATACATTTTTGTTCATAATTATTGTTATAATCGATAAATTGGAAAGAATAATTATTGTACTCAGTGTAAAGTCAGAAACTTGTTTGAGTTTTGCACTGCGTCATGGAAAACTCTGATGCTGCCTAGCATATTCTTTTCCTTCCATTTATGCATCGCCGCAAAACTTTTTTTAGCACTTAATTTTCACAAAAAGCTAAAAATATTATATTGATCATGTAAAAAAGTTTATAGTATTTGAATATCTCAAAACAAAGGCCAGAGTGACAAACTGTCAACATATTCAATGTTCAATTTGGAAGTGACAAATCCAAACATGTATATCAGAGTGTATGTTAGTAGAAGTTTGCTTTGTTCTTATTGCCTCTCCTGTTGGACTTTCTAGCTCTGTTTCCCCTACTTCGTCTTGTTCCTCTGTTTTGTCTGTTTCCTCTGTTTCGCTTGTTCAGAATTCTATTGGCTTTCTTGCCTAAGCCATTTCTGCTGCCAGATTGCAATCTGTTACAACGTCGTTTATATCCTGAGTTACCACAGCTATAACAAGGATAAGGATATACGATAAGGTATTCTGTGATAGAAGAATTCAGGAAGCAAGAATTAAATGGAAAAGTATCTTGTCCTGAAAACATGAAATGACTGATTCAACTTTTAAAATTGTTTTATCAATGCGGCAAGCTCAACATATGCGCTCCAGCAGCATAACTCAGAATCTTGTTTTTATTGACCAATTTTTGTTGCATTAGTGGTGATCTCTGTTTTGTATAAAAATAAATATCTAGGGTTCTACTCAACATTGCTCATGATCGCTTTTGAAGCTCCGAGAGTAAGCAATTTTCTAACACTTAATGGTTACTGCGAATTTGTTACTGCAGTAACTAAACTATATGTAATATTTTCAGTATATAGATCTACGACTGGTGCACATGTTCCATTCATTTGGTCGAGTTTATTAACAGCATGTCTGCAATTAAAATAGTAATACTAAACTGGTTGACCTTAGATTGATTTGACTTACTTCTGTTTGTTGTTTCTCTGATTTGCTTTCTTTCCTGCCCTTATCCTCTTGTTATTTCCTTCTCCATGTTGAACTGTCTCAGGGAAAGCAGCAGTTGTTGAAATCCCACTGGGAAAAGTTGTCATATCTCTGCTGTCAGCAAACTTGAAAAATGGCCCCATCTTTTTTTTTTGTGTATGTTTATTGCTTACTATAAAAACTAGAATGAGTAAAACGGTGTCAAAGGTATATTGAAAGTTAAAAAGCAATGGGACAGTCAGATAGCACGAAGCTAGAACAGAGACTGCCCGACTAGAACACTCGACGCCACACGCGCCTGCCAGAACGACAGAGCGAAACATCCGCAACTGGCACACAATCAAACCCCTCCCTCAGGCGCGCCGCCAGGCCACCCAAGGAACCAGACTGTGTACATGTCTCCACTCCCATAAGGTACCTGTTGGACAGGTTGACACCATGGCACAACAGGGACCTCTCACCTCGCTTGTTTTTGGCCTTTTTTGTTCGTAAATTATTTAATCTTGTGTTATAATTATGTTCTGATTTGTTGATAAACTCATTCGAAAATGTTCTTAAAAATAATTTTAAAGAGCAGTATTGGAATAACATATTCAAAGGCATTATATTTAAAGTCTTAAAAAGGGTTGAAACATGATCTCTGGTTTTTTTCTTTAAAATTACTCTTACACAAGCCTTTTGGAGGACTATTACTCGTTTGAGGTCATTTTCCGAAGCATTGCCCCAGAACTCTATTCCATAGAGCAGGTGCGGGTAATAAAATGAGTAATATAGTTCGATCGTTGTTTATTTGTCAAAATATGGCCTTACTTTACGCATCATTATTACAACCAAATTTAAGTTTTTGAACAATTCATTTATGTGCGACTGGAAGTAAAACTTGAACTTAAAAGTAAAATATGAATCAAGGATAATACCTAAAAATTTAGTTTCATTTTTCAGTTCAAGGGTGTTGGTATTCAGTTTGATAACATGATCATCGGCACTGATAGCTTTTCTTGGGGTTTTAAAAATTACCTGAAAAGTTTTGGAATAGTTAAGTACTAGTTTATTAGCTAAGCACCAATTTTCGACTTCGTTTAATCCTTGACTTGAAATAGCATGGTCTGTACAAAATATATTAGTGTCGTCTGATACAATATGTAATTTAATGCAGGCGCTGCATTCAAGAGGTCGTTTATGTAAATCAAAAATAAAAGTGGTCCGAGGTTTGAACCTTGGGGTACTCCTATGTTGATGTCACGGTACTGAGAAACAGAAGTAACAATATAATAACAATAACATATTGTTTACGATTTTTGAGGTAATTTTCTATGAGAGATGTGGCACAGAGTAAAAATCCATTGAACGGTAGCTTTTTGACTAAAAGCTCATGATTAATAGTATCAAACGCCTTTGAAAAATCTAAAAATATGCCAAATGTGCTGTTGCAGCGGCTAAAATTTTCATACAGTTGTTCCATAAGCTTGTTCCTTAATCCAAACTAGCAGTCGGTTAAATTGAGTTGGTCTCTAAAAAATCAGTGATCTGGTTACTAAGAATTTTTTCAACAATTTTAGATATAGTGCTTAAGATTAATATTGGGCGATAGTTATTAGTACTTTGTTTGTCCCCTTTTTTAAAAATGGGTGTCACTCGTGCTATTTCTAAGCAGTTGTCACCTGTCAGAAATACAAATGTTCATTTCCAACTGAAGTAATAGAGATTCCCTTACCTGAGGTGTCATATTTTTATATAGATTATCCTGGATTAACCTGCTGTGGTGTCCGGCTATTTGAAGTTATTAAAAAAAAAAACGCAAGCCGCACACGAGGAAATGGTAGTGGCAAGATTAAATCACAGAGTGAGGATATATATACTAACTCTGTGATTTAATCTTTGCTGAGAGTGTTGTAACAACTTTTGCTGCACACTGTGAGGCATCAACTGTTTGAAACAATCACACTTAAAATCTTTTCTATCTGATATACAGCAGTAAGATTTTGTTTCTTCGTAGAGTCGAATTTTATTTTAATATCCCAGACTGCAGGGCAATGATGTTACCTACAATCTCATTCCGTCGCCACTCGTAAAGTTGACTTTTCAACCACAACTTTTACGAGTTTCACTGCTTCTTAAAAATGATCTCCGCTACCAAACAAAATATCATTGAAACTGGCCATTGGTCAATGGTGATATATCAGTCAAAAGAGAGATAAGAATCTATATTTTATTCTCGTTGTAATTTTGAAGGAAGCATGCACCACCATAGCAACCATAAAAACTTCAAAAGACAAAGAAACATGACTTTGCAACCAATGCAACTCAGACTCCTTTTTATTTTATTTTTTCCACTTATATGCCCTACTTTCAATGCTATCAACATTTTATAGGATAGATATTAGATTTAGGCATTAAACAAGCTTCAAACTTCAAAAAATTTCTTTTGATATAATTCTGATATTCTTAGCAGTTGGCAGCACTGAGGTGTTTATTGTGTAATAAATTTTAACTTGACAAATAAAGGTACGTACAGGAGATACACTAATTAACCTCATAGTTACCTCACTCACCCTCACAATACACACAAAATATATTAACTAGATTTCATGCTGTAATACTTTCTCTGTGGTCGCTTGATAAATTTAAGTGTATAAAATGATGCTGATTTTCAGAGTTGTTTACAGTTCAGTGGGATCGGAACTCGTGATATATTTAGAATTCTGAGGGTATTTATGTATTTCTTATCATACAAATCCACACTGTCTTAGTAAAGGTATGTACCCATTGAATCATGGTGTCTGTAGCTTGACTTCTTTGGCAGTGTCATACAAGCACCGTTATGGGATGCTTTGAATGTCGATCCGAAAAGATGTTCTGATTCAGTGTCGGACCTAAATGCAGAGACTGTGAACACTCACTTCACTAATATTGCAGATGTTTTGACTAGTAAATTGCCAACTCTTCATGCCAGAATTGACCCTCTCACAAAAGCGAAAATGAACCCAATTCCGCATTTGACACCATCAGACTGTATCAAATACATGTTTAGTATCTCAAACAATAAATCTACTGGTACCAATACTATTTCAGTGAAAATACTGAGAAAAACATTCCCCTATATTGTTGACATCCTTACTGACATGATAAATTGATTTTTGGTTGATATATTATGTGATTTATTTACATATTTCACATTGCGAGATGAGTAGGATTTGTCTCACCTGAACATTGTATGCTGCTCAGGTTGACTGCTTTGGACATATTCCACGAACCTCGCACAATACTATTGATACTTAGCAATGATATATTAATAGTTAAGTTGTTGGCCTGCAAAACAGTTTTTGGTCTGTGAAATCCTTGATTCCAAGAAGTATTGAAATTCACCCATAAAGTTACCCCATTGATTACAGAGTTGTATTGTTCATGATGTCAGTTTTAATTCACCTTTTGAATGAGTTCAAACTTGCTGACACTAGGCTGTGAGTGTTCTAGCTGTCTGGTTGTCTCAGCTCAGAGTTATCAGGTCCTAACGAGACAATTGACATATTGAAGTTTTTAAAGTTAGTTTATGTAAACCGATATTACCGGGCTGGGGTTTGTAGAGTGAGAATTAAGCTAGAAACTTACTGAAAAGTCGCAAAAAAACAGACAAGACCATCAAAATTGAGTTTTTTATTATGTATAAATTGATAAAAATTATACATTGAGTTGTTAGAAGAATAAATGACTACTTTCCTGCGCATAGAAATGGTTTAAAATGGTAGCACATAATATTTTGGATTGTAGTTGACTTTGTTATTGTACTGGTTTAGAAAGTATACATTTATGAGAATAGTTGAGAATGTCAATATTTTACCACATAAATCAAACCATAAATACATTTTTCAATACAGTTACAATCATAAACAGTGATTTTGTAAATTTTTGCAGTATATCCAGAGGGTGCAATTCGAACTTGATCAGAATCGAACAACTCATTCACATAAATACCACAAGGTTTGACACTAATAGGGTGTCAAGGCTGTCACTCGAGCTCCTCATATCCTACTAGAATCCTCAGTAGACTAGCTTGTAGATATATAGCTTCTCTTCTTTGTCACGGGGAATGATTATCATGTCTTTGGAAAGGCACAGGTCAAGAGCTGCACTCCGTGTGAATTTGTTCTCGGTGTCTTGTATGATTCCTCGATGTCGACCTACAATCAACTATTTGGTTAGTTCGATGGCAGAACAGATGTAGTAGATACGCATGAAATAAACATTTCTTTCACATAGTTATTACCCAGCCAAAGATCACAATATATGGCTGGTCATTATTGTTATGTTGCCCTATATTGGAGGAGTTAAAATTAAAGATATGACATCTTTTTGTCGTTTAAATTATGTCATCATAATAATTCTTTTGCAAAAGGACCAACATCTTTTTGCAAAGAAACGATTGACTTGAGTATATGATAGCTAGTTACGTGCCTACATTACCTGTTTTAGAATCCAGCACAACAAGAATGTTTGATTTTTCCACCATGGTCACATACACATTGTCTCCATCAGAGGCCACAGCTGTTGGCTTGAATTTGAGCTTCACCTCCCATCCTTGTTCTTCTACTATTTGTTGTTGGCCGTAGTTCGATCTGAATTCCTGGAATCCAACTTTGGAAACGCCGAAGTTTCCACAGTCTGCTATGATGACAGAATCCTCCCCACATGCACAAATTGACACGATTCCTAGACCGAGGTTTGGCAGAGGAACTTTTCTTCCCCCTGACCAAGTCACATGCCATTTTTGAATTTCTTTCTTTTCTCTATTAACAAGCACAATTTGGTCTGCTATTACAGCCATGAGATTACCAAATTTACGTTGCCCTTCTTGGTAATTAAGATCAGAATGTCGTGATCGGTGTAATTGAGCTTTGGTTTGCATGTCCACTGTATACACAAAGTAAGTGCCTAATGTGAAAAATTTGTTGTTGTAGGTTCTAATGCCCAAAACTTGCTCACCCGCCTCCATAAATGGCCTCATTTTAATTTTATTAGGACCTAGGTCTATTTGGAAAATTTCTCCATCTTTGGTGGCCATATAGATGATCCCGCTACTTTGGCAAACAGATGATGGTTGGCCATCCGTTGAGAAGCTCGAAATTAATTGTAATTTTGGGAGCCTGGGGGAAAGTAACTGCCTCGGAATTCCAACATCCTTCACTTTTTTTTCCAGCTCCACATCAATATCCAAATGAGATTCTGAAAAAACGAAAGCTTTCAATTATCTTAAAAAAAACAGGCCTGGCCAATCAGCAGTTTAGAGGATGGGAGCAACCGCATAATATACGTGTAAATCATCGAATACTTGATCAAACAATAGTTACTGTTATTGAACCCTTGGTATCTTTGGTGCAATTAATTTTAATACATGTAAGTAAGGGAGAAAAAACTTTAATCAGCAGAATCAGACCTACGTTTATCATCCCTTTCAAACTCATTAATTAACGAGACAGAAAAAAACAACCCAATCAAAAAATGAATACCTCTGATCTTAAGAGCCATTGTGAATGGTATTGTTTGTGGAAATGGTCTGTTGAATGTTGCTTTAGTTTCGTTATAAGTTGCTTCATACTTCCTTATCAAATCAACCTGCAAACAAAGGATTTTGTGAACCGCAATTAAAATAAATTAAGATGCATTGGAACAGTGATTTGAGTGCAGTCAGCATAACTTTGGTGAATATAAATTCATGTGTGCGGTAATTTTATATGTTTAAATAATTGTAAATAGAACATGTTCAGTGTAGGTATGGAGTTACCCGCCCTTTTTAGCTGAGCAGATAACTCGTTAGTATTGTGCTCTCAGACTAGAAGCATTCATTGTCATCATTCAGGCTCAGTGTTCTGTTTGACCGTTGGACCATTTGTGTGCTCAAATCACAAATTGTGTTGAAACAATTCATTATTACAAGAAATTGTTAGGGATCGATCTCAGCTCAATGGTTTTGTTAACATTTGCAAGCAGCAAAGTATCTTAGAGTGATATTTGAATCAACCAAAATGAACCCATATGAGATATTTTAATTGATCTGAATGTTGATTGAATAACTCGTCCTACCCTGTGATAGCTGTCAGCATCAGCAACCAAAATGGAGAACTTCTGTTGATCCGCTTCCAACTGGGAATGAAACTGAACCAATGAATCTTTGATCGCCTGCATCTCTGACATTGTACTTTCTCTCTCCAATAGCAACTCTCCTTCTATTTCTTCATACTTTTTCTTCAAGCCGGACAGCTTTAAAAAAATTTATTAATGTTAAAGTTTTAGTATGAAACTATCTCTCATTACTTACTATTTTGGAAGATTAATCCATCCTCTACATTGTCTGTTTCGTGCTCTGACATAATTTTTTTTAAATGGCGGTACAGGGAAATGTTCTTAGAATATTATATATATCATATAAATCATTCCATTCCCAATTAAGTGAATCTTCTGAAGTATACACAATGAGAGCATTCATTATTTTTGTAAACCAACCTGGGCATCTCTAGCTTGATGTATTTGCATAATCATCTTTTCAGTTTTGCTATCGTGATTATCCAAAACTTCCTCAATCTTGCCTATACTTGTCTTAACAACTTCTCTCTTGTTGCCAAATCGTGTTACCATATTACTCGTCCTGGTCCTCACACTCTCAGCAATTGTGTCCATGGTCAGAAGAGCATGCTTGGAACCTAGATAACAAAAAAAATTGAATACTTTTTATAGTGATCAATGGGTCAACGGTTAGTGCAAACAGGGAGATTCTCTCCCTTGTTCAAACTCAAGGCTCTTCCGTGTGTTTTGTCTATCATCACTTTATTCAAACTACTCATTCCCCTCTTAACCTGTTTTGAGAGCTCTACTGTCAGAAAAGATGTTCTGTTCTGAACATAGCTGATTGTCTCCAAAGATTGACGCCGACAGTGGGAATAGCTTAATGATTCAGACCATCACATTTCTTACCCTTGAAACAATCGTCTTTTAGTTCAGGCACACAGCTGCAACAAAAAGTCATTGTGCAATTCTTACAGCCGAATATTAGCGGCTGTCCGGGGTGTATAACACAGTGTCTCAGTAGTTGCAAGCTTTGTTCCTTTACATACTCGTCTATTGTCAACGTTTCGTGACCATGTAAGTCAGCATGGCTCTGTTACAATAACAAGTTCTAGGAAATGAACTGCAAATTGGTACAAAATGCAAAGAAAACAGCTTCCCAAATCAGAAAACTGGTTGTCATGACCATTTAGGTCAATTATCAACTGAATAAATTGTATGTTTCATTGTGGTTGTGGACACTTGTAATATGACTGTGTTACATACAAATGTAATGGCTGTCACACAAATACTGACTGACTATAATAGAAGTTGTGCACTAGCTACCTATTTGACTAAAAGCTAAATTGCATCGGTGTGGACATGGATTGGCATGGTATTGAGAACCTTTGTAACATTTATATCCCTATTGCTCTCACTACCATTCTCTCAGAATGAAACCACCTATTTTCTCTGCAGTAATATCACCAACGACAAATTGGTTGTTATACCTCATGGTGCCTTGTACAGTATTTCTCGGTGCATATCATACAGCCATAGACAGCTTTCTCTTCTTGACCTTTCCTGCTGCAAGCATCGCACAACATACTTTGTACACCGTCCACATTTGATGGTTCCTCTTCAGTGGTGTTAGGGGACTTGCTATCATCCGCTTGGGTTTTATTCAAACTGGCGCGACAGTTGCAAAATAGATATAATGCCATATTTATACTCATAATAAATATACATATTGACAGTATTATTGGTACTTGGTAGTTGAGGCTATCTTCTGCAATTGAGAACCGAAACCACTGTGGGCTTAATGGTACTATTATATTTACTGGCAGGATATACCTTGGATACGAATATATCTAATCAACTTAACTGTCGGCTGCATTAGTTCTTGAGTAACGTAATCATAGGAGGGGGGACTCGCCACACAAAGCTGGTTTAGGAGTTTGTCACATTCAACTATCCTGACAACCGGTCGTCTCATATGCACAGATGAATAAGGCTGGTCGCCAGCAGACCCAACCATATTCTTAAATGATGACACTCACAAATACAGCTATTTTTCGTACATTGGTAAGTATTTCAATGAAATACAAGAAATGTTCTACCCACCTGCATTCTTGACAAAATCCAACATCCTGCCCCTCAACTTCCTCCATAGAGTCGCTTTGCAGGCAGTCCTCACAAAGAGCATGTTTTGAACAGCTCAGAATCTGAACAGCTCTCTCGCCAGATTGAGAAGTGCCACATTTTAAGCAGTTATTGTTAGTAGCAGACTTTTCTGTCATGCTATCTGTGTCCGCCATTTCAGACATGATACTAGTAAGCCATGTAGCAAAACCACTGGTAAAACTATAACTAATTTCCTTTTGATAATCTTATTATTATTATGTTATCTTTAAAATCGTTTTACAAATAAGTTACGATGATGATAAACACATAGTTGGCATTTTCCCAGTAAGCATAGCCTTAGGAATAACCTCAATGTGTAAACAACTGAGTGGTACGTAACACCTAGTAATAATTATCATTATAACCAACTAGCTCATCATAGATGTAGGCTTAAACGAAACCCCTCCCTCCCTCTCCAATTGACCTTGTCGCAAGGACTTGCAGAGTTTATAGAGGTAACTTTGACACAATCATGATTGATTGATATTTACATTATCAATAGGTGGAGTAAATTTTGACGGTATCATACACCTTTCCTCAACCAGCTGAGCTCAGCAAATGTTGGCTAGATGATCCTTTATTTACATGGGAATATCGATCTGAGGTACATTTTTGTTTAAGAGAGCCATGTTGGCCACGACACATAAGGGGATCTTGATAAGAGTTGCAGCACTTTTTGCCAATCTTTGATTCCAGTAAAATACACTATCGTCTACCGAATGCAGGCAAATGGACCAAACTTGGTTTATACTTCTATTGGTACATAGTATGAATTCAGAATGAGTCTGCTTGCCGCAAACATTTCATGGCTGGATATTGGCAGGGCACTGGAGCAGCTTTATGCGATGTGGACGAAATTAATAATAAAGAGGGATTGTTGAGTTCATTGTCAAAAATGAATTATATAAATGACTGCGAGCATAAATATTAAAGCACCAAAGCCATTATAATTGCTAATCCATTGTTTTTTCACATCAAATATTTCCGGATACTGTCAGGTGTTCTCAAAAAGACTGCTGCTTTTTTTGTGTCTGCAAATGATATAAAGTCAGTTTGATTTAGGTATGAGTGTAATTCCACCACTGAATGCGAATATGAACGTGAATGTCCGGGCTAATTCTCACTCTAAACATTATACAATTTTAACTTTTACCACAGAGATCTGATTTTTCTATGCTTTTGTCTTTATGAGTGCTAGTGTCTTCACTGAATTTCACGGCTTTTTTGTCAGTGTTTGTAAAAAAAATCTATCTGTCGCCCTAATAGGTATAACCACAGACATCAGCGCCTTGCTAGTTATCTAGGGCACTTATCCAGCGGGTTTTGAAACATTCTACTGCTAAGATTATATTTCACTGTGCCATAAATAAGTTGCTTCACAAAATACAATGTATGCCTAGGATCTAAATTATTCAGCTAACTGATAATTGATCATAAACTATCATAGAAATTTTAATTTTATTCGTACAATATCAATTGATAATGCATATCAAGAACTATTTTGCAACTTGCAATGGCCGGTAATTTGGACTTGCAGTGTGGACTAACAAAATTGTGTATAGGGTTTGCTAAACAGAGCATGACGCTAGAACATTGATAATTCATTCATTTATTATCTGGAATAAACGTTGGCCGACAGTCAATTTTTTCTTCCATGAACGAAATTTGATATTTACAGGTTCACCGGCAAATTTTAAACGAAACATGCCTGTGTTGTTGAACAGTTTGAAAGAAAATATGTATACAATTCTTTTCTTGTATAAAGTGTATTCATACATTTGTGTGTGCGTGTGTAATTCATATTAATTCTTTGCCATTGAAGAGAAGGCTGAGGCCAATCCTTTTAATTGCTATTTTTTACTTTATATCTTCTCATGCAACGATAATTATGTTTGCTGTCATTTTTTACTTAGGGTTTAGCTTATTAGAAACAGATGGTTTAGTGGTGACCCACATTCATCAATGTTCAGCTATTAAAAGTGGATATCATCACCATCTTTATATGACAAAATGAGAGATTTAAGAAACGACAGAGTGTCACACGCTTTTGGTAAGAAGTCGCTGGTTTATTATCCAAATCCAAATGAACATCAATTTATCCAATTTTTTAACGTGTATAACTACCATAAATATGAATGATCAAATAATGATTCTTACCACCGCAATTTAGACCTGTGTTGTTAAATAAAACTATTTTATAATCTGTTCATGTTAGCCTGTAAACATAAAACATTGAAACACAGATAAATGAAAATCAAATACATACAAAAAGAAATAATTTTGTTGTATGTACTAGGACTGGAACGGGTTGCGAAAATCAGGACCAAGGGCAGATTTTTAAAGAACTAATAAACTGAAAATGAATCCTCATATTGCCCTAAAACTTTGTAGTACATTTTGTTATCTTGCTTTTGTTCAATCCTTTCATCAAGGATCTCACTTACATGTACACATTTTGTCTTTCTATTTATTACGAATTAATGCAATGCATATGCTTGAACATGTGGTCCATGAGCAGCATTATCAAAGGCTGCCCGAACTGTGCCTTTCTTGTGCTCATGTAATGGCATTGTAAAAAGTTTTTTTTTGTATAATTATATTGATACCAAAACATGTATAGATTAGAACTTACACATGCACTGCTATGAATATGTTAAGGGAAACTATCAGAGTTCTCTTTTGACCTCTCCCATATAGGAGAGGTATACACCCGAGGGTGCTGGGGGCTGGAACAATCAACAATGAAAGCTCCCCCAGTGGGGCTCGAACCCACAACTCCTGCGGCACTAATCACCTGGCAGTGAATAGCAAGCGCGCTTACCGATTGCGCCATCTCACCATCCCCAAAAAAGAATGGGTCGATGGCGCTAATTAGATAGCCCGCTATTCACTACTCGGAGTTGTGTTCTCTCATCCCACAGCAAATTCCATTCCACCATTGCCACCCTATGAAACACAGCGTACGTGTTAGGGTTATTGGCCTTACATGGCCCATTGCTGGGACCCCTTGTAGTAGGTTTAGCTGTCTTTCCAGCTTGTCAGCATGTCTTTCCATGCTGTCACATGTCTTTCCATGAGTCAGTCAGTAGACAAGTACACAGGAGAGGTATACACCCGAGGGTGCTGGGGGCTGGAACAATCAACAATGAAAGCTCCCCCAGTGGGGCTCGAACCCACAACTCCTGCGGCACTAATCGCCTGGCAGTGAATAGCAAGCGCGCTTACCGATTGCGCCATCTCACCATCCCCAAAAAAGAATGGGTCGATGGCGCTAATTAGATAGCCCGCTATTCACTACTCGGAGTTGTGTTCTCTCATCCTACAGCAATTTCCATTCCACCATTGCCACCCTATGAAACACAGCGTACGTGTTAGGGTTATTGGCCTTACATGGCCCATTGCTGGGACCCCTTGTAGTAGGTTTAGCTGTCTTTCTAAATGATTTGCTTGATTTAGTACACATTTAACATTGCATATAAATTATTCAGCTATCTGTACGAAAGTGAACTCTCTTCTTACGTCATAATTTCAAACATCATAGCTCTCTTGACCATTTTGGCCTGAATAAATGATAGGCTTGTACGTATTCAAAACTCTGGACCAACCCGTACAGTGCCCATGCAATTGAAATTAAAAACAAACTGCAATTAGATTTGAGTGCAAAATTCTTTTAATGTGGGGACAGTATAGAAAAAGAATCAATGATTAGCTTGAATTATTTCGACCACTCCGTTCAATAACAAAATTTATATACACTTTGCAGGTTCTGTTTTCCAAGATTTATTGACATTCTTTCGGACAAAGCATCCCTCTCTGGTTCAACAGTTTAGGATAGCATCAATTGCAAGATTGCGGACGCAAAATCATGAAACTATACAGAAACAATGTTTCACAGTTACAATGCACCATGCTACACATTATGACATTATAATGGTTTATAACATTGGTTGTATCTCAGAGCACCTGTCTAGGTAAGCGGTTTTAACAAAAACATTTGCGAGAAGGAAAAAGGAATACTGAGAAAAGGGGAGAGTCTGCAGAAATTAATATTTGGTGAACAAATTTCAATTAATGATGAACCAACAAGTGTAAACTGTTTGCTTTGGGTTGAATATTCTGCAAAAATATTTATTTATTATGTATTTTAAAGAGCATCTTCTCCAGACCACCGTCACAACTGCTTTGGAATGTCAGAAAGATTGCTCAAGATATACAAAGGCATGATCTTCAAATGCTCACAGGCCACTGTATCAAGAGCTTTGCATTGCAGCATAATACCTTAAAGACTTTGTTTGAGGCTGCTCTTTTGTATCACATCTTATTCTCCATATTTTATTCTATCATGTGAGCAATTTTCAGCTTTAGAATCCAAATATTGAGGAAGTTATGGCCTCTCAAACTTCCAGGGTGATTGCCTTCAATCGGCATTGGGAATAAGCGGATGTTTCCCCTGGGGTATGTCACAACCATAGACATGTGACATAGACATTATGAGTTATTAGTTAATACACTAATAATCACATAATCATTGATGATCAAAATTCAGACTTGGGTGGGAATCGAACCCGGGTCCCCATACGTAGAGGCAACGACCCTACCATCACGCCACTTGGACCATCTAGTTTTGCTGGTTGTGACGTACCCTAGGGATTGCCGGCTGATTTTTACTGCCGATAAATTGCCGTCACCTTGGAAGTTTGAGAGGCCATAACTTCCTCAATATTTGGATTCTAAAGCTGAAAATCGCTCACATGATAGAATAAAATATGGAGAATAAGATGTGATACAAAAGAGCAGCCTAAAACAAAGTCTTTAAAGACTATAAATAGTACATCTGAGGAGAAGTAGGAGGAATCATGTACCGAAAAATTGATTATATTAGTACGGCTCATATTATTTAATAGATTGGATTTTGTGGATTGAGAACATGCTCAGACCAGAAGGAGACTCTGGTTGGAAGCCTGCAACTTCAACGCGTTACGATGAAGGTTTTACTCTAGACAAAGGAAACTCCTTTGGTGGTATGTTCAATCACAATGTATCAATCATGTATATGAGTCTTTTAGGAGTACAGCATGCAGTATGATAATTGATGTGGATTTCTTTTAAACTTGAAACTTATTAGATAGTATTTTGGAAAGCTCGCATGCTTTTACTGCAGTCTTGTAAGGTGATTATTGAATAAAATAGTTTCAAATTTTTTCATATTACAGTACTCTATACAAGTCATATATAGGGATGTTATTCATCGCAAAATTATTTTTACACTTTTTTTGTATATAAAACCGAGCTAAAATTTTCTGCTGATGCACAGTCAATCAGAACTTGTACATTATAAAGTTTTGTTCTTAGCTTAAAAGGAGGCAATTGTTTGCTTTTTTTTCTTTTGAAGGTGTCTCTAGTGTTGCAGCAGTTACTTCTTCATGTTCTCAATGTAGTTTGAGGTTCCGCATGTGGGATATGTCTGGTCACTATGGCTGGGCAGAATATGAAGAACTCAAAATAGAGCGGGTTGCTCGTCGTACATTAATAATCAGAGGTCTTGTTACAATCAGTAGCATGTTTTCAGGTTGAAATAGCTTGTTGTCTATAAAACTTTACATAATATGAGATTTATTTATACAGGGAGAGTTAGTTGACATTGATTTCAAATTATCCATGTTTATTATTTGTGTGTAACCTACCTGTCAGTCATTCTAAAACTTGTTACATAATACAAATCTAAAGTGACTAAACATTTATCATCAATGTCAGCAAACTGGAGCATATGTAGGAGATGCGATGTTTCTTAGTAAGGACAGAAATTTCTCAGATTCAGACAATGATAATGATGCATCTGGAAGCATAAACTATGCAAGATATTATGTTAAGTTCTACTTCAACGCCTGAGATGCAATACACATCTATTTTAACAAAATATATTTTCGTAGCTAGTCGTCAAACTAAAAGGTCAAGCTTACTTTCCTCTTCCATTGGTCTGTCTTGCTTGAAATCTCACCAATAACCCTTCAGTCAGCTAAGTCCTTATTAAGCAGAGTTTGAAATAAGTTACATTAGAATTTGTTGAGATCTGGCTGAATGGACCAATTTTCTTTGTCTGAATTGATTATCATAAGAAAAAAACATTGTAAGGCTATTTTATATTACTTGGCTATAACTGTGGTTTAGAATGTCTCGACCAGGAACAAAAATGTTGAGAAAGAATATAGGAGCGTTCCAACAATCAATGACATCACATTAATAATTTAGAACAGGCAGAATCATAGTGTTATGGCTCTAGCTTGATCCCCTATCATTTTGTCTTAGTTTATTTTTTCTATATTACCCAGGAGCGTGGTGGTATAAATATTGCATAACTAGCAATCTACTCTCAGGAGACTACGGTACATATCAGATGCATTGGGGACCATGGTATAAGAACCCTACAGCACCACTTGATGACGATGCAGCCTTTCTGCAGCGGGCTGAGGTGTTCTATAAATGTAGAGGGGAATAGAGGCTTCAACATCAACAGTCTAGTGGACCTTCTTGCTCGATATCCCTCTAGGAGCTGACAAAATTGGTTACCACAAATATTTCATTGCTATTTGCTATCGCTATTTACTCATCTTTAGGTTTCGCTTAAAGACTACCCAAAGACAAATGCACATCATAGTCAGGCAGTTACTTACGATGAAGTTTTGTCAGATTTGCATGGTAAAAAACTTCAAATGCTCTACTTGGCATGAATTATTGATGGTGGAAAAAGTGCCTCCCATAAGATAAGGATATCATGCATTGGACTTTAGGTAGTTTTTAAAACAGGGCAGAATATGCTCTTACTGCTTGCTTATTTCAATGTCAAACTATCGAAGCTTCAATCAATAATAAGAATGTTATCTGTGATTTATAATAATAATTTTATTATAATAATAATCATCAACCGAATCAAAATCTTATTTTAAGTAGGATAGGAGGATTCAAATATTTTCATCAATCTCAAAGCTTCATACTTCTCACGTTTCAGATTTATTTCTATTTATTATCTTCAAGCAATTTTTTTGTGACAAAAAATATTTCAGAAGGTAAGATATTTCCATCCAATACAAAATCAATAAATCAATCAGCTACTTGTACACACGTCTCCTGACCGTTCGAAGTTATTCATAAGTATTTTCTCTGTTGAGAATATATTTCATCGATTAAATATTTAAATGGCCGTTTATTAGGCTCTTACAGTACAGTTTATTGGGCTCTTCCAGTACAGTCTTACAGAAGTGACTCCTTCATCTGGACCAGGAGCAATACGTAATAATATCACAATGTTTTATTACAATCAATATTTATTTTCAAAATTGGAGCAGCTCTAGATGCCTCGCTATAAAATGCTTTGGTCTGTGGATATCCGGTATCAGAACTATTCATCTTCTAATTTGAAATAGGGTATGACAAACTCTATTATACAGTTTTAAATAATTTATAAGGTTTAAAAGCCATAAAAACGATTGTAAATAATACGTGATCACACCTTCTAGACATTGATATCAGGTTCTTGAGCAGCATCTGATTTGTCTGTTTTATTTGATGGTCGCCTGCACCAGATTATAGAAGATAGAGGTGCTTCATGTTCTGCTTCTACAAGAGACAAGATGATATCATATCAGAATTTAGTCGCAAGGCAGAGCTCATCTGCAACTACTAGAGATTTTTCGTTACATAATATAGAGCGTTGTGTTAAGCTATAACCTTGAGGTCCAAAGATCCAAAATAACTTACGATCTAAGGTATCAGGAATCGGCATGTCCTTTGTCTCTGGTAGCTTGATGGCGATAATCCCTGATATCAATGCCAAACTTCCAAATATCATGAATGGCATGTTCGGCCATAAATCATTCTACAAAAAAGACATTACTTTTACTGCTGTTCATCCAGTATCGTACAACAAGAATCCAGCAAGACAAAGTATGAAGTCTGATTCACGACGAGGCTTCAGCAAAGTGTCTCAAAAATTCACAGTGTGTGACTAGTCATAAGAAGTTACCTGCTCTTCGTGGAGGAGAGGATAAACAATAGTGTTTTAATATTTATAATAAGAGTTATCAGTATATAAAAAGTCTATGGGATAAACCAAAAACACTTTTACTTTTCATGAAAAAGTAAAATAGCTGAATGGCAAGGAAGAGGTGGAGGTGATCAAGTTCTGTACTCACTAGGTCTGGTCTAGTAGTTGTGAATAAGATAAACCTGAAATTTTCAAAGAAACTTTTGTGGAAGAATATTGCAATTTTCATGATTCAAATAATAAACTTACTGATAGGACCACAAATGGAGCAATAGCACCTCCGACCCTGGCTAGACTTGATCCAAGCCCAAGTGCTGTCACTCTGACAACTGTTGGATATATTTCACCAGTTGATACGTAGATCATCGTAAAAGTGCATCCCATGAAGGCTTTACCAAACATAGCTATCACTGTCACAGCAATACTGTTGACCTCTAAAAATACGATAATAATGGTGATGCTCTAAATTCTAAAATTATCTCATAGACCTAACAATAAACCTAGATAGGACGCCATATACAGCTGAAGTGAGGCACTTAATTGTGGGCAACATAACGACATTGAAAGGTGTAGAAGCAATGATGCTATCATTTATTTACTGCCCAGAATCCATGTTTTTGTTCATAACTCAATCAATTATGATTGAATTTAGAGGTTGAAAATTGCTTTACAATCAACTTGATGTTATTTCTTCTTCAAACGAAATTCTTTTGCCTAAAATTAGTATCAAACTGTTCATGATAAGCTGCGAAATCTATTCTAATTTTCAAAACCTGGATTGTGGACAATAAATCGATGATGGCATCATTCGCTTCTTCATCTTTTAATATCGTTACGCCACCAACAATTAAATGTCTAGGTGCCTCAATGCCAGTGCTCAATATAGTGTCCTGTCTAGGTTTATTATTAAGTCTATGAATTATCTTCACATCAAGGTCTACGCTGTGTAAAGGTATATTAGAAAAAGTTTTCATTATAACTCTTTATTTTTTCTATGATAATAATGATCCAGTCCCGCAAACATGTCTCCTTTATTGTGAATTCAGATGAAAAACTTCACATTGCTCTATCAATGAGTCTCTGGCTACCACAGTAAAGTAGTAATCAGCAGTAATTAAGGATAAAAAATGGATAAAACGAAATCTTACCTGCTTCTTGCAAGATGACTACGATAGCAGAGAACGCAGACGCAAGGAGAAACGCTGAGGCTATGGCATTACGTCTCCCGATTCTGATATACCAGATCCCAAAAAAACTGAAAACTGCAGCTCCATTCAATATATAGGTGTTCGTAAATATGTTGCCAGCTAAATTACCTGCAATGGAAATATCATTCAATAAAGAAAATCATAAGATAATAAAAAGCGATTGTGATATGGAAAGGTACTACAATCAGTATGTCACATTATGTCTGAACCGTTCAGGAAATATCAAACTACGTGTAAAATGAGTGTATTCAGACACACACTGTAAAGAGTTGAGTATACTTTACTTACCAACATTAAAAGTCAATCCAAATGAGATGATAGAGACTGCTAGCCACATCAGAGAGATCATAAGAGTCTTGTTTCTAATATTGGGTGTTTCAAATAACTTCAAGTGATTCGCTTTCCTCTTTGGCTTCAAAATATAACACAGAAATGGTAAGGCTTGAGTAAATCAAGTACCTGTACTTTGCTCTTTTTCTTCCTTTTCTTTTGAAAGAAAAAAAGCGTTGTTAACGTTTTTGAACAAAGACTTTGAACAGTTTAGTGCTAATCAGACAATTCACATTAAAAATTTAAAACAATCAATTATTGATTGCAAACAACATGGTTTTTTTAAAACTTCTATTGGCATAATTTTAATTTTATGAGATAGTTTTTTTTAAAATCTGTGACTCAAATTTCACGTTATTCAAAACGAATACATGATAGGGGAAAAACTTTTTCTTTTCATATTTTGTCAATCTATTGCACTCTGTCTGCAGGATGGCCTTGTGATATAGTCTATCGCTTTAGTATAGCAATAGTGGCGCTGCCTTCTATCAAGGGAGGCAACTGCAGCTGCAGTTCATGGTTATTAGATGGCAAAGCCAGTGTCCCATTTAAACCCAAATATTTCCAAATTACGTGTTTCTATTGTTTTACCAATTTAAGTACTCAGTTCAGGTGAATTAATTCAAGCCCTACACGGCAGAGACAAATGTATGCCACAAAAGTTCGCACATGTGCAAAGGTTATTATCTATTGGTTGATTACCTGATGTTCTAAGTAGACTTCAAGGTTATCAGGGATGGGTATATTACTGTATCTAGCTGAGCGCTTAAAGTACTCTACTGGTCCCTGTGTGTCCCCTTTAGTCAGCTGCCATCTCGGAGATTCTGGCACCAGCCTATAGGAGAAAGGCAGGCTGATATTACTATACAACTAAAAACGTGCCAAATCCTTTTTTTCTCTTTTTTATGACTCATTTTAATAATCTCCGCTCTTAGTCATTTATAACCCAAATTGTAAGCAATCAGTTTTGTCGATACCGTGATATCGATGCAAAAATAAACTATACTATATGTGTTCATATTGTCAAATTATTTTCTGTTTTTTGATGATTCATTGCTATTTATGGTAATATTGTGATCAACGCTATATTTAGAGACTATACATTCAGATTGTAAGGGAATTTTAGGGTCCAAATCCTTAACCCAACCTGGGCCAGTCAACTACAGAGACCTGGTGCAATTTCCATATAAGCTAACAGAGTTGATACTCTGCAAAAAGGAGCTATGTTGTCAGTTCAAGAGATCACATTGTAAGAGACAGTAACTTAAAAAGGATTATGTAGGCCCCTAGGAATCAAGAGGTAGAGTAAAGCCTCCTAATTACATGATGGTAACATGTTTGACATCATAGAACTATTATCACGCCACAGGGTCACACAAACACTATCCAAACAGCAAAAGTTCTAGATAAGAAATAACTCACCAATAGTAAGATATACCAAGGGGGTATAAACAAGCACAGACCAGCTGATACTGTCTCCAGTCTGTTAGGTGCTGTGCCAGTATGGTGGTAAAAAGTGCTCCAGCTCCGTAAAATGGTGCATGTACCATTCCAGCAGTGGCTCGATACTTACTGCTCACGATTTCCAATACTGAAATGTAACATTCAATCACTAGATAGTAATGTACTGTACTACCAAAATTGATAATAATTATTCGATTTTAATGGTTAGGAGTTAGCGGGTCTCTAAAACTCCTAAACATTAAAATCGAATATTATCAATTTTGGTCTTCATAACAACTGAATCATAGAAATTCAACAGGACGGTGAGGATGTATGTATGTATGTATGTAGCTATTTTTGTATGTGTATTTTAAACAATCTATCATTGCAATAACGATAACATTAGGCCTAGTACATTAAAAAAAAAGAAAATAATTATGAGTTGTTGTGTCTCGTAAGTGATTACATGAGGCAGTTCAGTCCATATCTTTAGAGTGGAATTCTAGATTTGTCTTCAGTAAATTATTGTTTGATAACGGTTTTGGAAACAGCAATACAGTGTAAGCTGGTTAATTCAGACAAGGGATATTTTCCCATCTGCCAAATCTCAATGCAGTCTAATGTCACTTAATTCAGATTCTGCTTAATGCGGACAAATTTTTTTGTCCCCGGAGGTTTGAATTAAGTGAACTGCACTGTACATAAATAAAAGATGCCAACATACCATTAGCATAGGCAGCATTGCGTACTCCTGCAGTAAACACACCCAGTAGGAATCTCATTATCGTAAGCATTACGAGATTAACTGAGTAGCTAGCTGCTATCCCAGAGATGGACATTGCTATGTGAGACACTAACATCATTTTACTACGGCCAAATCTGAAAAAAAAATTTGTAAGAAGAAAACCATCCTTGAAGAAACAAAAATGGTCCGTGACTTAGACAACTTTCTCCTTGGTGCTCTTGTCAATAAGAACTACAGGTTACGAATTTACGTATCTGATTTTGGTCAATCAAGGACTCAATAGAATTATCTTCTCCACATACATGTAAAGACAACTCCCATTAAATACAATTAGGCATCAGGGAGGGTGGGAGGGATATCCCACCCTCCCTGGAGGCATGATATGCTAACAGAGCTAAGAGTCACTCTCAGTCATTTTTACCTATCGCTTAGATCAGCCAGAAATATACAGCCGACAAGGAATCCAATCATGTACATCGACTGAGCCAAATATATCTTCCATTTCCCGCCACAGGAGTTCAGGTCCCACTGTTTAAATCGATAGTAAAAAATTGGTAAAGTAGTTCAATGTTGGACGGGCTGTGGGAGAGAATCATAAACTTTCTGCCATGCATCAGTTTTTTATATCAGTTTTCTATAATAGGGAAGCAAACTTGTCACTATCAACCACATCGAAACCTCATTGGTGCCCAGTATACAGACCAATTCGAGCATTAGCAGCCTTTACCGACAGCCAGTGACTTACTGGCAGTACTATAAACATGAGATGCAAATTTTACATTACCTCGGCCATGATGGTTTGTCTGAATACACTTTGATCATAGTCCCAGCTAGTACACAGAATCCCCTCTTCAAGAATCACATTTGAGCCATTTCCATAGACAGCAACTTTGTCATAGCCACAAGTATCTAGAGAAAACAATACACAACTAATCAGAAAACTCAACAATTGGTGCAAAATGAGCAAGACATGTATAATTTCAAGGTTCCCGCTGGCCAAATCTCCCTTCAATAGTACTATTATTGTCCTTGTGTGAGCTTCGAATATTTATGTCAAATAACTATTGTAATTGAATTGCATCTAGCCATACCGATGACTTTGAGAAAATTCAAATTCTAAAATCCTGACAATCTTAAATTTCATCATCTGTCTATCATTCGTCATCACATACCTTCTTCAAAATTATTGGTTATATCTACCGATCAGATTGCTTCAATTTTCTGGTACATATTTTTTGTATGAACAATAATATATCAAGTTTAATCCAGTTTGCATGTATTTTGGTTGCTCCCCTTCAACTGGTCAGGCCAAACTGGAGCAAACTTGGTCAAGGATATCACATATTATTCTTGGCAAGGAGTATACTCATAACGACGAATCAATGCATTTTTACCTGTTTTGTAAGTTATATTTGCCCATTCACCATTGTTGCTGCTCATATTGGTTGGCAATCCTTCTGGAATCCTGCATGTGTGCTCCATGGTGGCTCCAATGAAAACATATCCAAGATTGTTGATTGCTGTCGCCCAAGTGATAAATACTAGAAGAACTACAAGATAAATACAAAATTGGCATTATTGTGTATATGATGCCTATCTGTTCATGAGTATACGCGATATGTGTAGAAGTGTTGCTACTGAAAAAAACTTCAGGTAATTGAACATCAGAAAGCTCTCTATGTCAGGATATTAGACAAAAACTTTCTCAATTCTATTTCATCACATGATTTTATGTTGATATAAATTTTGAAACACAACTGTTACTGTTTCAATATTCGCCCAATATTAATTGAAATTAGAAAACTCAGGCAAAGACGGATTTTTACAATCAGAGACTGAAGTTCATCTTATTAACTATTCCTGTGCATACATTTTTAAACAAAATATACTTCAACTGGTCATGTCTCAATCACACAACCAAATAAAAAAATATACCCAACAATAAAGCAATTGTTGAGAGATGTAATATATTCCTAAAAAAAAGGTGAAAATAATAAAAAAAAGAAGAAATTTTGATTGTGTCAACAGCTGAACTGAAACCATGCTCGCATTTTCAAAATTTTCTGTGACTTGTGATGTATCAAAATTAAAAATAAATTTTTCACGATCCTGGTGTTGGAGTTTTCCGATTATGTATAAAACAATAAAATATGTTGTTTTTGAATGTACCGTAAGGCATTACTACCTAACAAAATTATTAAAACACGATTAAAAATATTTTCAATCACACTTTTGCAGGTGGTCTCTTTTTGAAAAGACAAAACACTTTATGCTGCTTCTAAATATAATAGTTAATAGACTTACCGTACTGGAAGAGAACAAATCTGCCGGTTCCATACTTAGTGAGGGCCTCGTCATAAGTTATTCTTTCTGGATTAGTCAATTTTTCATCTACCGGTTTCAAATGGATCCCGTTGTTACTGTAAGCAGATACGACGATAATTAAAAAGAATATGAGGATGAAAAACAAATCATAATTGTTGTTGACAGTTGAGATGCTGTGTGCAACAGCTTTTGCAAAATTGAAACACATAAGAAAATAAACTTGGATTCCTAGCTGATTACTACAAAAAGAGTCAATTTTAAATTTCAATGTTTGTGCTTGTTGTTAAAATCAATTAGCAAAGAAATCTTAGCCTTACCTAGTCTGTTTTCCCATCTTCCACAGTCAGCAAACAATTTCAGAAGGATACAAGACCATAAGATGTCTCACAATGTGAGTAAATGAGCCATGTCATATTTATATATGTCTCTGAGGATGAGTCTGATCCCACGGACCATTCTTTAGATGTCTGTTTTGTTTACCAAAGAATATTATACAAATGGTTACCAAAAATCACAGACGCAGAAGAACACATTGACACACTGCCGCATTTATTGTTTTATGACAGTACAGAGAATGTTTTCTTGTTTTTATTATAAACTTAAACAACGGCATGTGATACTATGTTGATACTCCAATGGGTCATTGAACTTGCCTGAATGTGACCCACCACCGCATCATGCTATGCAAACAAAAACAGCGTGGTAATTCTATATTATTGCCATAACATGTCTTAGATGAATCAGTGTCAAGTTACCAATCGATCAGGGCAATGCCCTCTTAATAAATGTTCAACATCATTTTGACCAACTTTTGTGGTCACATGTTTTTCCTAGGTGTCTAGTCAAAGTAAACTGAAACAGAAATAAGATGTTGTTACAGCATAAGCTGGACCGACACCTCAAAGTAGCGCTGCCTGATGTGTTTTTCTCAATACTGAAATTAGAAGCCCCAGAGCATAAAAAGCAGACATGGGAAGTTAGTTTGTAATGACCATAATATTAAATTAGTGCTATAAAGGTTGTACTTGAATGTACTAAAACTTTCAACTTATTGCCTGTTAAGAGAGGGAAGACGGATCTGTTAGTTCAACCTAAAGTCAGGAGGAATTGTCCGTGTATGAGGGGCGAGGCAAAAATGTAGAGCAATTTGTTCTTGGAGAAAAGGTTATGGGAAACACATAGATTACTAACAGAATTAAAGCAGACAGAGAAAGTTAGCGTGCCGCTGTGAGATTAAAATTAGTACATCGACATTGGCTTGTGAAGTGCTACAATATGCAGTGTTTTTGTGCTGGTTAATAAGTTCTCAGGGAAAACAAATAATTGTGTCAATTTTTGAGGTTAGGTTAGAGACAGAGAGCGAAAAAGCAGAGTTTCCTGATGTTATGACATGCATAATTTACAGCTGAGAGGATTTCCTCCAGAAAATTGGCTACAATAGAAGCCACAAGCAAATTCAGGCTTCACTGTTAGTATGTGAATAAATATATCATACATCAAATCATCTAAGTAACTCCAGGCACCAAAATTATACAAGCCGGACCGACCTTGTGTGGTCCCATTTTGAACAGTTATAAATCAGAGATGCACTTGTATAAGTGACTCACATCATAACACTGCTCCTAGGGACATAAAAATCTCAAAGTTTGTCTGAGGATATCATATTCTTCAACGTGATCAACTCTCACATGTTAACAATCAGCAGTACTAAGAACGATTCTATGGCAATGAAATGGTGTAAATGAGACACACAGATATCACTAAGAAAATTATGCAAAAATGGGTTTATTTAATGAAATAATTGTATTAAAATTGATTTATTAAAAGAACAATAAAATTTCAATGATTGCTAAAAGAAACTGCTTCCATCCGAACATTTTCAATTTTTATAATATACACCTATTTAGTCAAGTATTTACAGGGGACAGAAAATGGCAGCAGATGAAAGATGGAGACTGCAGGCTTTGCAGTAGTTATAAAATTGGCTGGGTAACACAATATTATACCCACAAGATTATTTATTTACAATAAAATGAAAAAAGGAAAATATGATGACAAACAAAAAACCATGGTAGTTTTATCATGGTCTAAAAATTCATCAAAATACAAATATTCCAAGTACTATTTCTTTTTACGCTCTCCGATACATCGAGGACAATACCATTTACCCTTTGGTTTTGATGTGAGATTCACGCATGGGAAATGGAACCATTCGATAGGGCACTGTAAAATAACAGGAACAGTGATCTGCTATGCAGGGTGACCTTATATACACAATTGGGATCACACTCATTAGTCTACATAATAAATTAATTCAATTACCAAACTTTGTGACAATATGGGTTTGTGAGCATTTTTATAAACATGTTCAAATTCCTCATTACTAGTTCATGATGTCCAACAGTTGGTTTAATCTTGGTTTTAAATTTAATTTCAACATTGAGAAACTTCCAACCAAAGTATAATAACATACTATTCTCTCATTACAGTGCCAAATCGGTTTTACAATGAGCGACAGTTGCACCCATTAACAATACCCAAAACTAAAACGCGGGTGCCGCAACCCTAACAATCCAAACCAAACACCTGGAACTCATGCTAGATATACTTACATCGTTATTATCACAGCCAATCATTTCACCATAGGACACCTGATGACATATACAGTATGTCGGCTCGTTAGGATCGACTGGCATGTCAAGGACATCTGACGGGTGACCGCCTCCAAAATCTGGTGAGGGTGGGTCAGGCTCTGGTTCTGGTCTGAAAAACAATGTTTGGGCAAAAGTGAGAGTACAGGCTATGTATCTACAACAACGATCCAAGGATGTAAATTCAAAACTGAGATACCCGAGTTGAGTAAAGTAATTGCATGAGATAAAGTTTGCAATCTTTGTGCATGCTTGAAATAACATAATTTATGGTTAATTTAAATTTGCTTAGCCTAATAACCTTCGAAATTATTTTGTTAGCTTCCGTAAATTGGCGCTAACAAACATTAATTCCCCAAAGCTAGCCAAATCAACCTCTCGCTAATATTTAGGGTACATGTATGTTGTTATTATCATCAGGTTATTTCAAAATACTGGATAGACGTTTTCTTGTTTAACAGAACATTTGGTAAATCAAGGCGCCCCACATTCACACTTAATTGTGAGCACCTGTAGCAGTTTCATGGCACTTATCCTCACAAAATCAATCATTCTCAATCACAGAGTGAGTGTCGCATATTACAATAGAATTCAGAAAAAAATCCCAAGATGCACCTCAACCTGGAACTCTAGGAAAATCAGATAACAACATCCCATGTTAATATTGATTTAATCTTAAAAGGAATTCCAAAAGAGTGCATTGTGGAAAACTCTTCATGTAAATTTCAAGCTTCAAAGATCATAATGTTAAAACCAGAAGAATTTTGATCCAGTATGGCACTCACTCTTTTTGGTCTTTCTTTCTTTTCTTCTGAGATTTGGATCCTTCATCTTCATCGTTTTTCTTCTTCCTGCCACGTTTTCCTTTTTCAGGCCTAGGTGCAGGTGTCTCAACTACAAAGAGCATATCAACAGTAACAATACACCTAAGATTTCCAATTCATTCAACCTGAAATATTAGACAACCTCTCAATTATACATATAAGATCTGCAGGATTTTATCGATTGCAATCTACACCGTCTACTGGTTTTTCCCCATCAAAATGAGAGCATTTTATGTTACCACAACCATATACCATTTATGTTGGTGATAGCGATTAATAAATAAACAAGGGTTTAAAATACACAATTTGCATTACATCTTGAATGCAGGACAATCAAGACATCGCAGGGTTGATACGTGAACTACACTCTACCCACCGGTCAAACTTTTGTCTTTGAGTTCAGCTTCAAACCTGGCCAGATCATTATCTAGTTTACGAATATGCTTGTCCACCTAAAAAGAAACACAGAGACAAAAGTACACTTCACTCAGATACCATAAGAAGATACTACCAGGCCAACAAAAACCAGTCAATTGTTGCTGAACCTTGATATGTCTATGGTTAAAGCACACAGGTCTTGAAGCAGCAGCGATGACTGTTGTGATTCCAGTGATAGGAGGCTCAGTTAGCCAATCTTTAATGAGTAGTGAAGGTGGAGCAAGGACGACCACTATCACCGCTACAAAAACAGCTTGATGCTCAGGCTTTAATAAATTAAACTTCTCAAAACCTTATTTAATGAACTGGTCAAAAATGACTGGGTGCATAATACGAATGTGTGGAAAAGAAACTGTTGACTGGTCCTGCATCATTAACAGGTCTCTACTAAATCCCTAACAACACCTGCCTCATCATTAAGTGACCAACATTAAGTCATGAAATTACAAATGAAAAAATACTTGGTGATAATTATAGGGATTTGTCTAATACCAATTCAAAGTCTCAGTTTTGGTCACCCTATAATACAGTGATACACTCAAAAATATAAATGGATGTCATCAATGTGATGGATACAATAATTTGGGTCGCTTTGGAACCTTGATTGTCGCTACTCATTGAGGCACGACATTGGGATAACACCCACCATTTCATAAGTCTGCATCGCAAGTGTGACTTTGTCGTCACCATACTCTGATGATTTGTTAAATAGTTTTGATATTTGGTCCAATCTCCTTTGCTTCTCTGAGGGGGCGAGTTTCTTCACTACATGGAGGTAGCTGTCTGCCTGTGAGTCAATCTCTTTCATGACATCTGCCAGAATAACAGCAAAAAACGTATTAGAATGGTCATATTGAATTGGAATCAAGCAACAGGGTTTCAATCAGTGGTTACTTGAAGGTAGGCCTAAACGTCATGTTGCTGCATTATTAACTGCCTGCGGAGGCCCTGCTAGATAGCAACATGTCTATCAATTACACAACAAGAGGCCATTAAATAATTTGATGCACATTTATCCATCGGAGAGAATTCATGCTCATATTAGTAGCTATCATAGAATTGATTTAACAATAGAAAAACAAGGTTTTAGTACCCTAGATTTTGCTAAAGGAAGACTTCGACAATTAGGCATTCAACCAGCTGAAAGAAGGTGTTATGCTACACTAGTTTCTGCTGTGATTTAAGTATCAATGGCAAAACAATGGCCATTGTACTAACTTGAACCAGCTTCACTCTAGTCTTAGACCGTAGTAAGCCCTAATATGTTGGATTGAGACACGGATGATCATCACTTAGACTTACACTTAGACAAATACTTTAGGCCCTACATTACATACCTTGTGCTCGTTTGTCCAAGTCTCGCATCAAGTTGAAATTTCTCTGCAACTCAAGCGGTAACGCTTCTAGACCTATAAATATAAAATGGAGTTATTCCAAGATACAACAAGAACCACACCTACCATGTTTGCTCACTCACTCGCTTCATTTTTGATCAAGGACTGGAGTAAATGGAAAGAAGGAAATATTATAATCACAGGTCTTCTGCAGTTGATGCAAGACCAGTGGCTGAGTGCCCCAGTGGTCACTTGACCTTCACAACCTGCATGTGCCCTGTGAATATATAATAAATTGTCTGAATAAAAGACAAACCTTGAGCTGACAGAACTTAGTCTTAGTAAAGACAAACGAAAGTTAGCAGTCAAATGAATGAGATATTTCAAATAAAAGAAGACAAAATTTGTGATTCAACAGCTAAAAAAGTAGGGATGTGTCAACTCACTGTCCAAATGCTGCTCCAAATAAACAGCGGCTGCCATTTATCATAAAAGTTAGCTAAAACTGTATGCATGTAGGAGAAAAAGTAGAAGTAATTTTGTTTTCAAAAAGTCTCAATTACACCGGAAGTGCTAGTATTTTAGTAGATGACCTATTAAATACAGATATGACCAATAACATTTTAAATAATTCAAATCTTTGTGATGAAATACATGTTGATTTTACTCAGAAACATTCTATTATGCCATGAAAATATTTTATATTCCATAAATCAAGTTGACTTCGAGCCAATAATCTCTCATTCTATCTTTAATTAAAATTTTTTTTCAATTGATTCCAAAGTTTTCTGCTGTACTACAATTGAAAACAATAATAAGTGAGTGCGAACTGAAAGTCTCTCCAAATTAAAAGTGTGAGTAAGCCTGATGGCTTTCCACAGAAGGACAGGGACTTTGATATCCCTAAGTAACAATAACACTACAGCTCAAAGAAGATATGCATCCACAGAATTCAATAATGGCATTGTTATGAGTTCCAAGCCACTTAAGGACAATGAAATATTTGAGGTTAAGATTGACAAGAGGGTGAGTAGTTGAGTTTAATAGTTAGTAATACTAATAGTCATAATAATGGCTAGCCTGTCTTGACAAGCTTTGTTCGGTGGGGGAGAGCTTGTCAAGCTTGTCAAGCTTGTCAAGACAGGCTAAATAATGGCAAGCTTGCTACTTTACTAGCAATGATGGCAGTTGCTGTGACATGTCATGTCTATGCCTTGCTAGTGTTCCTCCTATGAATTAGAAGAGTTACTATCACCCCAACTTCCTCCACCTCGCATGGCCCTTATTTGTTGTTATGCATGCAATAAATAAAATCAATGCTTCAATGTCTGAGATTGCAGAAAATCAGAGTCCTAAAAACTATGCGCACCCATCAGTAAGGTACTCTATTTTCTGTAAAACTCTTTCTTATAATTGCAGATGAATTCATGGAGCGGTTCAGTGGAAGTTGGAGTTTCAGCTTGTAATCCAGAGACAGTAAGCTTACCTACCAGTGCCACAGGGCTGAGAGAAGGAACATGGATCCTATCAGGTTGTAACGTACTCAAAGATGGTCATGCTATTAAAGAGAACTATGGACAAGACCTCGATAAGCTCACTGAAGGTATGAAGATGATGCCTTTTGCTAAGTCATCATTCATGATTCCCTGGTGCCTAACCTACATTGCTACAAAGCTACATCGCATTAAATTTATCGAAAGCTCAAATTGAAAGTTCCGCTTGTGCATGCCGACTAGGCCGATCACAGTGAAGTCTGGTGTGCTCCAAGTAGATTGTACCTAGTGAATTTTCAGGTCTTTATGATAGAACTTGTTGATATGCTAAAGACAAACTATCATTATAGGCTAAATCTATTCAACAAAGCTTTGGCTTTTCAGCTTCCATGTTGTCATGTTATTCCTACTGCATTGAAGGTGAGGTTTTCACATGGTTATTCAGGAAATTATTGCTATCCTTACTAATTATTATTCACTTTAATTTTCACAGGTGACACCTTAGGTGTGATGCGTACAGGGGCCGGAATACTTCATTTCTTTATCAATGGTCAGGATCAAGGAGTAGCGGCCCACTCTATGTCTGCCAAGGTACATGCTGTGGTGGATATATACGGCAAATGTATGCAAGTCACTATCAACTCTCTCCATCAGCTGGATACTAATCGCGGAACATGTAAGTAGTCGAGCTATGAAGCTGGTGCAATATTTTGATTTAAGCTACAGGAATGATATTTTCCAATAATTAGTTTTTACAGTGTAGCTCAAAACTGCTAAATTATCATAATCGGCGGAATTTAGGTCGGTTGAAACGACGTAAATTGTAGAGAAAGCGAATTAGAAACGTAAGCTTACAATTAGCTACACATGAAACTGGTATGCACTCTACCAAATCTGACGTGCAAGGCTTCGGGAGTTGTCTTGTCATTTTTTATGCTGTTGTAAATAAACGGAAACTAGCTTGGTGGCCAATTTTGTAATATACCGATTAAAAACATAGTTACTTATGCCCAGTGTTTGGTTGTTTATATTTCCAATTAGTGTGCTAGGCCATGTTAGGTTTCTCTCCTCAAATCAAATAAGCATTGATTTTATTTTGGAGTTTTACGCATACTGGGATTTATATGCCCTTAGGCCGCGATATGTGTGGGAATTTTGTAGCTTTCTTGTTTGAGTTACAAATTATCTATGAAGCCCCATTGTCTCAACACTTGCTGTGTTCAAGTGTTCTTATTATCATTTCTAAAATGTCTGGTGAAAGAGGGAGAAGGCCTTTTCGCACCTCTCTGGATATTAGCGCTATCAATGGTTGGTTGTAGATTCTTTAATTACCAGTATTCGATCTTACATGGGTAGTAGAAGGGACTGTAAGAATTAAAGCTCTGACATATAACTACTATACTACTTTTACTTTATGCTGCTATTATCTGTTCTGTTGTCTTTTCTCGTAACATCATTAAACCAGATCAATTGCAGAACACAAGAAAACTTATACTCAGCATATAGGAGATTGTGGTGTTCTACATCTGACCACCACAAAATTAAATTCTCTGCAAGATTTGCATGAATTTATCTCACAATTAGTTTCTTGTTATCCTTAATTCCTCTCACTGCTCAATTATAGTTCTACCTTAGCTTTTTTTTGTAAACTAATTGATCCTTCTTTTAGTCCTCGCGAATCAACTTGCGAATGAAGCTATTGCTGAAGCAACTGCCTTATGTTCTAACGAGCGACTAGCTTTTCATGAGAAGTGCGGCTCTTTGGTACGGCTGTCCAACAATAATCAAACTGCTGAGAGACAAAGACCTAATGGAGAGTTTAATAACGGTGTGGTGATGACAAATCGTCCGCTGAAACCTGATGAGCTCTTTGAGGTAAGTATTATCTTTTAGCTGTGACTTTTTGTTTCATACTCAGTCCACTTAACTCAACAATTTTGAATTATGTGACATTAAATTGTGTTGAAATTTGGCTGACTGACGGGACCAGTGACCTTTGTCTGAATTAACAGGAGTTAGGAATTATAAAATCTGAATTAAGAGGATTACACTGTAGACATTTTCATAATACCTGTGTATCATCTGACTGATTACCTATCTCGTTTGTTGTTGGCTTTACACTCAATAGATCTTTATCTAAATAATGAAGATTAAAGAGCAACTAATACTGGTGCACATTGATTGGGTGTTAGTCAGATAATCCCAGGCTACAGATAAAGAGATCCAACAATCCTTTGGTTTATGGCATACATATGTGAAGTTTGAAAGATCCATGACCATAAAGTTGATGTGTTGTTGTTATGTCCCCAATAACTGATATTCCGTGATCACTCTGATTTGTTTTTCATATGCCCATCAAGCTCTACCATTCCATGCTAGAAGCAGCAGGGCATTCATATAAGATGGAAAGATAGAAAATGTCGCTGAGCATCTTATGTAGCAACATGAGTCAATTTTTTCCAACTTGCCTTGGTTTTCTATTTGCAGATTCGTCTTGATACGATGATAGATAAATGGTCCGGTTCGATTGAGGTCGGGATTACTACACATAACCCGAGCCTTCTCGAGTTCCCAGCTACAATGACTAACATGAGATCTGGGACTATCATGATGAGTGGTTGTGGTATACTTACTAATGGTAAAGGCACACAGAGAGAGTACGGACAGTTCAATCTAGATGAGCTTTCAGTGAGTAATGTACCGGTGAACTAATCTCCCATTTGTCCCTGGCACTATTATTTATTGGCAATAATCCGACTTACACATCTGCTCCAGATGCCTTACTCAGCATCCAATTACTGATAGGTCAAGACATAGACAATGGGTCTAGAAGCTTACTGGTAGCACTATGCACATGAGCATACGGAGTATTGTATACTATGCCCGAAATTCACACAACGTCACCAAAAGCTAGAATCTCCTTTATAAAACTGAGGGATACTCATCAATATGCCCTGTTGTTATTGTGTGAGACATTTGTCCAATCTTATATGATGGAGATGCAGAAACATTCTTGCATTGACGACCATCAATACTGGTTCCAATGCCAAGCTTTTGTTTGTATGCCTGTCGATAATATCAAGCTTATGTAATGCTTACACTCTGATAAATTGCCACGGAAATCAGCATTTTAGACCCGTCAAAAACTTTAAGAACCAAAGAACGAGTTGTTATGGTAAAAATATCACTTTTTTTTTTTCAGGAAGCGGATAGAATTGGGCTGATACGTAAAGCTAACGGTAATCTTCATTTCTATATAAACAGTATAGATCAGGGGGTGGCTGCAGAGAACGCCCCTGATATTGTTTGGGGTGTTGTGGACCTCTACGGCATGGCTGTCAAGGTGAATTTATAATCTTTTCAGAATCATTGAGGAAGAAAATAACGCTATGGACGTTAAATGTGACAAAACCTCTATATTGTCTGATTGTCTTTTTCATCTCGGTATCTGCACCAAAGAAAGCCAATTTTAGTTCAGATATAATTTTTTCTTTGTGAAGTATAACACAGTAAAATACTGGTAATGTTTCTTACTAAGGTTACAATCTTAGATGAGCAGAGCAGGGAAGAGGAAGAACTCGAAAGTGGTGGATTACTGACCGCTGCTTCCCATTCCCCCAGGGGTGCCACTGCCGCTGTATCCACTCCTAGAGCCAGCTGCAATCAAAGGAATGCTGCTATGGCTATAAGATCATCAATCCCTTCAACTCTACAAACCCTGTCTGCCAGGTCAGTTAATCTTGAATTTATCATTTGCAACAGTCAAACTTGACAAATCAAACACTCAAACCTGACGAATGTAGAGTTATGTTATGCTTTTGTGATAAGCTGTTTGCAACTCATATAACTTGTTGAATTATCGCCAGATATAATGGCCTCCCCGAATTCGATTTATATGCTTGTTTTGCTGGCTCCCTGCATGTCACATGTCTCGTCATGCTTAGCAATATTTACAGTAAAAAGATAATAAAAAAATAATGACTGCTGAGATGATAGGTTTTTACGGTGCAAACGATAAACAGTCGACAAATTTATTCTTAAAACGAGAGCTAAGCATCCTTATTCAACCTAGTCTGAAAATTGTTTGTTTGAAGGTATGATGCTCATGTGGAGAGAACGCGAGCTGACCCTAGAAGAAGACAAACAGAATACGACTCTGATTCAGATAACAGCGAGCACAGCTTACAGGCTGGTAAGTATCCGCAGAGGCCATAACATCCTATATATCACAGGCTCTCTGTTGACAGTCTGGCCCTAGTGGATTATTTGGCGAATCTGCTGATCCACCTTATGGGACAAAAATAATGTTCTAAGAGCCTGACAGTGATTTACAACCCGAAATATTACTTCTAGTCCCTGTGTCGAATGGAAGGCCATGTTGATGAAGACATTTCTAGTTTGTCTGCTGTTGCTGCCCTTCAGTACTTATGAGCTACCAACTGAATCCAGGCAAAAAACATCTTACTTTTATCTAGCAATGAATGCACCTCTCATTTGTTTCAACATGTCCAAGGACTAGTTGTTGACTATTAGTTGCATCAAACACCTCATTCGCAGAGCACTGAACTGACTTATTGAGGACAAATCCTTCGGATTGTGTATAATTGCCATGGCTGTATTATGTTTTAGCATCTGAGAGCTCATCAGCTAATGAGAGACTGACATTCCATCCAGTGTGCGGTCGGCATGTCAATGTGATCAATAGAAACAGGACGGCTCGTCGACCTAAGTATGTTACTGCAGATGCTTAACTTTTACACTTATACCTTTCAATCAACTGCCCAAATGAGCCTTGGTTCACTTTCTCAGCTCACAATGGTTTTGTATTAACTAATCATAGCAACTAAATTTTAAACCGCATGGGTCACTTGAAATTAGGCCTGTTTACATGCAAGATTTGCAGCAATTGGCTCCATCCCTCCTACTTTAAGCCTTTAAAGCAATGATCTCTCACATTTTATTGCTTAGTGCACTTGATATGCACACTGATTTTGAGATTACACTGTTAACATGTGTATCTCTGATCGATAGTGCTTCTGTCATAAACATTGGGGCACCTACATTCGGCTGAAAGAGAGGACAACTTTAATTTTATCAAAAATACATGATCGAATCACAATTACCTAGCTCTGCATTATTAACAATTCTTTCTTCTCTCTTCTGAGCTTAGGCTTACAATACACAGTTTCGATGTTATCTTTTTTGTCAAAAATATGTACCAAATGCTCATCTAAAACTGTAAATAGGCAAAATTAGATTTTCTAAAGTTAAATTTAATTATTTTGACAAGAAATATGAAAATGATAAGTGTATATCCAAAAGTTTGGGTAGTCATCCATACGTCTCCTAAACACTGCATTTCAGCTGCTCTGAGGCTATGTGAATTAATTCACGCTCTATCGATCAGAGATATACATGCAATAGTATATCATGTGATCAGTGTGCTTGATATATATGTCTTTGGGTATACAAACACCTTGATTCATAGCATATCAATGCTTTGTATACATGTTTATGTATATATTTATGCTGTGGCATAGGTAGAATGTTGTGACAGTTTCTGTTTCTTCTTTACAGTGCTATGGACGAGTTTAACCATGCGGTAGTTCTCACTCACCGCACACTCACACCCGGAGAGCATTTTGAGATACAGATAGACAAAGTTATAGAAAAGTGGGCGGGGTCTGTGGAGATAGGGGTCACAACCCATGACCCCCTGACCTTAGACTTTCCTTCTGTCATGACCAACATCCCGGTAAGAAATAAAAAGCCCATACATGCCTTCCGTCAACTATCTGAACTCTTAAAATATATGCATATATTTCTACTTATGAGCAGGCGGGTACATGGATGTTAACAGGTAATGGAGTTATGCATGACGGTGAAGCTATACTTGAAGATTACGGCTATAGACCCGACAGGGTCAAGGTATGATTCTATATAAAAATCAACCAATTTTCTCAGCCCCCCCCCCCAAAACTTTTATTCCGTCAAATTCAGTAAGCAAGCAACGGGTGTTTGTGTTCCACTGAAGAATGTAAGTTTAAGATGCAATGCATTGAGGGCCATCAAAGCTCGTATCAAGTGACGACAAACACAAACTTGATTGTCTTATTATAGAATCACATCTAGTGCTTCACCTACTGTAGCAGTCAATGAAAACTTCCACCAGTGATGACTGAGGTGGGATAACCAAGACTGGAGCAACTCCCCTTTTTAGTGATATTTATTTTTCTTGTATAATTTTACTATAATTATATGTTCTTTATATTTGTAGCCAGGGGACAGAGTGGGAGTAATTCGTAAAGCAGACGGACATCTCTACTTTACAGTCAATGGAGTTAATCTGGGACTAGCTGCCAGTAATGTACCTGATAATATATACGGTGTGTTAGATTTATACGGTCAGGCAGCCGAGGCCAGCATTGTACAATCATCATCTGAAGGTAAGTCTTATACTAGACCAAGTTTGATCCAGTTTGCCTGCATTCGAAATTGCTTCCTCCCCCCCCCCCCCATTCATCAGTCACGGCTTCAGTGGAAGGGGAGAAAGCCCGAAAGCAGGCAAACTGGATCTAGCCATATGCACACATAGGTCATCAGAGTATCTAAAAGGAGCCCATGACAAACTGGCACTTTTATTCCAATTTCGAAGTTTAATACTGAATCAATTTTTTTTCGTTTTCCCTTCATTTCAAGTTCCTCCCATGCTATTGGTATGAGGATGGTTGTTTGAGGGAAATCAAATCGTAATGCAGGGAAATTCAATCAAATTTGATCTAGATCAATCAATTGTGTTGAGAGTAAAAGTGCCTCGCAACACAATTTCATGGATCTCATAGGAAAATCTGATCAGTCGTCAAAAATCTGAGAGCGCTAACTTGACTTACGTACATGGCAAAATCTGACACCAGTAGCCTTTATGGAATATCCATATTCGATTCGGGAAGTTGAGCTTTAAATTCCTCACAAATGGCTTCCAGGTTTAAAACAAGCCATATCTCATAAACTTAGGCTTGTGTTATTCCTTCCACTATTCACATCATTATTTCAATTTGATCCTCTTGCAGAATCATCGACACCGGCAGCATGTTCAGACTTGCGTTTCCACACTAGACATGGTGCTAACTGTGTAGTTGTAAATGAGTCACGTAGTGCTGCACGTCCCAACCCTCGAGAAGAGTTCAATGACTCTGTAGTGATGAGTAATAGAGTTCTCAGGCCGAATGAGCTGTTTGAAGTCACTATAGATAAAATGGTTGATAGATGGAGCGGCTCTTTGGATTGCGGTAAGGAAATAAATATTTCATGTTATTGTGTCCTAAACAATTGTGTGAAATTCTCGTTCTTTTTCTGGTTTCAAAAGTCATGCTCGAATATTACCGACAATTACTTGTAGTGTTTGATTATTCTGTAGTTACAGTGTTAGTTTTGGCTCAGAAGTTTCCACTCTAACATACCAAGAAATCTGAATGATTACGTCTAGCTTAGTGGTTTGAGGAGAATCTCACCCGCCCTGATCCCACCATTGAGTTTGGGATATAAACTCCCTGATCTCGCACGCAGAGAAGTGATAATTTGGAGTTGCCTCATCCCTGATATGCATACATTAGAGAAGACAACTTCAATTTAGAATACATTTTCTAATATTTATCTAAGTATTATCACTGCTGTTTAATTGTTTCAGGAGTATCGACACATAACCCAGACACATTAGACTTTCCCTGTACAATGTCTGATATGTCCTCATCTGGTACCTGGATATTATCAGGCTCTACAATCATTCAGGTATGTTTCACCATTCTACATTTCTCCGCTGAAAATGAGCAAAAGAATCTTGGGTCGAAAATTAGTAGTTCAATAATCTTCCCTATGAATTCTTCAAGAAATTTAAAGGACTGCAACATATAGAACAGTGAGCTATATTCTTTTCCAAGCAACTTGGAAGACAAAATCAAAATAGTATTTTCGTAATTGAATCTTTCCTTTTTCGATATTAAAGGTTATTCCCCAATCAATTCAAATTAGCCTATGATTGAACTTCACATTTTCATTTTGTTACCACGTAGGAGGGGGTGATGACGCGTACTCGATATAACTGTGATCTAGAGACTCTTGGTACAGGGTCTAAGATAGGTATACTTGTAACACCAGATAGAAGCTTACACTTTTTCCTGAATGGAGTGGATCAGGGAGCTGCCTGCACAGGTCTGCCTACAAGTAAGTCTGATCTTAGCTCTTCTATTCTTTGGCTTAGATTATTTAGTTTCTTTTATTTTTATCATTCTTAAACTTGGCAGGAACAATATATATAGTTCATATGAGCCAATTATGTATCAATTTGTCTTATTGAAGAGGATATTTTTCTTAATTGGGTCTGCATATGCTTGAGGTTAAACCCTAAATTTTGTATCCAATGAGAAAAATATTTGGCATTCGATTTTTTAGTTTAATCGAATTAAATGATAGTGATATAAAATCTCTGGTTATTGTCTAGAAGGGATGTCAGCTTATCAAAAAAAAGTGTTCAGTGCTTATTTCAGATCACCAGGGAGGGGGTATTACAAGTTGCCTCTTGTTGTTTTACATGGACAGCCAATCCCTAGTATTATTTATCAGCTTGCCAATTTAAATACTAGGTCTGCCTCTCCCACCACAGGTGCATAGGATACTTCAGATTGATTAATATAAAAAATGAATATATCTATGAATACTTCTGTCAACATTGTAGATGTATATGCTGTGATAGACTTATATGGTACATGTGCTGGTATCACTATGACCAGTAACACAGGTATATATGATAGCCAGAGATTATCAGTCAGACAGAAGTATACTACTAATACCCATCTACACGCTACTGCTGGGTCTGCCGGAGGGGCTGGGGCTACGTCAGCTTCGTCATTCAGTAAACATCAACACAACTCTCAACAAAAACTACTGTCAGGTGAGAAGTGTGACACCAAGTATTCTTACTTAAAATATGCGACTGACTATATACCATTCTTATTATACAAGTCTTGTTATGATAGCTGATAGGACATTTCATTATATGGAAATTGATAATATTCAACAATGTCACTGAAAATGCTTGAACAAGCGAAATTATAATTGGTAGCAATATTATATTGCTGTCAACAAACCCTTCTGCATTTCCGACAGACACTGCTAAATTTCTGGTGATGCAACACACATGCGGTTACCTGAAAATCATAATATCAATCGGAAGAATAATATTTCTGATGGTACAAAAAATAGTTGTGTACCACCGAGTCCATCTTTACAGGATGGGGTGCTTCATGCGCCTGATAGTTTATATATATTTGTAGCCCATAATCATAGATTCAGTCAGTGCTGTGGTAAGAACATCTCACTGCGTAACGAGCAGACTACTGCTGCACGTGTGAAGAACTTCAACAATGCCATTGTGTTCAGTGCTGACCCTCTCAAAACTGATGAAATATTTGAGGTAAAACTTGATGACTAAAAACGTTTTATGTGTAGATTGTGTATTAGGTAATATGTGACTAATTTGGTAATTAGTACATCATTGAGGCTATGATCATATGAGATTCCTGGTCTACCAAATATCATGGTTGCTTTTTTCCGGTGGATTGGAATGTCCTGTGGGATGAGAGAACACAACTCCGAGTAGTGAATAGCGGGCTATCTAATTAGCGCCATCAACCCATTCTTTTTTGGGGATGGTGAGATGTCGCAATCGGTTAGCGCGCTTGCTATTCACTGCCAGGCGATTAGTGCCGCAAGAGTTGTGGGTTCGAGTCTCACTGGGAGAGCTTTCAAGGTTGATTGTTCCAGCCCCCAGCACCCTCGGGTGTATACCTCTCCAGTACGATCATGGCTTACGTTGATGCAAGCGAAAGACACACTAATGTGTAAACTAAATGCTTGGGGCCAAAGAAAACTTTGGAATGCTGCTGTAACAGGTATTGGAAAATGTGACTTCTGACGCCAATAAATGGACTGGCAAACGGTTGATTCATATTTTGTATGTTTAGCTTATAGTCATTGTTCATATTTTTATCTTACTTATAGATAAGAATAGATGAGGTAGTGAGACAGTGGAGCGGATCTCTTATGATTGGACTAACCACACAAACTATATCAGAATCCCATCCTATTATAGTAACACAACAAACAGCTCTAGAGCTCAACCCTAACTCTAAACAAACGTGGATAGTCAACGGACCTAAAGGTACTCATCCAATTTTTTTCAGTTCTGTTTCCAGTGTTTTTAAATAAAATATATCCACATGGTTCAATCAATTGTCTATTTTATCTGGTGTGGTATCAAGTATCCGATCATGTAACTATTCAGTATTACGGAGTTATCTTATCATTCACATCTAATAAGCCCCTTCTACTTATTTTTTAATTTGGTTTACTAATCGATGCCTCGGATGACATTCTTTGCCTTCATCAACTTTCTATCAGAACATTGTACTGTATACAGTTTCAATCTAATTTACTTTTACAGTTTTACACAATGGCTGTGTGATAAAGGAGAATTATCCTCCCCTGTTAGACAGACTGGAGGTTGGCTCTCGTGTAGGTATAAGAAGATGTCATAATGGTACAATGCATGTGTACGTCAATGGCGAGGATCTGGGAGTAGCTGCTCACAACATTCCGAGGGTAAGTTTGTAAGATGGTTCATTGTTGAAGATTTTAACAAATCACAATCATCTTGATCCTCCACTAACCATCTTTTTATGTCTTTTTTCCTCCCTCAGGTGAGGCATTTTAATGATTAGGTATCTATTTGTTGTGCTTTGTTCAAGTTTCTCAAGCATTGGGATAGTTGCGAGGTAATTTTTTACAGTGTTCAATGACTGGCAATGCAACACTCCAGTGGATGACTAAAGCAACGATTTTACACTTGGCTTGTTAAGCTTATTGAAATAGTCTGATAGTTGATGGAAATGTGCAAAAAACTGTGTCGCAGGTTTTTTTAACGACCGTATTACTGTCAACTTAATAGTCACGGTTTGTCACTTGATTTTAGAATGTATTCCTGGTGCTGGATGTCTATGGTATGATAGAATCTGTATCAATAATCAGTCAGACTAAGAACTCACGTTTACACACAGAGCCATCTATAGAGCATCTCTCTAATGAGCCAGTCACTGACGCGGTGTGTGATATGAGCCCTGTGGATCGAGAAGAGGTAAGACAACCCCCCCTTTGTAATAGGATATATTATTCATCAATATAATATGCTGTTTAATCTTCCAAACAATGGTCGTCAATCAGCATTAATCTATATGTTATATAATCATCTTTAGAATTTTGTGAAGCAGATATATAATGGTAGCATAGAATCACTTTGGTATCATATTTCGTTGTTGTAAAACATTGTACCAACCAGTTGAGCTATCCATCAGTTAGATCCTTGAAAACCAATAGACCTCTTTATTTGATCAATGCTAGTATAATACTCGCACACGTTTATATTGACTATTTACCATCTTTTTCAGCCATATGATATTGACACATTAGACAATGAGTACACATTCCATCACCAACGGTTTGGCAGGAATATACAGTTGAGTCACAAAGATACTATCGCTTGTCGCACAACAGGATTCAATCAGGCTGTAGTTGTCAGCTCCAAACCTCTACAAATAAACAACCCAATCGAGGTAGGCTATGTGAATTGCTTTTTCAAGCAAGGTTTTGTTTAGTTTTGTCACTTGCTGCAAATTTAACATGCATTGAAAGATAAAGTCAACGAAATAAGGAAACATTTGAGCGTAGGTAATAAAAGTGTTAAGCTGGGCTGTTAGAAAATAACAAGCCAAAGTCCAAAGGTCATCATTATTGCACATGCGCACTTTGAGTATCTGTACAATTGAAACACTAACCAAGAGGTAGGAGCACACAACTGCTCACAAAATCAGCTTTTTTCAGATCACAAGCAATTCTGTTAGTTGTCTTATTTCTTGTTGGAGATGCACAACTACAATTGAGAATGCACATGTGAGCAGAACAAGGGGTTTTGAATTACAAATAAGGAGTTTATGAATGTATATACATTTTTCTGTGCTCCATTGGCTGCAAAACAGAGATCAGAAGTGTATTATCCCTTTAATTAGTGGAGCTAAACTTCAGCTAATATTTCTCCTCTAGGCTAACTGTATTGGTAGCTGACTTTGTTGGCCTGTATTTATACTAGCTTTGTTCATATTGTAGTTGAAGATAGATCGGTTACACAGTAAATGGTCGTCCTCTCTAATGATTGGAGTTACCTCGCTACCTCTTAGTAAGCTTACAGAGCTACCTAAATCTGCCCTCAACATGACAAGGTCTACCTGGATAATTAAATCTACATGTGTGTTCCATAACAGTAGGAAGGTGAGTCGAATGTTACCCTACAGGATGAGAGTATTTAACTGGTCTTCAAATATATTTTAACATCCCTCATGTTTTTCTATGTAAAATAACTTTATGTTCGATTTTATTTAAGACCATCAAAAGACAAAAGTAATATATAGTCTGACAGCTAGTTCTGCAGTAGATACGCACATTTTTTACACTGAAAAAAGATCATAACAATTCTTGGTAAAAATGATGTATGGTTTTGGATATTGTCCTTCCTGTTCATCTAGGAGGTATTTATTGTACAAGCCCGATGTGCTTCAAGCTGCCAGACTTTATTTTGCTGCTTTGGTCTTTCGGTAGTCATTAATGTTGAAATATGAAGGGCAAGGAACAGTAGACGAATGTTTCTTGTTTCATTTGCTTACGAAACCTGTTGAAGAACTGCGGATACTTATTTCTGAAATAAATTTGTGAGGAAGTTTGCTTTACATTGCAGATGAAGACTGGTTACTGTAAGGATCTGGATAGTTTACCTGTAGGCACCACTCTGGGTCTATCTCTGGATGAATCTCGTAATCTACACCTACATATTAACTCAGTAGATCAGGGAGTGGCTGTATCTAATGTACCGGAGCCTTGTTATGTCATACTTGATCTCTATGGACAGTGTTATCAGGTATGGATATAGTTTAGTACTGAAAAGATGAGATTGACAAACCGCTTCAATTTATGGCTAGCCAAATTTACCCAACCACTTTACTTTTTTGTAAGCTCCCACCTAAACTTATTTATACTATATTATATTATATTATATTATATTATATACTAAATTTATACCATAGACTTACTAATAAAGACAGGACAGGACACTATATATAGCTGGAGTGAGGCACTTAATTGTGGGCAACGTAATGTTTCTTGTTCATAACTGAGCAATTTTGATCAGATTTCGAGTTTGAAAATTGCTTCACAATCAGCAGCATCTTGTTATCAACTTGGATGTTATTTCTTCTTCAAAATTGGTTGCCCTAAATTAGTATCAAACTGTTCACTGCTAAATCTAATGTAATTTCCAAACTCAAACCCGATCAAACTTGATAGAGTTATCAACAAAAAACCTGGATTGTGGACAGAAAATCATCGATAGCATCATTGCTTCTACTTCTTCCAATTTCGTTACTTTTACCCACAATTAAGTGCCTCAATGCTAATGCTCCATATAGTGTCCTGTCTTGGTTTATTATTAAGTCTATGATTGATACCCATTATTTTACTGAAATGCATTTGAATTGATCAGATGACAGAGTGTTGTGTATCCGTGTGTCCGATTATGATTTCTATCAATCCGAATCGGAATACTGGTTTTAAGAATGAGTTGATTTTGATTCCTGACACTTAATTTAATTTATCCAGGTATCGATAGTGAGAGATGAGGACGAGAGAAGGCAATCAACTACAACCAGTAAAGAAGATCGAGAGAAAGCTGATGTTGATAATGGTGGGTTTGTTTCGAAAACTGCAATAAACATGCACTATTCAACAAGATTGCTAACCTCTACAGCATGCTGCTTGTTTTCATGTTCACTCTACCCTATGTTCTCTCTGCCCCATGTTCTCTGCCTGGGTTCCCAATCACAGCTTGTTGGGTTACATTTGGCAATGTAATGTCACAACCAGTTGCAACCCTAGTTTGAGCACTTAAACTAGCCTTGTTTATATGCTCAAAGTCTCTCCTGATTACTAGCTGGGGCATTCCATTATGAACCACAATATCGACGCTTTTTCAGAATATCTTGCGTGTATGAATACCTCTATTAACCAAACATGCCATGATCTGTTTCCATTTGTTAGGTATAAAAGAAAAGCAGAGACCGGTTATCAACATCAACTGCCCTTATCAGCAGCTCTGTGATAGATTCAGACAGTGTATATCCTTACCAGGTATGTTAAACAATCTGCTATCCCAACCATGTAATCATAATAAAAAACACAATTAATAAAAGAATACAGTATTTGCAGTTTGGAAAGTTTGTCATTCCATGCAAGCTTGCAAAATTACACTACCTAACCTTTTGTCACTTCCCAACAAGCCAAATTAAATTCTAGCTGAGATTCACTCCTCTAGTGCAGTAATAATTTTTCCTTCGGTAATGGTTTTCAAATATCTGATTTTAATTCGTTTTTCATAAAATTTGAAAATTTTCATCTTGTTTATTATAGATGAATTTTTCAAGACAAAATATAACAAGTGTTTCTGTGATGGTTGTCATAAGTTGAGAGCTGCTCCGCTGTATAAAGTCAGAGGCAATCCAGCCCGCGAGTATGCTATACCTACAGGCTGGTATAGATACGGACTCAAGTAAGCAACAGTTTAACTCAAAATTCAAATTATTTATATTATTTGAATTTTTTGTGTATAATAATTGTGTATATGCAGCACATTTAAAGCACAATAATTGATTATGAATATGTAACCCATTCTGTTGTGATGGATATTTTCAAGGATGTTTATTCTGCATACGCCATAGTTTTTGATCTGAGATTAATGTGAACATACAGCCACTGTTATAATAAATTTTATTTAGCATATGAAAATTAACTTGTTGCAATAATATTCTACAAACGAATGAATATTGTGAACACTCATGGTTATACACATATGTGTATCACTTTCAGCTGATTATGTACGTGTATTTACCGTAAATGTTTTAACTTTTCTAGAGTAAAGGCCCGAGCAAAGTCACTAAGAATATTTGATAATTGGAACATAGCATATAGTGGTATAAAACTAGAATCAGTGCGCAAAGTTCTTGACTGTGGTGATCTACTGAGCCTGGGTAAGTTAGAGCCTTACCAAAATTTTCGCGAGATGAAATAATACAAATGAAATACGGTTCTTCTAAGCAGATGAAATATAACCAGGACCGCATCATATTAAACTGATTTTTCTAATAATGATACTTCTCCTCATGATATTGTCTAATCACAGTCTTAGCATTGACTCTCTTATTTAGTATAACAGAATATTTCTTCATAGCACCTGCACAGGTTTGAATGCAATGTCATAAAAAAAAACCTTGATGCCAGGTAAAACTACGCCTTCTTTACTGTACTTGTTGTAACACAACATGGCGACAACTGTTTTATATGATGCACAACACATTTGCGACAGTGGCTCACTAAATAAATCCGTAAATCTGTAATCATGACTTTATCTCTATTTTACAGCCGACGCCACATCTCGATATGTAGGACCCGCCTGTACCAGGGATTATGAGGAGAAGAAACCAGAGACATTCGAGTCTGTACCAGTGATCTTATCTCCTAGTGTTAGATACGCTGGATCCTATCACTTTACTCAACCTGTGCAGTAAGTTATCAGGGGGCTTATAAGTACAAAATAACCAGGGGTGTACCGGTACAAAATTATGAGGGGTGTGTCCACACGAGGTACTCGAGAGGTTGTGCAAATCTCACAATTATCTACTCCTGATACATGAAATTGCCATTAAGTATATGTTTCACATTGTGGGTCACTGTTGTCATCAACATAGCTCTTATTGTTTCAAATATTGCACTGCCTGGGAAAAGACTACTTTTTGCAAAACATGTGCAATTGTATCAATAATACTATTTTCTAACCTTATTTTTGCATGCCAGGCCACTTTACTATTTTCACAAGCAGAGAGTGTGTACCAGCAACCTTTTTCTCAGAACTGTTATAGTTAGTGATCGCAATAAAATCAATGAATCAAAATTCCCAGACAGATTTTGCATCATCTCTCTGTTAAAATAATGCGATGCAAGACTTCCGTGTCTTATCCTTATGTGACATCACCATGTGTTTGACTCCAAGTATAGCTTCTTCTCCTTCTTATCCTTTGTAGGTACAGGGATTTCAAAACAGACAAGCTTTACAAAGTGCGACTGGCGTTTGAGGCGTGTGTGAAACCTGGATCGTTTAATGTTGGACCTCAAACCCTAGATACTAATAACGAGCCTGAGGACCCTAAACTAGACATCAGAGAGATTGAGTGGGCCACCAAGGAGCGAGGTAGCGTGGAGATATATGGACTTCTCATCAAACTAGAACCTGCGCTATAACTCGCATAGTCATCAAACTGGTCTTTATGAGAAAAGATAATATCATGGCAACCTGTGATCTGAAATGAATTACTGGAAGGACTGAGATGATTCTGGTAATTTAGAAGTGTTGAGAGCAGCAGTTTGACTACTTATTTGATCCACTAGGTCTGTAGTCATGGTTTTGTTAAAACTTATATCGGTTTTTTGCTGCCTTCAGGGCAGAAAAAATGACTTTTGATACCAAGTATCTTCTTGTCTTGGTTGAAGTGCCTCTAGTGGCTTACCTTAACCAAATTATCACTTAGAATATTGAGTTTATTCCGTCTGTCTGCGATCAGATTTAAAATCTGAATATTGAAACTTTGCTGCGAAAAAAGGTTAATTATTTATTGAACATTATTTTTGTCGAATCTCCATGCGGAAATGGATCAATTTAAAAAAAAACAGATAGCTTGTTTTTGTGCCAGTAACTGCATTATTATTTTTTTATTTAAAAACTCGTGAGAAAATCTGACAGTTCTATTTCAGTATCATAGTATTTTGTGGTATTTTTTGTTGTTGTTGAGCGTAAGAATTAAATCCTGGTCTTGTTATAATGCATAGCGTGCAGTTACTGATACACATTAATCAGTTACTATATCCGTTCCAGCCTCCATATCATCAGACTCTTTATAGGAAGTTACATTATGAAGTGAGAGGCAACTTCCGACTTGGAGGGGGGGATCAAATGTGTTGCCAGCACCGACAGTGGACGGGAGATTCATGGGGCAAAACAATGACAATTTATCAACCTTGTGACATAGGAAATTATGAGGAATTTGTACGGAGAAACAGCCTGATATTTCAAGAAAATAATAATTATATGAAAATACCAAATTAAACCCAATCAAACACCAATGCTTAGCATTTCAGACATCTTCTGATGAATTTATATTTTGTCTTATCTAATGTTAAAGTTCAGCGAGACAATGCACTACCGAGTCACTTCATAGAAGTGTTCAGCAGGAACTTTATAAATAATGATAGCCAAATAAAAGAATAAGAATTGGTCACAATATTAAAACAATTTGAGAAATACTGGGAGTTGTGTGTCCAGAAAAAAAGAGAAGACAATCTGTGATTCATTATCTAGTTTATGTGTGAACAGGTAGATTTGAACCAGCAGGAGGTTTTCTGAACTCCCTGGATCCAGTTTGCCTGCCTGTTTCATAGTAATCTCTTGATAAGCCAGCTTATCAGTAGAGGGGAAGCAATTCATAATGCAGGCAAATTTGGTCTATTATATCCTACAAAAATATGCTAGATAATAGGGAAACCTTATTACCTGTTATTGAAAAACTCAAAAGGTATGTGTCTACCATAGACTTCACATGTCTGTGTCTATGTCTAAGAAACAGTCAACAAGAGCAAAATATGAGATCATGTTCCCTGCCAAGAATAAGCGCCAGTTGCATATAATGAGGACACTTATACCCTGTCCACAGTCCAGAGCAAGTATCAAAATTTAAAAACAAATCCATCAAATCTATATATATATTTATATGTATATATATATATATATATATATATCACTCCCCCCTCAAGTTTATTTCAATTTCTGTTTGGATTATCCGAAACACCATATAAAATGTTAGTTTTCGATTGACTACCACCTTCTCGCCTTATTCACTCCCTCAACCCGATTGTCAGAAACCACAGAGTAATAACCAGAATACCAATAAGGAACACAACGAACATGATTCTATCATATATGGTTACTACCATCCGCCATTGGTCTGCCACTTCTTCTTGTAGTTGCTGTTCCCTGCTTTGCTCTCCTGCGCGCTTAGCCTCATATAAAATCTTCTCCAGACTGAGTAGCAGCTCGATTCCGATGACATGGCCTTCTTTGATAGATGGCTTGTCTGTTGTTGAATCATTACTGGTTATAGAGTGAGGATGATTCCCGTTTAGATGTGTCCAACTGGATGATTTGCTGTTCCCATTACTACTCTTCAGTTTGAACATGTGTGAAGAACGACCATTTGCCTAGGAATCAAAACAATTTGATCAGGTACATCAACACTATAGATAATGCTACTTCTCAGAGTTCAGGAGACCATCAGATCTATTTTTATCTTGTGCCCACAATTGTGAATTGATATGTAGGCACATTACCTAAGTATTAGTAAGTTTTAGCTATAGTCTGGTTAAGCTAGTGTGGAGATAACTTTATGCTAACATCAATGTTACTGAGTAAGTTGGGAGTTTATATGTTGTTGAAAGTTAGTTAGCCATAAATTTTAAATACACGTCTTCGCTAAAAAGCTAGCTTTTCCTCCTGCAAATACTTGCTCTCCTGAGGTAAGTGAAAAATAACTCTTACTTCGTGCATCTTCGGTTTTTCAGGAACATATTCATTCTTCTTTGCAGTTTCTTCCGATACTTTGTTGCGGTTGAATTGTAAACTCCAGAGAAGAAGAGGGTACTTGAGGTAGTGCAGGACTGTAGTGAACTTTGGCCCTGGAGGGTGCTCCTTATGCATCGAGTCGTCATGGAAGCGTTTTAATATCACTATCACTACTACAGCTAAAGCCTGTACAACCAAGAGCATGGCGAGGCATTTCCCTGTTGAAATTTCAAAGTATAGTAAAACAAAAAGCATATCACAAACTGGTGCTATATTTGTTAGCAAGTGACTTACTTTACCTTGCCCCCAAGCTAGATAGATAATGATATGGTAATATTCCCACATTATCATAAAATCACAATGGCTAGGCGACCTTGCATCTTATTTCATATTATGACTGGTTGCTCGCATAGAAATGTTTATAGTATTTGAAATTTTCCCCAAACGACGTTTGTGCCCCAATTGCATCACTGTATTTTCTGAATTATAATATATGATTTGTGGCAAGGTAATATTTTTGCTTCCATGGAAGCATAAGGCTTTTCAATATTTAAACTGTATATTGTTATTGCTATTCTAATTTCATTTTTGTTATTATATTTTGTTTTTTAATTTTATGTTTTGTAGCAAATCATTGTAAAACATAACACCGAACTCAACAAAATTGCTAGCATGAATACATGTTTTATCAAATTGAGGTTACTCGAAATTCCTTCAACTGTATGGCAGTAATGTTTAAATGAGCTCCTGGCATGACGAATGGATAGTTTCCAAGAAGATCAACTGATCTATTGATTTGATTAATAAGTACATTTAAATTTTCAACTCCCCTTGGCCGGCCTAAGGTTGCGCAAAGTCCATAAGAAATACAAATGACTTCCAGGTCAACTTATGTATTAGCCATAAATGAAAAATAAAGTTTTACTGAACTTCAATAAGGAGTCAACGCATAAGCATCCACCAACAAAATTCAATTTTAAAAGTTTTGATAATTATTATTCATTTATTCATTATTATTTGCAACTTTTATTCGTATCAATTATGAATAATGGGGGAGTAAGAGGTCAAACTCGTAATGTGACAGGGAGAATTGTATTGAGCTACCTGCGTCAGGCAGCATCACTTTTGTGTAAGCTACTGACTCTAGGTACATTATACTAGGACAGCGAAGATTATAAAAACAATTGTCTTTGAGGACAGTAATGGTACTAGGATCATGCATTGTCCAATAATCACTAGGATGCTTTAAATTTAAACAAACAATCTGATTGCTGTAAATTATGTAAATTGTAAGAGAATAGAATAATATTTACTCTTTTAAATTTTTTTTTACTGACATAATGCTTGATTCTAAAGAGTGCGGTATCGATAATTACTCTCTGGCATTGAGCATCGGGAATGCATTAACAAAACATTAGAGCACTAATTTATCTCGTATGAAGTTTGTAAGATCAAGGACATCGCACTATATATTGCTTCTTTTGTTTTTTGTTTTCCCATGGTCGTATTTGCTTCATGCATTGATCGGTGGTTAATAAAAGTTCATAGTATATTGTATTATTCAAGAATGCAGCAAAAACGGAGTAAATTTTAGCTCTTGATCTGTTGTTGTTAGTCTCTCAGACAAGTGCGTCACGGAAACTTATTGTACAAGAAATCAGTCAAATTATAAAGTTTTTATAATCAGGTTTTTGTCTGCTCGATGTCAAAAAGTGTGGTTTTAACTTGTGGAATGTTATGCCCATGTCTAGTTTTAATTTTTCAAGGTTGTCAGGACAGGTCAGAGGTAAATACATTCAGTAACCGGTGGCTGACAACAGAATGTATCCAGCACTGCTGACCTAACTGAGGTACACAAAATCTCAAACTAAGAGAGCTATCTTTCCAGCTAAATTTTGCGCTAAACTAATAACCTTTTTAAAAGTCACGGCTGGCATCAGAACACATCCATTGTATATCCAACAGAAATATATTTTCATACTGATTTGAGCGATTAAATTTTCATATGGATGATTATTTGTTCTTACCTAGGAAGGGCGGGTCATTAGCGTCCGGCGGAAGGAGATCAGAAATGAGGAGTAGGAACACAGTCTGTGAAAGTAGTCCTGTAACTGCTAAATCTATCTTAGAGTCAGAACCTGACGGCAGGTAGAAAGCAAACAGGGACGTTGCTATGATAACCACACAGGGCAAGTAAAGATAGGTGATATAGAACCCAGGTCTTCTCTTCATGAACAACCTAAATACGACACCTGCAACACAGAAAAAAGAAAAGAGCTCATAACTTTTGTCATCCACAGCTGTCCTCCCCCCCAAACTTGTACACGCATAAAAAATAAAAAAAGGAAACTTGTTTTAAGGCTAGCATAGCAGCTCAACCTTGATTTGATCAATGTCAGACTCCATTCAGAGCCCTCAAAGTGCAGCATGAATAGATCCACCAACTACCTGCTTAGAGGAGTAAAGAATTCGCAAAAGGAAGAGGTTGCCATTTTTACGCACGCTTTAAATTTGAGGCTTGTTAACAATTACACACCCTATTGACTTCATATAGACACCCACTTTAGCGAGCTTAAATTAGATGCAAGCTCACAAGCTAAAGTTTCAAACATTGGCTAAGATCAAAGTGTTGCCTGTTTCAGTTTTTGGCAGCTTGCTGCACACTCAAGTTCAGAAGGTCCTCTATGACCTCACCTCTAGGATGCATTCCAGTTTTCTAGGATGTATCACACTCTCAGTACGAGGATTTCGGGCAACTTTCGCCCCTCTTTAGGGGGGGGGGGGGGGGGAGGGCAGCCCACCCTCTGTTTTGTCATAAACAGGGCTAAGCTAAATTGTATCCTATATTTACTTCTGCATAGTAAGCAAAAACTTACTAGGGTAGGGTTCAGGGCAGCAGCTAAATATAGTGACCTCTCTGGTAGCGTTGAAGTCTTGAACCTCCCACTCAATGTTCTCTTTTAGAGTTGAGGTGTCACCTGCAATCGAACCACAAAGTCTCACAGTATGTAACTTACATGCATGTTCATCTTAAAGGATAAGGCAGGTTTTGAAGAATATAATCATGATGGAATAAATGATTTGCATTGTGTATAAGTTCAGATTCACAAAAAAGAAAGTCCTGCAGGCGGTCAAATAGCTCAACAGGGATGTGTGTAGAATTAGCAGCCTATCCCAAATAAGTACTGCTGGCAAATTTTAATATGCCATCACTAGATTGAAGCATAAATCATGCATTAACATTAGCTCAAGTCTAATTGCTCAGACGGCTGCAATGTGACTTTGTTGCATAACAGTATCAACCACTCATTTTTGTGGATAATGTAATGCCACTAACTCGCATCATAGCCTCTCTGAGCAATAAGACTATGTAATCTCATCCTTTTTCAAGATGATTTAAATGGCCCGTAATCTGCACTATTGGCATTACATTATCAACCACTTATTTGGTTGATAATGCTATGCCACTAACTCGCATTGGAGCCTGCTGAGCACTTAGACTATATTGCCCAATACCTTCTGTATTTTTCATCCATACATCGATGTCGAGTCCGTTATAAGTCCAGCTACCTAAAGTTATATTACATATCTGTGAGTCATAGGGGAACAACCTGACGTTCAGATGGCACATCGTCTCGATTACAAGGGGAGCAAACCAGGCTATATTCCCGTCACTGTCCACAGTAATGTAAAAGTCTGTCATACCGTTTGTATATATCCCTGGATCAAGCCTACAAAATAATTTCTAACATAATCAAGTAATTAAGATGGTTTTCCGGCGTTTATCAGACACACTTTTTGTTAAATAAAAGTTTCTTGTTTATTGTTAGCTAAGAACAAATATTATGGTATCATTGAACTTCCCATGATTATTGTAGTTATGATGAGGTTCTTTTTGTTTTAAGTTGATTACAATTATTGATCACAAGTCATTTGATGAAGGTTTTCCTCAGCTGTGACCAAATTTATTGGAGGCACCCGCCTACATACATGTCGATCATCTATTATATTTTGTCGGTTTCCAAACAGGAACTCTCTGATAATTGGATTGCTAGTTTGGTTGTGAATAAAAAGTCTTTATTTGCTTTTATTTATTTGTTTAAAGATGATTTCTAGAAAGTTTACAGATAACATCAGCTGTAGTTATATTTAACATATAATGAACAAAATTTCAATAAAAGTTTCTGGCGTGACTTGTCTTTTTGTCCTTGCAAACCGTGTCACAATTTACACTATATTGGCACTATATATAATATTAGGGCTTCAATGCGGTTTGATGAGAAAGCTGTCAAAACAGGGATAGATAAATCCATATATGGTACCAAAGTGTGACACAGATATAACAATCACATAAAACCCCTCAAATGCTGAATTCAATAATTTAGTTGACAACCTGATGGAGTGAGGGTGGAGTGAGTGAGTTCATTGCCTTCGATATCAATATTTAATTCATATTGGCGTTGTACCATACCTACTGTTAAGACAGGCTACATGCCTACCAGACATTATAAACACAATTACTGATTATCTCAGGTCCCCAATTGCAGATTTTAGCCAACCAAGAATTTATATTGGATGCCAGTCCAAATTGATGATGATCTATGTATCAATGTTTGATCCTTACTATTACTATTTTTTTGTGTTGTTGGTTTCTGTCAGCATTGGTTAGCTGGTTAGTAATTATATTATGTCTTTAAGTTGATTGTGGGCCATGTGCAGTGTCTTTTGCACCTGATCTTGTAGTTGCTCATCTGGGCTTTAACACGTGGTGATATAAAGGCACTCGTGAAACCATTTCTGAGCTAAAATGCAAACTTTAATACACGATCAGCCCTAAGTTCAATTGGGGGCGCGCCATGGTATTAAATACTGATAGATGAGTGAAGATATAGCGGATGCTAAACTTACCCGTCGTAGATGCAGATATCTGGTATCCACACAAGACCTGGATCAAACTTGAGAGACTTAACTCCTCCATAGTTACTGGAATTCCAAGTTAGAAACTCGTCTCTCCAGTACTGTTAATCAAAAATAGACAGTGAGCATACAAGACCGAAGCAGAACAGAAAATAACAACTTATTATCAATCATCATCGATTATTTTACTTCTACTTACTCAGAAAATTTCCTGCTACGGAGAGGTGAGAAAATAAGTACAGAAGTTTAATATCAACATACACAACTTTGCACGGCTCATGCAGCTGCTATAATTGTTTGAAACAAAAAGCCAGTGGGCCGTGTTATGAGAATGGAAGCATGTGGTAACAGGCAGCGCAGAAAGAGTTGCAATAACCATGACTCCTCATCTGTAGGCCTATCATGTGCATTAATACTTATATGGAGCTGGTAATGACCTTTAAATGTTTAGGTCAGCAAAGATAACTAAGGAGCGTAAACATTTATCATTTTCATATATTAACTTACCACCCTCATCCAAACAGTAGAGCGAACGGTTTGTTCTTTCTCGTCCTGAAAGTATTCAAAAGATATTGCAGTAAGACAACATGGTTTCTGTCAATTAATTTCAACTGGTTAACCTCAAAGGAAATTGAAAATGTAGTGGAATTAAATGCTGCCAGTGCTTGGTACTTAGACACCCTTATATGGCGAGATTTTGTAGAAAATCTCATGACTCAGTTCAAGTTTTACAGATTTTAAATTAAAAAAACTTTTGTCCTCAGTTTAATTTATGTATATATAATTATTTACCACATTTATGATTTGGTGAGGGACCATATCGATTATGACGCGTGTGGGCATCGAAGTGTTACGGATAGGTCTGACAGAAGAATCATAGTACCGCAGCAAATCATGTTTAAGTCGACTTTCAACAGGTACATCTTCTATCTCGAGTGTAGCGTATCCTGAAACATAAGTACACAATAATTTTTAAAAGTTTATCATTACATTATCGCCTTGTTATTTTCTTATTTTTTATTAGAGCTTGAAGGTTATCGGTACTTATTACTTATACTATGAGATTAGTTACCATCTGTAAATTTTAAACGGCCAAAATAAATCAAAATTGAGTATTGTAAGAGTAATCCAACGTGGCATTACGTCTCCAATAAAATATCCGTTCAAAATTGCTTGATCGATTTAACATTTTCACTTGCGGGATTTATGAAAATCAAGAATATATGTGTATGTTATGTCAGTGAATTCGAATTTCTCTTCAGATCTGCCATTTTAAAATCTTTCATATAAGTCATCAGCTAAATGTAACACTTTCTGAAGATTTTAAATTAAAGTCAATTAAAAATAACTTGTTGGTCTCACACACATGAAAATGCATCTTTAAAACGACTAGGGTAGTACATGCTACATAGTAAGTAGGGTAATGAAAGCATGGTAGCATAAATTACGTAAAAAATATAAACTGTTTGAGGAGCTGGTTGCTTATTTAGTTTTAGAGCCTGTTCTGTTTAAGTCCTCTATTCAATGGGGAACCGCCTGCAAATTCAATCTAAATACAAAATAATTTTTGTTTTAGACTTACCATTATGTAGTGCTGTGACCAATACAAGCGTTGTGAAAAGGAATCTAGAGGCATTCATCTCTGTGGTGATTGTAGAGTCTTGTTGCGTCCTCTCCAGATGTGTGACAAGTAATGAGTGACTACTGTAAAGCAATTCCGTTTTATTTATTTGGAGCGTAACCAAGGTTCTCCAAGATTGTCTCCAGGTTGTGATTGTAAATGAATTTCTGGTCAGCACTCAATGAAGTGTAGTGAAAACATATTTATGAATGAGCTCAGAACATTCCTTGTGAAACTAGATATGTGTGGTGATATAAAAATATCGGCCAGATGCTATTGAGTTTCCGATGACGTTTGATATTGCTAAGCTAATGGCACAGCCTTTGAGCTCACTGGATGTCTATTGTTCCGAAGCATATTGATGCTTTAAAAATCCAATAACAAGATATCCTGCAAGTTTATACAAATAGATTTTGCCTGAGGTATTGCTGCTATTTTCATATGATGCACAAACACAGCACAACAGCTATGTAATATTTATTCGTTTCCTGTCTGGGCCATCTACATTCCATAATTATATTTGCGCAATCAAATCTTGTTTTTGATATATACATATTTCCAACTTGACTACGATTAAATTGCAAAAAATGAAAGCATTCTGGTTTCCAAAACAAACAAAAAATTTGCAGCTGTTGCTATCCCCTTTGCAAGGTTAAGTGATGACTTTTTCTTCAAGGGTTCTGATCCATTAATTTACAATAATCATTCCAAACATTTGCATAACAAAAAAAACTAGTCCATGCAAAATCACAACTTTCATCATCACTCAAAATCATGTTACTTTTAGCACAAAATAGGCTAAATGCAATTGCTCCGTTATGGATTATTATTTTGCAGGAGTAAAGAATAATCTGCTGTACAAGTTATGAATGGCTGGGTTGATCGAATCAGTCAAATCAAGGGCATCTGACCTTAAAATTAGAGCAAGCTAGAATCAACTTCTTGTTGGAAAGCTCCTGACAAAAGAACAATACAATCGAAAATTTTGTTGCCTAGTGTGACATCGTGTTATTCACTCAAGTGCTCAAGTACTCAGGCCATTAGCTCAGCCTATCCGATCATTTTCTTTTGCTTTAGTCCAAGATTTGAGTAATCAATGTTACCTACGATACCCACTTGACCTGCACAGAAACATCAAGGAGTTTACTCCTTGGATACATGAAGTAGGACTTGCGGCTAATGTTGGTCGAAATAACACCGAGAGCTTCTTCTCCCTTTATTATACCTTTGAATTTAGTCAGCAATTCTAGACCAAAGTGATGTCCCACTGAGAAGAGTCTTCGCAGCTTCTTCAATTTTTTCATGACATATCGTGACAACAATTTTCATGCAAGATTGTTAGTACTGTTTTTTACCCAGAGCACCCGTCCAGATTATTATCACATAGTAATATTGCATCTTTTAGTAAAATAAGTGAAACTAAACTAAAATTAAAATTGACACGTTGCAAAGGGTGTAAAAGTGTGGATATCTCTCCGTCAGCACTAGTAAAATGATAAGTTCTGTGTCAAACAATAAAACCGGCAGAGTGAGCGATTGAATAAGAGAATTATGTTGAGTAAAGGACGGATTGAATGAATTAAACTTTGAAAAGGCGTGGAATCTGCTTTTTAGTTCTTTAAAAATCACATCACTATTCTCGTGCCATTCGAGTTCTTTGCTGAAAAATGCGCCGAGGTACTTAAAAACTTTGCATTCATTGCTTAAAACTATTAATTGCTCAACAACAATCACGCAAACTAATCCACAAGGTCATAAGGCAGTGTAAGCTGTTTAATACCAGCACTACTTATTAAACCATTTCTACAGGGATCCTCTCTGAGCAGACAGTAATAACACTATAACCTTAATCAAATATCTATATATCCATAATTCAACATTTTATAGCCAAAAGTCAGGAAAACCTGATATGATTTTGCAACCCGGTCATCATCATTGCGCAATAACTCGCAATATTTGCGATCGTAGCAATTCACAAGATTGTTTTTCCACCCGACAGAATCACAAGTTTGTCACATCGAGGGTCCATAAAGGCCTTGCATCCATGCACATACTTCATCTCGTTAGCAAATCAAACAGACATAAACGATCACTTCGTAGCAACTGTGCAATAATTAAACCCTCATTTAGATCAAACCTAGGCAAATCAGCCTTTTTAAATATTTTTCAATCATTTGTAACTAAATCAACCAAGCCTCATGAATCATTATCACTTAATCCTACCTAATGTTGTTAACTTGTATTTTTGTTTGCCACTCTCTGTTTCTTCTTTTCTTTTTTCATCTTATTCATGCAATTTATAATACCATGCTTTCATTATCCTACTCACTATATAGTATGTAACACCCTATCACTTATGTCTGTTTATTCAAGGCATTTTTTGTATCTATGTTAATGTGTGTGAGGTCAACAAGTTATTTTTAGTTTGCTTTAATTATAAACATTTAGAAATCCTCAATAAATAAATAAATAAATATTCTACATATTGATATACTTGCCTAATAGGATCAGAGTCGTGCTCTCATTTGACAGCTGATCTATTTGAGTTACATTAAAAGATTGGATTTTGGGCTATTCCGCCTTCAAACGGCTTTGAAGGCGGAGTCTCATCCGGGCGCCTGAAGTAGCCATTGCGGGGGTAAAGTTGGCACTGGAAGAACTCAGCTCAGATTAAAAGCACAAATTGTAAGTTATTCAAACCTGAATCGGGCCATTCAACCATTCCATTGTTTCATGCATTGGTAATGTGCTGTAGGAAGTAACCACTGGAAGTGGTGGTTAAGCTAAGACTTGTTTTGTTTATAATCTTGTTATACTAACTATGGTTCTCCAAGAAGTAGAAGAAATGAGTGAGTCACTAACTCTAATATAAACTAAAATAATAATGTCATATATATCTCCAGAGACTGGAGGGAGAATCCCTTATTCCCTGGTCATATGTACCAGCACTTCTACAGTTTCCAATTCATAACTATTATATATTTAGCCCACACCAAGGAAGAGTCTTTTACTCCTTGTTGTCTAGTTGAGTTGAGTCAAGGTGTAAAAATAAGTTTTACTGAACTTGCGACTACCCACTGCTGCTATGTTACTGTTAGTATTTTAATGAGTAGCCTAGCTAGGCCTACAAAAATTCAGAGAATAGAACATTACATTCAGTCCTAGGGTTTTCTTGAATCAATAGTAGGCACCGAACAGGCTCAGTCCTTCTTGTAAGTAAGAAAGACCAGGTACCAGTCCATTGTCACTTGTAAGACAAAAAGTTATAGTTAGGGAAAAGGTGAAATTACTCCGCATTTCCGGTGTCCAGTTTGCTGAAATAAGCGTGGTTAATTACTTATAACAATAAACAATCTTTGTTTGGCAGCAAGCCTATTTGTGGTCTGCACATTAAATTATTTCTATGTTTATATATGATAACTATTATTCACTCTATTTTTATCTTGTACAGATGGCAGAGATCATCGTGGAGCATGCTGTAGGAAGTGGAGACGCAGAGATGTTGCATGAAGAGCAGATGATCCCGGATCATATACAGGTTGATGTACTGTCAGAGGATGATTACATCGCTGTCTCTAATGCACTTGAGCTCCGAAGTGTAGAAGAACTGGCTAAGGGTGTGATGACAGTGGATAGAATAATCCCTGTGCTGAAAGCAATGATTACCAAGGTATATAGGCCTAGTGTATGAGGCAATGTAGAGTGACTATCGCTTAATTTTCAATATAGTAGAAGATAATTTAAATAGTCTGTGTGGTCTTGTCAACCTTATGTAAAAAAATCTTGTTTATTAGGCCAAGGAGAAAAACTTAATCTCCGTACTTACTCCTTATACTCACCCTGTCTTGACAAGCTTGTCAAGACAGGTTAGATTAAACTGTGGTACTGCATTCAAATTCAACCATTCGTTCTCCTATTTTAGCGAGAGAAGGAACAGCAACATGCCATAAAAGATCAAGGTAAGGAGAACAATATACATACCCTACTGATGTAAGACTTGTCTGAGATACAGCAACATGATTTGCTTTCATAACCTATCAAATAGTGATCGAGATCATAGCTATGAATATTGGAAAGTCATGCCAAGATAACATGTGCCGCATAGTAAAATGTCTAATGTCTGAGACATAATAAATCCCAATAATTGTCGTCACGCATTGACTATTATTATGATACATATATTTGACATCACAGTAAGCACTTACCTTCACTGTTGCTGACATATATTTATTATGTGGTGTAGTGGTTGTGATGAATATGGGTGAGAAGCAGGTAGAGTTGACTGATATGATAACCAAAGATGGTAAACTGAAGAAGAAGAAAGCCAAGAGACAAATGTCTCCTGAAGAGATCAAAGAGAAACTGAGAAAACTCCGGGGTATGTCTGTCAGTGTTTATGTGAAATACTTTGTCGCCCTTGTTGCTGGTATTTTTATTCTATCAACCAAATACCCTTGATCAGTAAAGTCGTTGCAAGAGAAAAAGTTCTCCATTTCATGCAGACTTGGAATAATGAAATATATACCTTGCTTAGGCTAGCATCAAATCCCGCTAGCTTGTATTTTGTTCTCTTTGTTAGCAATGATTGAATGACCGAATATTATCCAGCAATAAGGTGCCCAATTTTTTTGAGATAAATTACTAGGGAATGAAAAAAAAGTATGGTGGCAATCCTGTTACGAATAAAAAGATCTTCCTAATCAAACCTCTTGCGACCTCCGGCAGACCACTAATGCAGGTAACATGTTGGCGTTTGTTGTAGAATCACGAGATGACATACCTATGAAGACATGTGAGACATGTGGATATCGAACTCGAGAGCCGTATAAAATGAGAAGACACGAGAGAACTCATACAGGAGAGAAACCGTTCAAGTGTCCTCTCTGTCCATTCAGAGGTGCAGAGAAGAGCGTTGTCGTGAAACATCTCAAGTCTAATGTCCACTCTAAAAAGGTAAGTACATTTGATGTCTGAAGGATGTCTTCGAAACATTCTTTCCACTGCGATCTGAAACAACTCTTTACATATAGGGAATTGAGACTTTTGCAGCTTAGCATATGGTCATCTTTTGTCATGATTATTTATCCTACTACAACAATTTGTGCACGGAATGGTTTTTGACACAGTGGCTATCATAACCACTTTTGCACTAGCCTTCCTTTGTCAATTAAAAAAGGAGTTGTTTGTATATTTGATTTGCTATGTTTTAGGCAGGTGGATCACAGTTGAAGCCTGGAGCGACCAGTGGTATGGGTTTACGTATCGACTGTGACCAGTGTACATTCACAGCCACCAGCTCTCAGCAGATGATCAAACACAAACAGAACAGACACGAGGGTCTGCAGAGGAAAGTGGGTAAACTCCGCTGTCCGTTCTGTGACTACAGAAACAGCTACCAGAAGGTTATGGACCTGCATATAAAAGCTCATGAAGGTAGGATATGATTAATATGTTTGTAGCTATGCTCTCTTTAGTGCATGGTAGAATCTAGAACCTTACCCGGTCTCAGCACTAAGACAAGCTGTGCTGGTGTGACACTACCTAGTTTCATAGTATAGTTTTGTCACATTTCATGTAATAGATAACTTTATTATAGATTATTGTGGTAAATCAGTGCAGTTTGGGAGTTTTGAACATGCTCCCTGGTATAGTTACAGCTAAATCGGTAGTTGTTTTACCTGGTCAAGTGCTCAATTTTGAGAAGGCAACTCCTAAATCAAAAAGAAACAAAGCATATTATTATAAGTACAAATTACTGACTTATATACAATATACTGTTTATACTCTACGAATGCAATCACATACATACATCAGTTCTCCACCCTCAAGTTGCTCAGGCCTCTCATGAGACAGGGGAAGAGTTTACCTGAATTAATGCACATCATACCTAATGACCTAATGATCTTTATATTATACAGAAGAGGGAACAAGTAAGCCAATCATAGCTAAGACTACAGAGACTCCCGCTGACTCAGACGGTATTGTGACAGTGTATCTCGATGACCTTGTATCCTGGAATAACAATCCAACTCAACCAATGCATCAACAGGTATGTCACATAATTTTCATATAAGTATAATTTTCAGACGCACTGACTTCGAAATTACACTATTAACATTTGTATCTCTGATCATCAGTGGAAGTACCTAATATGTTCCCACCCCTAATTAATGAATCTGACCTGGGATCGTCACACCAAATTCCTTGTGATGGTACTACTACTAAATGAATTAGTTCACTCTCTATTGATCAGAGATATACATGCGATAGTATATCATGTGATCAGTGTGATTCTAAGATTCAAAGAGCCATGGACACAGGCTTTCGACATTCAGCCGTCGGATAATGCCTCAATTTCGTCAACTCACTGTTTTCCTTCGCTACCACCTTGCCTTAAGAAATTGATCCAATAATGTTGAAGAGTGCATTTTTTTATTATAACAAGGTTTGGGGTGTATCAACACAATATCACATTTACGATTTCAAATCAATGATCCTGAATAAATTCGAAAGGGTCTTATCAATCACTTTGATGAGACAGGTTGCTGATTGTTACTCTCTTGAATATTACAGGAGGTAGTTATACACGCACCAGCCACTCATGGTGATCAAGTTGACACAGTGCATGGTAACGATGATGGTGTCGATGAGCTTCTGACCTCCATTAACAGGTAAAGTACATACATATGAAATTATAATTAAGTCACCATAGAGGGAAGTTGTCTTATCTACTATTGGTGTGTTTATTAACAAGATTGATCCTTGTTGCTCCCTTTCTACTGGTATATCACTGGCTATAGGTGGTCTAATGATGAAAAAATTGGATCAAACTTGTTATTAACACTGTTTTGAGAAAGGTTGTTGGTTTGATGGACAGAGATTGAAGCCATTTATCACTTTTGGAGAGATGGTAAGGGGGTCATCTTCTCACAAAAACAGCATGGCAAGACCAGTACAACTTAGAGAAGGGACTTTCTTGTTCTATGACAAGCTTTTTCCAATCCATTACTGCATGATTAGTCGAAACAGGCTAAGAACTCCCTGTTTCATGTTTTGGTTCAATTTCCCACAGTGAGAATATCAAAGAAATGAGGCAGTACCATGATAACAGTTGTATTACTTTTGGCTGTCAAAACCTTATATCAGATACAACTAAACAAACCTGATTACCTTGTTAGTTGTAAATGTGACCGTAGCCTCATCTCTAACTTTACCTGACCTGTTAACTAGCCTCACTCATACAAAGTTATGTTATACAGACTCAAATTATTAATCCAGCTAATAGATTCAGCTATTCTATTATGGTAGTCTAGTCTATATGGCTATCTATAAGCTTGTCTATGGCTTACATTTACCAGAGGCACAGTCTGTTCTTCACATACATATTAGAACTCTCATTATATCACCTTTTTTTTTGCAGTTAACTCATTCAGCTAAAAGGAATACTAAAGATAAGCGCAGCTAGTTTACATGGATTAGATGTTTAGCGAGAAAGACATAGCTCAGTAACGATGGATATGCTGAACCTTTATAATTATATACCAGACATCAGACAACTCATGTTTTATATTGTGATCATGAACATCAGGTTCAGACATGATATGCTATGATAGCAACAAATGACAATTTTCTAAATGTATTGAATGGTCTAATTTCTTGCTGATAGCAGAATAATATAGCAACTAATTATTCATATTATCGTAAAGCTATGCCTTATGGGAATTACAAAATAATTTTGTATTTGTAAATATTATTGTATTTTAATCAATCATTTCATGCTTTCTCATGGTACCGCAAAAATGTACGCACAATAATTATTGTTTAGTTGCACGCTGTCTATTTAAACTCATGATGTTTGAATGAACTTTGTAGATATTGCTCCCTATACGAATATAAGAATAATATACCCTATACCCAACAAATTATATTAATATTGTTGTCAATATTTATCCATGTGTCGAGACAATTAGCTAGTCTTTGTACGCAATCCTAGCCTTGTCAGTAGCCGCATGACTATCCCGGTTGCAATTACTTTGATTTTTTCACTCGATCACACAAATATAAGTATTAATTTTAGGTCAAATCTAGCGTGATAATTTAATACCACCCTCTGAAGGAATGTTTGATAATCTTAATCTGCAAGCAAGTGCAAGCAAAAATTGCAGCAAGTGATATTGTTCGGGTTAAAAATTGGCAACTTTTGGGTTTTCAAACTTAATTGAAAGACAGTTTTGCAATGGCTCTTATCAAATACAACATTGATAGTTATGTCTATGTGCCAGGTATTATCAATAAGCAAATAAAGCCGGTAGTTGAGTTAGCATGTTAACTAATGCGCATTAATAAAGGTGTTATGGGCCGCCATAGGAGACAGATGTAAAAACTGTTGCTCAGACGGAGACCTATAAACTGGTGAGTACCGAGTAGTTCTTCTTCAAAGTGAGTGTGTATTTTTCTTATTTTCCCGAACAAAATACATAAAAAAAAGGAATTTCATCAAGGTTCCTTTTAAGTTTTGACAAGATTTTTTTGGAGGTGGCTCTAAAATAATAATGAGAAACTAGCTTAGGATACAAAAATGATTGTGTTCTAAACAGATATTTTTGGTTTTATGGTAGTTCATGTTAATAAAGATAACAATAACGATGCCGTTGTATGCCGATAAGAAAGAGAAAAGAGTGAAATATCACACTTACATACTGATGAGAGAGAGTTCAACCAAATGATATTTTGTTTATTTCTTTCGTACAGCAAACGGTCAGCGGAACTTTATTCACTGGAATAAGAATATCAATATAACAATTCAGGGTCATTCTATCCCTCTCGGCCTAAGTTACCAAAGCTCTAGTGACAATCCTTATGTTACCAAAATGTCTCCAGTTTTACTTACCATACACATTGCTTATGTGGACAAGTAGGAAGACTAGAAGTGATGATACTAGATTATTAGCAGATTTGTTACACATGGCTGCTGTGAGTGTGTTCTCCTTTAATGTAGAGATGATCAGATCACAAACATAGAGAGAATTGATGCATCTCGGTAAAACATAGGCCTTCTTCTTGTTACATTCAGCGTTTGTATTCTGCGTATTCAGATGTGAATAACTATAAATCAAACGGCAGATGTTAGTCACAAACTATCCATCGGATTCGTAGTATAATTTTTTTTATCTACTCAACGAACTCACTGTAGTAGGGTACACAGTCTCCGTATTATCTTCGACCAAGGAATGTTAGGTAGTATTATACTCCTGATCATTTTGACGCCAGTTCATTGCTTAAACCATCCTTTGCTGACACTCCTATCCCATGGGCATGGCCATAGCTTCAAACACTTTACAATCAGTATCATAGCAGATTGAAAGCGCAGCTCAGGTTTTTAAAATAACTTCAGACTAGAATACTTCAACAAGATCGAACTAAGCAATATAATCGATTTAGGAACTTGATATAATATATTCTATTCTATGACTTTGACTTTACACACATAGTTTACATCCCAATTATTTGCCAAATAATCTGGTTTTTTTATGCCATTCATGATTCTAATGATGCACTATATGTTCTTACACTGTCATACATACCTGTTGTTTACTGCTAAGTGACTGTGTATCCAATTCAGATCAACTAGAGTTGTAAACTTCACTGCACTGTGCCCTAACGGATTTTAAGTTGGCACCTGCTATCAAAGCTTACGCAGTCCTGATATATTTGTGAGACTTGTCTGCTCTTGAATTGTATAGTGACCTGAGGTTGTGACATCACACGGCGGGAACTACGATACTTATAGAAGCTCTCTTATATCTAGGACTCCAAGGTGTGTGGTTGTATATGATTATCACTCTTGCGGGCATTCTATTTGTATAACAATATATGTGCCAACCTTACAATATTAGCTCTGCCTGCTATGATTCCACATAAATTGGTCTGAAAAGTTCATCTCACATGTCATTCAGATTTAGCCTGTGATCACCAGAACGCATCACTCCAATTTTAAGGAGGGCTTATTATGAGCCATTGGCAGAGTGGTAATGTAGACCAATGAAAATAAGGATAGCCGACCGGCCTGATTGGTCCATCATGTAAACAGAAGGGAGTTATCTATCTTCTCGATATGGTGGGATAACTTTCTGTTAAAGTTTGGGAGAAAAATTCTCAAGCTAACCAGATCAATGAACTAAACCTTTAGTTCATTAACCAGATAGAGTGGGACCAAGGAGTTAACTTCTTGGTGGGACCAAGGCAAACTAGATGTCATAGATATGGATCAAGTTTTCTCAGAACTGATTTGAGCTCAAAATTCGTACTCTCCTCTTTTAAGAGTAGATATGCTCTTCCTCCAATTCTACTTTCTATTTCGTGTTGCATAGGGTGGCAATGGTGGAGTGGAATGAGCTATGAGACGAGAGAACACAAGTAGTGAGCAGTTGGCAGTGAACATCTCTGCTCATGGGTATTGCCCAAGCATGAGGCTACTTTTCCCAGAGTCTGACTGGAAAACTCTCATACCTGGAGCAATATAGTAGGTGGCATGAATAGAATTCAATAGATATTGCAGTTTTAGTGCTATAATATCTAAGAGCAGACAGCTCCAGCAAGATCCTGCATTGTTCTCAGACTTTCCCCTGCCGGGGGCCCTCGGGCGAGGGGCAAGAGTCTTTTTGTTTATTGGTATATTCTTCAGGTATACCCAACAGCCCTTTTTTTGGGTCTCAACGCACTGGCACCCTCCCTGCGCTTCATGGACCCTACCCAACAAAAACAAAAAAAGTGTGCAGCCAAAAAAAAATGTGATGTGGATCATACTTATCAATTGGGTTCTACATAGTGAACTTAAACCGTTTATTGCCTCACTAGACTTAGTTTTCAGCATTATTAAATTTATCTAATCTGACATCTGACATCAACATCACGAGTTCTGTTACCTCATGGTGTGATGTTTGGTTTGAGATAAGGTCTTTTCAGATTGCTTTAGCCTTGATCAAAAAATTTGGCAACAGAAACAGCTGACAAATCGTCAATATAATATACAAGCCTGTACATTGATTACAACATGATTGTCAAAATGCAATAATGAATGCAGGAATCAATAGCTTTTATTGGGTGAAAATTGAAAAATATTGGTATTATTAAATAATAAGACTGTTGACATCCCCAATAAAAAAGGGCTGTCATGGAATCAATGCTAGTTTAGAATGGTGTATGATTAGTTGTGAATAGCCAGAATACTGGACTGAGTCTTAAGCCAGGTTTAATCAATGAAAATCCAGCGTTACTTTTCTGTGATTGAGCAGTCTAAACACCTTCACACATGAAAAAGTTGGATTTTAAATTCTCCATGATGCTAGATATAAATATATCAGATAAGACACATAAGGGTAAAGATATTAGGAATTAATAGGTAATGATCACTAAAGTAAACAATATAAGCCTAAAATAATACATTAATTGGCTAGTAAAAAAACAAAATCCCATAATTAGCAAAACTCTATTCAGGTTAATTTGCATTCAGTATTGTTAACCAGCAGTTTCAACAGCATCAATACTGTGACTGTGATGAGGTTTTTTGTTTTGATGTTGACATGTTCAGTTTGATGAAAATTAAACAGCTATTTGGCAAGCTCTGAATCTGTCTGAAGTTTTTGGAAAAAGCAGCACTGCTTCTTTCATGGCTGTCCGTGCTGAAAGGTTTATGGTACTGTTATCATGAAGAACGCAATTCCCCTTGCCTATGCCATCCCAGGATGCAGCAGTGCATTGCGCGTTAGCGGCACAGAAAGTTGCACATTTCTCAGCGGAGTAGACTTGGTAAACTTTTGAAAACTGAGCATCAGGGAAGCTGTACCCTGTGATGGTAAGCATACTATTCACTGCCCTTTCAGGGTAGACTGTGATAGAGAAAGGAGAAGTTGGTACAGCACTCTCAACGGTGAACACTGAGTGTATGATGCTCATGTGATGACATATTTCATTGTTGGTGTCAAAAGCAGAAACTAGACATAGAGAATCAGCCGAACAAGATAATCTACAACAACTATCTGAAATACAACCCTGCCTTGTATTAAATGCACCCTCGAGATTGGAAACTTTTAATGAAACAGTAGTGCTTTTGTCTAGCGGAGATTCAGGGGAGAATGCTACAAAAACGGTCTCAAAATCCAATTTAGGTATGTTGGCCCAAAACGCCTTCCCAAGTTTCTTAAGCAGTACGCAGTTGTAGGTAAATTCTGTTTTATTTGTAACTTCAAATGCTCTGCAATCGTCGACAGCCTTGCAAAACTCTGCACACTGCTCGATTAATTTAGAATGATCATTTGTGGTTTCAGAGATCCTAAAGGCTTGACCTCTCTCAGCAGTATGATCGAATCGGTAACCAGATAATATTTTATTGGTTGTGAGACGATTTTGGAATATAGCAATTGATGATGAGCTATCAGCCTTGGGAGAAAATTTCTGCAAGTCGGATTGTTTTCCCAAATAACAGTGAGTTCCACGAAAGAGAGCTATTGCACACCCTGCTGTTTCTTTACATTTCAAGAAGCAGCGATCTAAAGTGTACGGATATAAATTTCCTAACGTAAAATCAGCGTAACTGATAGTAGCTCCTATTCCTATAGATTGAAGCAGCGTCGGTGAGTTATTTGATGGCCGGTTTTCACATTGCACATATGGAATCGTTGCAGACAAGTGGTAACAGTATTCGAGCTCAGCTTCTTTGAGCATGCTTTGGAATTTGTTGACTGTTGTCAAGGGCATGTACATTTTTAAGTTCTCATAGGAGAATAAGCTACGCAATGATGTTAACTTGTATTTGATAGGAGCAGGTGATTGTTTGACTGGTTCAGCCCATGACACTGTGTCACCGTTAACTGTTGGTTGGGGTCCAAGGGTCCTAGTGTTTACTTCTGTCAAACTTTGAAACTTAGATACAATTTCTTTCATTGTACTTTCATCTGTTTGACCACCATTTAGACTGAAAAAACTTGAAAGGCTTGCCTGTGCATTGACGGTTGACTTCTGGGAAGCAAGAGAATAGTAACTGGAGTTTCTCATCTTATAAATCTTTGTATAGGTTGCTCCATATATTACTTTTGTCGGAATATGCGTACCAAAATAGTCCATAAAACTGAGCACCTCACTCTTTTGATTTTCAGTACTTGAGCCAATTGATGTATTGAGCCTAATGAGCCATGATTCTATTTCTTGACTAAAAGGCGGCAAACTATACTCATTTAGTTTTGTTGAATAGTAGTGGCAGTTAGCTGTTGAAATCACCAATTTATAAATTTTGTTGTCAATAACTTGAGAGGTCTTTTCATAGGTAGTGCTGGCCGAAAAAGAAAAGTTAGATCCTAGAAAGCTGAAACCTGCTGAGGCTTTCTCCGTGAGCACCTTGTAAAATTCTTGAGTTGTGTTGAGTGTGTTTGAAGAGAAGTAGAGATCACACGCTTCGTCTGGTGCTGCTGACAGCCCTCCAGGAATGATGTACCTACAGAAGAAAATTACAAGTACAATTCATCGGTTTGTTATCCCAACAGTTCTGACATGCTTTTTCAGATTATGCGACTTAATTACATTTTTTGTTGACATTTCATCATTTGCTGCCAGCGAAAGACTCAACTAGAAAAAATTGCAAAACCCAATTTAGCCTTACTTTTCCTCCATCTCAATTCTTTCAATTCAAACCTGTTGACACACAGATTTTGTATAGCCTAGAAGTGATGGCAATCCTCCAACTACAAATGCCTGCTACAAAGACATAGTGGTCAGAAGCCGCATCACCAGATTGGCAAGCTGGAAGCGACATCGTTGGCCTTAAGGTACTGTGCTATGCCATCCATTGGTTGGACGATAAAAAAATCCATATAGGCCCAATCGTAAATCACATCCTCCAGAAATCGTGGACAACAAAAGTGCTAATGAATAGTTGGTCATAACATTTCATATGCACCTGTTTTCTCAAGCACCATTTGAATACTGAAAGGCAAGCAGCTAACGTAACAAAATGCTGCTGATTGTTGCCTCAAGAGAGCTTCTCAAATTTTGAGGGATAAGGTTTTCTTCTGTACACTTAAATAACAGAGAGCACCGGTCAAACCTGCAGTCTGCTGTCTTTCTTTGTGAACTGTAATCAGCAGCAAATATTGGTCTTGTGAATCCAGGATCTACACCATCAGATAGTGGGAAGCCTTTAAGTAAATCGTACCCATAGAGACTGTATCCAACGTTCGGAAACAAGGTAGCACGTTCGTCTCTGCAGTAGTCTCCATCATCAATTACTGAAATCAAGAAATTTAAGCTATTACTTACACACTGATTTCAAGGGTGCGAAAACAGAGATACTCTAAATTGCCTAAATTGAAAATCTCCTTTGTCTGGCCCTTGGAAAATTGAAACTATATGCTTTTAAAAGGTTTCTTTCAGGGAGGGGAGGGGAGGGGAGGAGAGGGGAGGTATCAATATATTATATCTGGATATTGACATTACCAGAGGAATGTCCGACCCTAATGATTGATTCATAAGTAGATTGTGTTAGTTAAAAATAATGAGCAATTAATTTCCCTGGTATGTTAATAATGTTTCCTTTTAATGCTGTGCATCACTAATGAGTATCGTGTATAATGTAATGTTCCCCTTACTGTTGTCAGTTGTGATATTGGGATCGAGAATAAAAGTAGCATTTTTATCAGTTCACTCTTTCCTTATTAACATCTCACACTATCCAACTCATAAGAATTCTCCCAATTTAACTCACCATCGAGACACAACACTAAATCATTACATCAGCATAAATACAGGACATTATCAGACACAAAGATGTAACTATACCACCAACCAAAAAGACATCTTTTCAGTTACATCAATATCTCATACATGTATGAAACAGTTCCAATTTGGAACTTTGCCCTTGAAGTTTTATTTATGCACCAGTCAAAGAATTGTTTCACCAAATTTGCATAGAGATAAAGGGGTTCAAAGTTTTGAATGGTAGTCTTACATGAACTGTGTATGTTTGTGACCTCATACCCCAAGTAGATAAGTTTTGTGAGCGTGCGCCTGTTTCTGCTAACTTTGATTTTAATGGCCTCATTGAGCTGATTTTTCACTAATTTTTGAAGATTACTAGCTAGAAAAGCGCCTATTATTTTAACATTGACATCATGTAGTTTATGTCAATACTGTGCAATATATAATGGTAGTAAATTGTATGCCTAGGGTCCTTATCATGAAAGCTACCATAAGGGATAGGAGTTTAACATTCATTCCCTACAGTCAGCAAAGTATGGTATGCAAGTGAAGTATTTCCATTCGTGAGCAAAAATGACACTGTATGTAATATCAATTTGTACCAAAAATATCCACCATTTGATCAAATTTCAAACATTTTTATCTTTGACTGAAATATAAAGCACTCACTGTTGCCATCTCCTGGAATGATGTCCTCACCATAAGGGTGCATAATCTGATCACCACTTTCCTCAGGCAAGTTTGGTTCCTTTGTTGCAGACCTTTCAAAAAAACAGAAAGCAAACTTTGTATCCTTATCAATGGACTCCCTCACATCAGAAGCGCATTGTCCTAATAAAATGAGCCAGATACAATAAAGACATTTTTACAAGAACTACTGCTTTGCTAGTTTTCTGTTTGAAAAGACAGAAGTAACTTGCGTTTTAATGTACCAATGTTACTTTAGAAAAAGCAGATTAATGTTAGCATTTTTTTTTTAATTGTTTGTTTGTTTTTAATTTGTTTGCTAGAAAATACTAACCCATTAGAGGCAAGTGTTGAGTAGTAGACAACCAGACTTGTGAGGGTAATAACCACAGCAGATAACGCACAGATGATCAAAACATATTTGAGGTTAGGTCGTTTCTCTTTGTCGTTCTGTTTACAGTCAGTCTGGACCTTAAATGTCAATAAGAAATTATTATTGATAATTATTGATTGTCTTTTCTGGAGAATGAGGTTTTCACAGGTATGCCATGAACTCAATCTCAGGCCGGATAATGAAAATCTTTGAACCACAAATCAACCTTGTTGTACAGGTACTGCATCTTTAGTACACATGCCACCCCTATTCCATCTCGAACTACTACCGGCGCTGGGAGCTAGACATACACAACAAGGCTATTTAACATGTTGCTGTAATGAGGAGTTGGTAGCTACATAAATAAAACATAAAACAAATTACATCTTTGTCTCCTTGTTTGGAAAAGGTTTAGCTCTGACAAGGGATCATCATATACACCACTGGGAGTTATGAGAGATGAAAAGTCTTGTGTACCAGAAGCATATTGAAGCTTGGTGGGTACATGTTGTTAGAGCTACCACAGGACAGAAAATAATTTGATGTGATTACCATTCCGGTAGAAGTAGAACTCATGTCTTCGAGCTGGATGCGTGACATCTTCTGGTCTCCCTAAGTTCAAGCTTAAAATTAAAATAAAAGAAATGATAGACCGTTTGCTGAACAACAGTAAGCAGTACTCGAACAAAATTTTATTATGTTTTGAGTTGCTACTATTTCCTTCAGTATGTTTGTGATGTTTGTGAAAGTGATAAAAAAATGCTCTTTTTTTTGTTTAACCTACAACAGTGTTGCTATAAATATTTGCATAACATAAAAAAAAACCAACATTTTACCCTAAAAATCAGTTTAGAATGTAATTATTTTAGTATCTTGAGCTAGTTTCTCCCCGCAAAGTTTTTTATATTTTCTGTTGTTATTTTTGTTTTTCCGTGAGACAGTTTGAAAATCGAGGGGCAATATCAACGCTTATTGTAATCATTTGTAGCCAGGTCAGAAATGACCAGGGGACCCTAAAATCTCTTAACCAAAGGCCTGGCACTCTTATCAAAAGAGCCACCTCCTCATATAGCTTGTAAAAACTTAAAATATAAGTCAAATGTTATTTATGTATTAAACAAGCCGCGTTTATAAATTTGTGCTGAACTAAAACTACTCAGTACTCACCTGAACTCAAACTGTTTATAAGTCTCCTCCTGAACAACAGTCGTTTTTATCTCTGTCACCTTATCACCTAACGGCTATATTTACTCATTGATAATACCTGACATTGTGTCTGGTAAAAGAGCCGTTGTGAAACCGGCTTTTAAATAGATAAAAAACTCAAGCATTGCCAACTTTTTACACGATCAATATCGCTTGCTGCAAATATGACACTATGGCTGACATGAATGCTGCAAGATTTTTAGATAATTCAGCAAGCTAGACAGGACACCATGTACAGGTAGTATCATTGTTTTGCGGTCCACAATCCAGGAGTTTGTTGATAACTCAACAATATCATTCAGATTTTATAGCTAGAAAGCAGCTGCTTTATCATATAACAAAAAATCGTCTAAGTAATATCGATCTCAAGCTGCTGAAAACTATTGCTATTTTCAAAATCAAAATCTTATCGAGCTTAGACTTTTTTTTTAAAACTTTATTAGCATAATTTTCATTCGATGAGAATGTATTACAAAATCAGCCTTCCAAGAAAAACTATTATAAAAAACAACTTGGGATATGGACTGCAATTCAACTATATAACTAATAGCTATAACTGGTAACATCATTGCCACTAAGCAATTTAACATGGTAACGTAGTTGTAACACTGTAACGCAGCCAGCGTGTCAAGAGTTAGCACAGTAGGTAAAGACTACCCTATTGATAATAGATTGACAGGGCATACTGACTCTCGTGATCTGACTGGGCATGTAGATCACTGATAAACTAGGCTGTAGTTACCACAAAGTAGATGTCGTAAGGCTAAGTATAAATCATGCGTGACTTTAAATTGCGCATGTGCAAGAACAATGAGTTTAGTCTAGGTTCTGAGAGAAAATTCGGTCAGGGAGAATGGGATAGCCCCTGCATGAACTCCCAATCAAAATCAGCTAATAGTGACAAGAGAGAATAACTATCAATATCAATTCCGCACGCATTGAAGAGCATACCACCAGAGCAGGTAGCCAATCAGATGGCTTCGGAATTCCGAGGCTCAATTTTGCAGAGATCAGCTCATGCCCAGAGCTGAGCATGCGCAGAATGTTGACAGGGGTTGATAATAACATAGATAGAGCAATAAATTAAATACCAAGTAGGTGATGGCATTGTTCTTTTGCACAGATTTCCTTTCAAAAAATTGTCACTTAGATACAACATACAGTGGTGCGCGTACCACTGCACAACACACAGGTCTTCAGCTAGAAACCATGAGCCAAGTGCTGTTTCGAGGCTTTCTCTAGTACAACCTCCTCATGGCCGGCCCCAGCAGCATGAAGTCACCCCTTAAGTTGATGAGCATCTCAATCAGTCTCATCGATCCCTCAGTGCATTTTGTAAGTTTCGGTGGTTTGACATAATTGGTGTGTTTACGCTGTTGCGCAACCAGGGAGGCTGCCAACTCTCCATTGTTTCAGTGCAACAATGTTCGCCCCATCACATTCATGCCTATACTCTAAGCCAAACCAGTGCAGGGAGGTTTGCTTTCCATCAACTCATCGGCGCAAAGTCGCTATCGTCAAGGCACCCGCCCCTCGTGCCATAGTTCACTACTCAATTTCACCACATTGAGAATAGTACAACTCATACACAAGTCAGAGCGATGACTTGTTTGCGCTACAGCCAGTGGGCTGACTGTGATCTCCTGTCTCGCTCTGCTTGCCTTTTATGCGAGGGCCAAGCTTTTAATCCTATGTTTGTAATACCTTAGTCTAACTCAGACTCACTTTGATTTTTCACCCTGCAGAGATTAAACTACTTTAATTTGAGTATTAATCCCGCTTAGCCTTCTACCCCAGCAGTTTGCTAATCATCACTTAATCCCCTCAGTCTAATCCTTGCAAGGATTAAAACAAAAGGAATTAAATGCTGGCCAACTCCACAAAACGAGTTTGTTAAACCAATGAACTAAACCTTTAGTTCATTGGTTAAACCCCAGCTTACAAGCAATAGGATTACTTAGCTTTTGTCTTCACACAGTGCTGTTGCCAATTCCATGCAAATGCACTTTCTGCCTCATGTACTATGCTTTTTGTGGCTTGTTTGAGTTCTCTGCCTGACAGCCCAACTCTAGTCAGAAATTTTGTAGCTGATCTAGCCATGAATCCACGGCAGCCAACTTCCAATGCGAATAATTCGCAATTCCAACCTTTGTCTTGGCATTGTGTCACCAGATCTTCGTATATTGTCAGTTTTCTCTCAGTTTGAGAGATTTTCTTCCCAAAGCACAGTCAATTCCATCAGTATTAGATTAGTGATATTTTATATTATAAAATAGCATAATTCAAGAGTTTTCTTTCTAATACGAGTGATGGACAACTCATATTTGTACATTTGAAGGAAATGTAAGCACTATCAGCTGATAGCCTATTATTTACTCATGTTCTATCAGGAGGTATGCTTTTTAACGTGTAATCTCCGGTTAGGTAGAGAAAAACCTTTCCAATATGTTAACTAAGAGTTATCCCACCTAAACAGAGGTAGATTACGCCTGTTTGTTTACTTGATGGACCAATCAGAAGGCTCAGCTATCCTCAATTTCATTGATCTATATAACCTTTCGGTCCAGGGTCGATATGTAGCTCCTTCTTAAATTTGCAGTGATCATATCAACAGATCACAGGCTATGATGATTTGCCATTTGAAGTCTTCAGACCAATTTATTTGAAATCTTGGCAAGTGCTAACTTAAAATCCGTTAGAGCACAGTGCAGTGAAGTTTATGACTCTACATGATCTGAATTGGATACTACAGTCACTTAGCAGTAAACCACAGGTGTGTTTAGGGTGTAATAGTGCATTGATATAAGAATGACATATAAAACCAGATTATTTAATCTAAAAATGTAAAGCTTAAGTCAAATAATATAATTGTATAATATATATTTGTTCCTCCTCAATTTCAGTTTACAGTCACTGGCCTTGAATTGATTATATTGCTAAGTCAGTATTGTGAAGGTATTCCAGTCTGATGTTATTTTGACAACCTGAGCTGTGTTTTCAATCTGCTATGATATTGATTGTAAAGTGTTGAAGCTATGGCCATGGGGACGGATTGTCAGCAAGGACACTTATGCGTAGCTCGTTGGTTTGGTTGGTCTAAGCAATGAACTGGCGCCAAAATGGTCAGGGGTATATTACTACCTAAGATTCGTTGATCGAAGATAATACGGAGACTGTGTACCCTACTACAGTGAGTTCGTTGAGTAGATATAAAAAAGTAAACTACAAATCTGATGGATAGCTTGTGATACATTTGCTGTTTAATTTATAGTTATTCACATCTGAATACGCAGAAGAGCGGCGATTAATGTAACAGGACGAAGGCCTCTGTTATAACGAGAAGCATCTATCCTCTCTATATTTGTGATCTGATCATCTCTGCATCAAAGGAGAACACACTCACAGCCATGTGTAACAGATCTGATAATAATCTAGTATCATCAACACTTCTAGTCTTCCTAATTGTCCACATAAGCAATGTGTATGGTAAGTAAAACTGGAGCCATTTTGGTAACCTAAAGGATTGTCACTTGAGCTTTGGTAACTTCGGCCGAGTGGGATAGAATGACCCTGAATTCTTATATTGATCCAGTTAATAAAGTTCTGCTGCCCCAAATTGATAACCAACAAGTTGTAGAACCCTGGTAAAATCCCTCCCCCCCCCCCCCCAAAAGAAATATGAGTGTATGTCTGAAATCACTTCTTCTGATTGATATAACTTCATGAATTTCTGAATGTTAATATATGTCAGAGACATAATTCTATGTGAATTTCATGAACAGTTAAATTGACATGCTTTGTTATGCATCATAATAATTATTTTTTGTTGTTTACTCATTGTACGATAGATTTTCAACCCAAGATTTTATCTCAAATGTCACGCAGTCTGCCTATTCTTGTCTAGGTATGGTAACACTGGATATGTGCGCATCATTTACCCACAGCTATGAGGATACAGAATCTATAACCTTAGTGACCCCTGGTTACCTAGAGAACACACAATATCCTAACGAGTCGTACTGTCAATGTGATATTCAAACTCTACAACCTTCTAGTCGAGATAAATCTATCAATGTCACTATAGAGGATCTTAGAATAGAGGATTGTTCTGAGAGTGACACACCATACGATACACTCACAGTCCGTACCGCTTACACATTCCAAGCTCTGTAAGTTGGTTGTTGATGATTAGCTTTCCCTAATCTCATTCGTCGGATTAGGTACCTGGCCTTAACATAGAGGCTTCACTTGAACCCGCTTCAATTTTTAGAGTTCAGAATTGTGTTAACACTGATTCTTTTTCATTTTTCTAGCTGTAAATTTAAGCTAAAGTAGAAGTAAATTTATACTAAAGCCTACAGTTTTTGCAGACCTTCACCATATTAAAGCCATTGGTAATAGCACACATGATTGATCATTATTGTCTAATATGATGACAAATGCTTATGCCAAGCTCCTCTTACATGATCCAGGAAATATGGCAATACATTTTATTCCATTTTTTTGGAGAAATTTTACATCCTTGACTTCTTTGCCATCACTCTGTAGCAGGAATACTGTGATTGTGACTCAGTGGATACACTACCTTCAGTGATTAATGATAATGGTTTATTGATGACCAAATATTCTTTTATAAAGATGTGTCAAGTCACAGAGTTGATAGGAATAGGTAACTGTGACTCAAAGCTGTTTGGCCCATTTGCAGCTCCATCTCTCCATCTCTCCGCTCAATACCATCTCCGCACATTTGTTCCTCTAACATTGTGCAACTTTTCCCTCTATGACCCAGTCCCACGAATCAAACGAAATAAATTTGGCAACAGAGCATGCAGTTTCTTGTTTTGCCTAATCCTCAAACCATCTGCTTTGCGTTGTGAGGAAGCCAACTTATCGGCCTATATCCGTGATTTAGCCATGATTTTTTCAATTTTATTCAATCAACCTCAATGGCACATCCTATTTTGAGCTGTGGTGAAAAATATGCATGTAGAGAGACTAGTTAAGGAATCAGTAGGGGTCAAATCTAAGTGAATATCTGTCTTACAGACTACTAGGACCTACCGAAACAAATAAAACTCTGTTAGTCAACTTGATTAATCAGCTTATTCGGGATATGAGTTCCCCTAAACCCCCCTCACTACCTTTCCCAAAGGCATGAACAGAAATGAGATAGAACAGAACTTGAGATAAGTTTTGGTTGTAAATTTTGAGTAATTATATTTGATTTGAATTTTCAGGTTCCAGGAGTCCGTATTGTGTGGCTCTCAGCTCCCTCTATCCCAGGTACCCAAAATTAGCCTGAGAACGCCCGGCGGGGACGCATACGGCGAGGGTAACACTCTGTACAGCCTCGAGACTATACAGCTTCGCTTCTCCTCCGACGCAGACATAGAATGGAGGGGTGCTAAACTACGTGTGACATCAAAGAGAGGTAGGATTGCTGAAGCTAGGGTTATGTTATGTCTACTACTTATTTTAAAATATTAATGGCCTGCTATTTAGAGTGTCTGCAATACTCTTCTTCAAGAATCTTGCTTCAAAACTGCTCCTTCATCTCTGCCTCACAATGTATTGCAAAGTATATTTAATTGGTTGATTTGCATCAGACAGTACTGTTGACGAATCACACACTCAGATAGGCCTATGGCGAAGGCGACTTATTTGTCAACTGTCCTCAAATCTACGTAACACCCCTCGGCTTATATAACAATATCAACTTGCTTTACTGGAAACAAATACTTCTATTTTTTCAAAGAAACTCAGGCTGATCAAGTTCCATAACTTAATTTGTTAAGCAATCAGAAGGCTAATAGACTTAATTAGAACACGCCTTGATAAAACAATCTATTCATTGTTACTCCATGCCAAATTGAGCTGTGAATATGATACATAAACTTTGGCTTGCAATCAAATTCCCATGTCTATAATATAAAAAACTCGCTGCTTCAATAGTGCACCACATAACATTACACAATAGACAGCTTCCAGTGCAAGCAGCGTATTTTAGTGTAATTCCTGTTATCCAACTGTGCAGTGCTGTCTGCATCCCACTATTTTATTACTCTATCTATGTATTCCCACGGGAGTAGAAAAAGCATAGCCTCCAGTAATGCAGTGCAGTAGTAGCTATTGTAAAGAGTCTGGCTACACACGCCCTACTATCCATAGGTTTGGGAAACTTTTAGTAAGGCTACGGATTGGGCAAGGTGCTACACACGCCTATTAATAGCTAGGCCTATTCCTTTCAATTACAATACAATTTGGGTCTGCTTTGCCTTCCTACTGTTCAACTTGGCCTTAGCCCATCTGAGGCATCTGGCAGAGCTAAAGATGCCCCAATCCTGCGGAAAATACGGCGTGTGTAGCCGCAGCTTTACTATGAATCATGCATATCAAAACCAGTAGTACTTATCCAGTATAAACAAAACTAATAAATTGCAATGATTCAGAGAGAGAGAAAAATGCAGAACCCTTTGTTGTCTTCCATCACATGTCTTGAGTAATTGTGGAAACAGCCAGGCCTCTGATATGATGATGATTCAGCCATTACAGGATTATTTCATTTCTGACTTGTCTGAGGGATATCTCCATGCAATTTTTTTGCGTGCACTATCCATTATTACAGAAGTCATCCAATAGCACGTCCTTAGCAGTCTTTTTCCCTGTTCCCATGCATTCTAATATTACATTAGTTACCCAATATCTCAACTTCTCATTATTTAAAAGGCAAGGTTTGTAAAAAGTTGTAAGTAATAGTAATTATGTCATCAAGAGTTTTAGCCCTAAACCTTATTATTTATTTAACGGCAGATATTTGTCATAGCTGTGTGAGGATATGAATGTATGCAAACTGTCACATAGCTGTAAATTTTAACACTTTCTCATGCAGTGACTCATGCCAAAACTGCGACAGCTTCTATCAATTTGATTGTGACAATAGGTCATAGTGTCACAAGGGCCACACAGCTTGCTCATGATAGCTATGTTTCCCCAGTGAATCATGATCATACCATTAGTAGGCCTAGATTATTGAGCTTTGTGAGCTGTCCAGCAGACGTCATACTAAGCTTAGTACATATGCAACAGTTGGCATAATGACATGTTCAACAGTTGGACTATTCATACTTACTTGAATCCTTTTGTTGACTAGAGTCACATGAGATGTATTTGCACAAATTCCTCGGAATCATGAATAACTAAAGCCATGTCAATAGAAGGTTACTGGATTGAGTGCAAGCTACTGTTATATAAAATGGAATTGAAACTTGTGAAACCCCAGCTCAACGTCCTAGATTCTCTCTAAAATGTGAAATTATAGGTTTGCGTAAGCGAGGGCAGCTCTTCATTTTGCTTTCTTGATCATTGGGCATACAAAAATACAAAAATCGAAATTGGTTTCTTTTCCAATACAGACACAGGAAAATTTGACTCAAGCGTTCAAGAATATGCAAACTCAAATATTTGATTCATTAACCCAAAAAGCGTGAATAGTAGATTATGTTCCGCAGGGCACCCGACTGGATTGTTTACTGCAAGATGGCAATGTATGATTGCTGCCTTTATACAACCCTAATGGCGGCATGACCATGGACACTTATCCACTGGCTCTGGTTAATATTTACTGGGTCCTTTCACTCTTTTGCACAGCGCAGCTCGGGTGTTCATAATTCGAAACTTGTCTGTGGTTATGTAATGATTGGTGCTTCATCGATCACTGAGTCCATTTTCGTGATGGGCTAAGGATTAGATGAATTTTCCAAATACAATAATATGAAAAAAATCTGCTTCAAATCTAGGATAGCAGTGAAGTTACATCACAAAGACATCAGTTGTCTGTGAGTCTCGCTTGGCTTGGTGTATCAACTATTTTAGCTAGTTCTAGTGTGGTTGAAAAAGCAAGAATTCCCTATAAAGAACAATTAAATCATAACTGTCACAAAATGGTTCATTACCCAAATATAAAATAACATCAAATGGTGTGTGAAATCGGTGTAGATAAATCATCACACATTTTTTGAAACATTCGGAAACAGGTACACTGATTTTCCATTCAGTTTTTTGTCAGGCGTGGTGAATAATTCAAGAAACAAATATTTTGATCAACTTCCGAACGCACCTTACTTCATTCATTTTACTCACTCATGGATTTTGTTTGTCAACAAATTGACCGAGAGTTCATATCATATGTATGCCTCTGTATATGGATGATATGTATCCCTGTTGTGTTTGACTGGGCTTAGGTCATGATTCTACACAATAAGTGCACTGGCTGCCTCAGTTTATTGACCAATTTCAATGTGAGCAACTCTTTACGCAATCATCCTTTTTTCAACATGAGTTTGAATAACAATCTTATTCACGCCTACATCTCAAAGACACACTAAATGGTCAGAAATATATCAGGATTTCAATTGCCCAGTCAATATAGGCCCAATGTGCAAATCGAACTCTCAAAAAATAGCCTTAGGAGGAACAGGAAATAATATATTAGTATCCAGTTGATCAGTGATTGGTTCTTACATTACAGGTATAAGGATAGCATGTTTCGGGCCAAGCGGACCCCTCCCAACTACCCCAGCACCGACCACACGAGATCCCAGCATAACGACGACACCATGGTCTTTAGGAGGCAATCGATGGGAAGAAGAGGAAGAAAAACAGAAGAAGCAGACAGCTATTATTGGTAAGAAAGTAAACTGCTATTCTGATACCATGTCAACTCTCTTTATGCACAAAATGAATCATTGAATGTAAGATCACTGCCAAATCTGCCAAATTATGCCTCACGCTAATATTAAAAAAATATGAAAGTTGAGAAGAAAGCCAACTGACTAGCAGAAAACTATCCTGATTATTTGTTTTACATATTGGCTATCTTGGTATCCCCTAGCCTAGGCCTACATTGATAGTGTCAATGGTGTTGGACCATCCATGGAGCAGGAATGTTTTCCTGTCTCTCCCTGCGCTTTGAAATGAAAAACTGCGTAATCCATCACATTGTAGTTCAAGGAAATCCACAGGTGCCCTTGTTTATATTGCTACTTTCACTGTTACCGTTATTCTATTGTTACAGGTTCTGTTATTGGTGTCATATTTGCTCTACTGGCCATAGGTGCTGCCATTGGTGTCTTCATATTCATCAGAAAACAGTGAGTTAACTTTCTTTTAGAACAAAAGCTGCTGCTGGGCTTAGTTAAAATTCCCACGGATATCTGTGGTGACTGAACTCATGTGAAAGAGTCACTGTTCTAAGAGAAAGGACTTTGTGACTGTCTTGTTTTCACCTAACGGAAGGGAAGCAACCCCATAAAAGTCATCATGGGCACTTTTCTTGCACCTAACTTATCATACACTGACCATTTTAGCTTTCACCCTGAAACCTGACATTGATCAGGTACAGTGTTGTACTGTATAATTCATACGCACATGGAAATCTGGCTGAGTCATAGCATTCATTAATTTCTATTCGCTAATAGCTTATAATATGCACTTATATATCCCTTGTTGCTATACTGTTATTAGTAGGGTTTAATATTAAACCTTGGATCTGATATGAAGCTCAGCGGAATCATCGATTCATTCACAAATTTGATGACTAATGTTACTAGTGACAATCACCCCTCAATTGTTGACCCTTAGAGATAAGAATTATACACTAACCAGTGATGACCGAAGATACACTTATGTCAGCTGTAAACTTCACCCCAAGTGCTGATTAGCTGATGATAAGTGATTGATAGCCCTCTAATGTAAACATTGAGGAGTATATCATTTACTAGTTTTGAGAAATCCCTACACATTTGTAATTCTATGCAGAACATACGATGTGCACATTTTTGAGTGGGCTCAACACAAACTCTGATTCAGATGTTAGAAGCTGGAATTCCATATTTGGTTTTGAAGCAAGATTTGAAAGTCAAAGTGATGATAGATAATTGATGGTTTTGGTCAGCTGTATATTATTCTCATGTTGTGATGTCAGTAGCCTCGGAAAATATTCCAAATGACGTTAAACAATTTTCCAGTATGGGTAAGAAATTCTTCACTATACATTAGTGAAATTATAGGACTTGATTTATGATATGATTTATCAAACTGTAATATGTGGGCTTAGTCACATCAAGGATTCCATTCACCCCGGTCAGATGAGGCAGGATGACTTGCACTTTGAGCTTTTTTATTTTCCACTGTCGCTATTGCTGAATGACTCACTTGGTACAAAAACAATCACTGCCTTTCTTGTTTGTAGTAAAGGGAACGGACCAGTGAAGAGAAGGAATCGGGGTGACAAGCCGAAGCCTGCTGTACACCTAGCTCCTGGTCAAACATCAGACCCTGAGAGACAGAACAGACAGAGCGATGGGCGGTCTCTGTATAAAGATCCCTGTCTGGTTAGTTAATATTGAATCATAAGTTTGATGGACGAACCCTAGTTATCGTGTAAAATAGCTGTCTGGGGGCTCATATAAGTTGATTAGGCATACCAAAATTATATTCAACTAAATACACTGGTAATATGAAGCAAAATACATTTCAGATTAAGGTGGTGTGTCTGATTTGTTCAGAAGGTGGTCACATCCAGGTGTGTCACCTGATCTCCCTGCGACATTCCTGCTAAGCCCACTGTAGCATTGTGGGAATGATATTATGCATATATTATTCCATTGTACGTTTATGGGATTGCCTAAACTGTCTATGAAGACGAGTCAAGATTGACAGGCACAAAGCTGTGTCCAAAGGTGCATAGTGTCATCTGTCAAACTGACTGCAATCTGACCTAATTTAACCAATGATCTACTATTGTTGACAATAGTCTGATAACTTGCCTGTCTTGGCGTGTTTTTGTAGGCTGTTCAGTTCTCTTGCAGCTTGTGGTCGTCTAGTTTTGCTTGATGTGGGCCCATAATTGGTCACTTACCCTATCATCCGGTGGTGCTTGACCTCTTGTTTTCAAAATAAGAAAGTTGTGTAAGCACATCAGAGCGGTCAGATAATTATAGTGAAGGGCAGCTTACCGAGCTGAAACGTGCTGTTTACGAAATAAAAACATGGCTTGCATGCTATCCTCAATTAGAAATTCCTTGAGTGTTATCCTCAAACTGAAATCTGCAAGCTTCTGCTTGTCTCAAAAGTTAAGGACAGTTTAGGCATTCTCAACTGCATTGCAAAGCAAGATTATACTATCCTCTCTAACCATGTATATCTGCTTGTATTACAGGGAATGCCTGAGTTACCAATGCATGCCAGTGTAAAGGCAAACAATCCTAACTCTCACTCTGCGGGAACTCCACCCGCCACCACTACTGACGAGTACTTATATATGAAGGGAGGTCACACACCTCTATACGCTACTCCCAGTAATCTAATCCCTGAGGATCAAACCGCCATCTATGAAAACGAGGTAAGACATGTGAGGAAAACTGAGCTGTCTGCAGTTCTTGTGTGCCATTAATCCAAGAGTCTAGCTAGACCAAATACTAGGAAGAGTTTTGTGGTAGCTTATTACCCCGGAATCTCCCATAAACCTGATCACTTGAACTGATGAGCATCTCTCTTCAAAATGCAGCCTGGAATTACTACAGCAAACAATCAATCAATCTGCTCATGCAGTTAAGCTCAGGGCTTGGAAGTTTGAGAGCAGTTGATCATCAGATACTTCTAGATCATGTTTGTTTGTGAGATAGTAGAAATTATAAAACGTGCAACAACGGAGGAGATAACTCCTTAAAACAGAACATCGGTGTTTTACTGATATAATATCAAGGCTGTCAAATATGTAATATGATATTTTTGACAGGAGGGTGCAGGTGTACACCCAGATGATGAGTATCAGCATGGTTATATTATACCTGGACTGGAGAGGAACGGACATAGCTCAGGGTACGTGTTAACAGTTATCTAACATCTCTTACCATCCTGTCTTAATATTCTTTCCTTAACTGTCTCGTTACTACTGGAAGTTCTTGTATGTCTCTTCTTACAACCTTAGCCTGAGTGACTCAGTCCTACACTGTCAGAAGTGTGGGACGCGTTGAGTGTGCTCGACGTTGCTTTTGTCCTAGCAAACCTAAGTCTCTACCTCACTATCTTTTTGATATGTTTTTTTCTGAGACATGCCTTGAAGCCTCGGACTACAAATCCAGATGGGAGTGTGCGGATAGCTATAAGATGCTTCAAGTGGCTTCAAATTTGAACAATTGTTAAATGCTATATATTTTAAATGGTGATTTAGAGCACCAGTCATAAATAACGGAAAGAGTTTAGAATGAAAACCTAATCTGTATTGTTATAGATCAGGGATCGACAACCCTATTTATGAAAATGTTGAAAATTGAGTAAGTAGGTGAATAAAATGACATTTGAATCGCATTTATCTCTCTATTTGTGGAGGGTTCAGCCAGTTCTGTGTTCAGACTGGGGTAAATAGTTTCACAGTCTGAGCCATCAGATATCAGTGTGAAAAAGAATGACATCTGGAAATAAAAGCTCTAACAGCATGTATTTGATGTTGGAAGGGTCGTATTAAAAACCGTTTTTTCATTTTGAAATTCAGAAAAGAATGAATAACATCTAATCTTTTAACAAAAACCCCAGTAACAGTAGTTTACCTTTTCAAATAGCGAGTCACATTTTAGCAACAATCATACCCCTTGATACCAAGCCCCATGATCACGTTGAGTAATATACGATATTGTCCCACACAATCTCACTCTGTATACTCTCTAATCTTGTAGAAGAGTCACCCAATTTGTTTGTCAACTTGCACTTTCATATCACATGTCTAGTCTCTTTTTTCTGTCTATCAGTTTGTATTTCCTATAGGTCGGTCAGGGTATTGTATATTGACCAGTTCGGTATTCTATATTTGTGTGGTTTATAATGATTTAAGTTAGCGGTATAACTTGGGAGTTGTGCTCCCACATACAGTGGTAGGACAATTCCTGTATTTATCGGTATTCTGATATTATGTTTTCATTTTATGATTGTAGCAATATAGAGGAAGGGGTTCCACTGATGAAAGGAATGGTGATGACAGAGAATAAGCCTCCCCAGCTCCAGCTCAAGAAAAAGGTTGGTAGAGACATAAATACAAGTCATAAATTCCATGAATTCTGTATTAATCCCATTTAAAGTCCAGTTCAGTCACAAACGCAAAGGTTGCTTGGAGGTCAAAGCTGTAAAAAAGGGGAATTTGCACCTGCACTAGTGTTGTATTGAGCCAGCAAAAATGAAAATGAGCCGAGCCACTGAAATTTCCCTAAATTCGGGTACGAGTCGGGTCGAGTCGAAAAGAGGCGTGAAATGGATTTACACTGCGACTTCATAAGTCGATGTCCTACTCCTACACTGTCTTCAGATATCACAATTTAAAAGAATGATGGATATTCATCCACTAATCACTAGTGCAATTAGCTAATAGTACATGTTAAGTTTGATTCAGTTTGTAATATATCATCTAGACATAATGAACTATGTTGAGACCAAGTTTCATCAAATTCTGTCAAGTATTTATCGAATTATAGATGTCTGAAGTAAACTTTATGTAGTGTTGTAAGCCGTTCATAATAATCACAGCAAAAGCATGACTATTAGCTATAGTTTTATTATCGCATAGTCTCTATTTCCAATTCATCACCTAAAATCCATAGCATAGTGGTTAAGATCGTGGACTGTAGTGCACTAGGTCTCAGGTTCGAGTCCAGGTGCAAGCAATCTTTTGACCATCACTCTTGTAGTTGAGACCCATAAGGATGTAGATCTCTGACCTGACTTGACCCTAACATGACCCGACCACAGAAACCCCGGACCCGTTGACTCGACCCTGAATACAACACTAACCTGCACACAATTTCCCCAGAAAAAAGGGAATTGAGTCTAATGATTGCCCGGGTCTTTACTGCTTTGGATCTACCCAACTTGATGTTCCACTTTGGTATGTATGAGGGTAAGACCTTCTGCATTGTAATGGTAATCCACTTTTCATATGAGCTGACCAAGTGTTTTTATTTGTAGGAACCCCTGGCTATGCCTCGATTAAAACTAAATAAAACTGAATCCTCAGGCTCATGTGACAGTGACCGTCCCCTACTATCAGAAAATAGCTCTCCAGAACTAAACATCACACCACAGGCTAGAAGCAAACCTCCTCCCCCGCCTACCAAGCCAACATCACCACCTATTGACAAGCACATGTCAGGACCTTATGATAACAGAACATCGCCACCAAAAGAAGTAAAGAAACCCATGTGTCTTCCCGTTAATAAGCCTGCACCTCCTCCATCGAACAGCAAACTGCTCTCTCCACCAGTTAGGAAACCTGCTAACCAGCCATTCAAACCTCCTGCTGCAGCTAAACCTTCCCTACCTCTACTCCCACTCAAAGAAAAAATAGGCGCTAAATCAAGTGTTGACAACATGACATCTAAACCTGAGTCAGACGATAAAAATAATGACATGGTATACGAACCAGCGCTTACTAAACCCAGTGACTTCCTGAAAAATCTAAAACAGCAGCAGCAGGACAAACAAAACCAGAACAATAAGCCAGCACTAGCTTCTAAACCTAAAGTAGCTATACAGCCACCTGCTAAGCCAGCTGTCAAAGCTAAGCCTAGCAATCCTTTAGTGATTGGGAAACCTAAAGGGGCATTACCACCACCCCCGCCTCCGCCAGCCTCTGGTAAACCAGGTAAGATACACAGGCCAATCACCACACCAACTGAAGATGTGTATCAGCCAGTTGGCATTCATACAACCACCTAGAGGTAATTAATAATACTTAGCATTACAGATATTTTATGTTTAGCTTCTTGTAAAGATATTATATTATATTATATGGTAATATTTTGGTTCAACTGTTGTCTTTGACAAATACTCACTACCATTCCAAATTCAGTTAACTAGTATGTAGTGGTATAAGCTCTTCTATTTTATGAATGTATGACGAAGCATTTGCTCTTATTTTTCTCAGTTTTAGCAATGTTAAATCATTTATTTGAATCCCATTACGAGACTGTAAGTTGGCAACAGCTAATCAAACCAAATTGTTGCTCACCCAAGCAAATTAATTAGTGGTTTTAACCAATATTGATTATAGACCATATCTGATTGGAGAGGTATTGACATTAACTAACCTTTACATTCTGTTGAATTTGTCTGATTACAAATGTGAATAGGAAGTTGCCTGCCACTTGATATTGATAGGACAACTTCCATGTACTTAATTTTCCCCTCTCCACGTAAGTCCCTGCTCCAATCAAGGTGTTAACTCCTTGCTCCAATCAAACCCAAGGCTATATGCGATTAATTCATCTCTCAATTTGATGAAGCAGATTTTGCTCACATCTAATGCTCATCCGGTGTGACCTGGAGTCAACTTATATCAAGAACTCAAACGAGCTGAGACAGTTTGTTCAATCAGGCTACCCTCTGATTCTCTAATAACCTCGCATTAATTTGATATTAGTAAGTTATCTATAATAATCGAAACTATGCATATTTCTTTGCCAGTACTACTGTTATCTAAACAATCAACCTAACCTCTCATCTCAATGGAAAGTTTGTTTGAATCAAACAACCCAGTATGATGTTTTTTATGTCTATCATGTGCTTTATTTTACCAAGGAGTTAGAGGGAACTACCTCCCTCTAACTCCTTGATTTTACTATGCTACTAACTTTTTTTATTTTATTTATTTACATTAAATAGAATCAATTCATAGAAAGAGTATACCACAGATGTTTTATTTTCTCATTCGGATCACATTCACAACCACTATCGGCCTTACATGCGGAGCGCCTAAATGACGTCTATTTGTTAATTATGGTGAACTACCCTAAGTGATAGTTCGTTGCACAAGCTTTGTTCATCCCAAACAAGTTTGAGGATGTTCAAGCAATGTGCTAGATTACCAGAAGCGATAAAAAAGTGTTATGATTCTTGTTTGATACTTCACCACAAAGCAAGTTATTGGATTCCATCACGATGAATTATCTCGGGTCTATCTTGGCATGCCAGCCAGCATTTCTGCTAATCTGATCGAGAACATACAACTTTTTGTGTAAGCCGAGACCTAAGGCTATGTACTCTTACTCAACAATTCTCTTGACATCATGGTCAGCTTTTCGTGGTGCTTTATGATTGGTATTTTGTGACCTTGGCAGCAATAATTCCCAAGGTAGATTGCACTTGCTGCTTTCGTTAAACTACTGAGCCTTCAGCATGGATCAAGAGGTATCTAAAATACTGTCACTCCAAGGATAGCCTGTGTAAGTATACACCTTACTCTAGTTTATATGAGCAGAGCACACTGTATTTTCAAATACCAACGGCCAAAATGTGAATTCCTGTTGCAGATCATGTTTGACTAAATTTACCTGCATTGAATGTTGCTCTTTTTCAACTGGTAAGCCACGGCTAGAGGGGGCAACTCCAAAACACGCAAATTGGATTAATCTATGATCTACGAGCTATCCATTCCAGTGAATGATTCGTCTATATTAAATATATATACAATCAGCTATGCCGATAAGGGTCTGGAAGTGGCTAGTTGGGTTTAAATATTTTGGCGCATCAACTCGCGTAGATTCTTTTTTTGTTCAAATCTAACTGATGTCAAACTTAATGGTCCTTATCTCAAGTCAATCACATTTATAAAAAAAAACATGATTCAAATCCCTTCTTACATTTTGTAGAGGATTTGTTCATACCTAAAAGCAGAGGTTGGAGTAAAAGTGTCAATTATTTGTAACCCAGTATTCTCCTAGCTTTGACTACAGTGTAAGTTATGCCATATATTCATTTCCGGATTTAGATTCGTGTTTCCCTATCTATCTGGATTGAACAACAAATGAAATTTGCTTCATTTGATACTGTGAAGTAGTCAGTACCTGCTAAATATTATTTGGGTGTTTGGGGTTGTTTGCTGTCAGCATGATACCACACTTTACCAATGACTACAATCTTTGACTTTACGTATCTCAATACATACGATGACCTGTAGGATATCAACTTTGCTTCAAGTGGATCGAGGATAAATCTGGCCCCTATTAGAATATGGATTTTGGCTGAAATTAAATGTAACAATTCATGCAGTAGTTCCTCATCAATGTTTTGATTCTGATGTCAATACCACGAGTATCACGAATAAGTCCAGCAAAGTCACCAGGATCTCCGACTTCATTACGATTACAATTACGAAATTATAATTAAAATATTTTAAATTAATAATAATTGATATTGTATTTTTTGAAATGGAAACCTGACACAATATCTATACCTTAGTTTTGCCATGTCAATTTAAGAGAAGAGACAGGATTTTGAGAATTTCAGCGACCCAAACTAGTATTGCATGAATTTGCTCGGTTGAAGAGGAATTTAAGTTCAGAACTATCAAACCAATTTGTTAGGTTCATGTATCAATTATGCTTTTATGCTTTATATCATAGAGTTACAATATGGGTGACGCTAATAGTGAGATCACACAGTTCTCCATTGACTCACGTGAGTACAAGTCGATCTTATCAGTTTCCCTATCCTTTTGAGTTGTGGTAAGGATTTTCCTGGGACAAGCCACTTCCCAAAAGCCTGGAAAGTTCTTGTTTTGTAGCAGCGTGACTGTAACTTAACCATCAGAAAGATTCAGTTTATAAGCACTCTTCTTTCCGCTGATTATAAAGCCTATCCGTACTGTCGTACATTTGCAAGTCATTTGGTCTGCTGGCAGCATGGTGCTAGGAAGTCAAAGCGCTGAAATGTTGCCCGGGATGCTGGTTCAGACCTTATTATCAGCTACATCCCAGGATGTGGTTTATAATGAAAATACCAGCAAACCTAACATCGCTTGAGAACTTAAACTAGGCTCTAGTTAACTTCACAAACATACGCATTAAATTAAGGTCAATGCACTTTTCTTACAGAGGAGATGAATGGTAAAATCTAACCTTCTGGTCCCATCAAGACCAAGTAGAATGTTTTGCTGTAACAGGCTATATGGGATTTGAAAAAGTCACAATTAATTCCCTTGTGACAACAAATAGCTCATTCCTTTTAACAAAAATGACAAATTCCTCCCTAAATTCAACACTGCTCTATGCTGAAAAAGCCTTTTCCATAAATACACCTAAACACATCAATACCTGCCTTCTTATTTTTTCTTTTATTGTTGTTTTCAAACACATGGTCTTATATGCTTCTTGCATTGATCGATGTGAAATTAAGTTCATAATAATAATACATATCAAATACATAGATATCTTTATCATATTTTGATTTATAGTTATATTATATTATTATATTATATTTATTTTACAGACTGTATTCCCTCGGAGTTTAAAGGACTTGCTGACCTGGATCAGTATAACAGCCTTACGCCTACTGATCAGCATGAGAATCCCATCCACTTCGTACCGTCAGACAAGCAGTATAGGATTGTGGTATGTGAATTTGTCTCGTCTTGTGGGCCCCGTGAGGAGAGTGACAATATATAACTGGTTTATTGCATTGACCAAGGATTCAAACAGAAATCAAAACCTTTTTGCAAGATTGATAACATACTGGGAGTACTGAAACATTCAAAAACCAAGATTTGGTTCATTTGAAATTATCCGGGAAGCTCATGCTTGACAAATTCCATGTGACTTTGGATTTTCTCCCCTTTGAATGAACTTTGGTTTGTTCTTCATTAATTATACCCTCCCTTAGGCTTGTAGTTTTAGGAGCACTACCTCCCCTAGAGAGTGTACTAAAGTGACCTAAAAAACACTATAACTGCAAAGCCCCATGGTAGAATGAGCTCTGTTTGGATTTCCACTTACATTCATAAACTCTCAAATGCTTTGGCAGCTCGGACTTTGCCTCAGACCACACTAGTGGAAGCCACCCAAATTGTCCTGCTGGGGTTACCCAGGGGCTCCACATGCTCTTCCAAAGATTCCTGCCTCCCCTTTTAAATTTTCTAAACTATTTTTCCCTCCTCTGCTCTTCCACAATCTCACGTATTTTATTATAACAATCTGCTTTAGTCTATATATTTTTACACTTTTTACACTACTTTATGGACAGTTTACACCCAGAACAAAAATCATAGTGTTTTTTAATACTCATGACAAATATCTGAAATCAATCAATCAATCAATCAATCAATCAATCAACCTTGTCATTGCACTGCCTGAATTCACCTTACAATAAAAGTATTTGAGATGAAGGGCATATAACTCTATAACTATAATATAAATCTTACACAATATTTTAATGACAAGACATTTTTAATAGGAGGAAAGATGAAATTTTACAAGGCTTACATTCAAATTTATTGAATTATTTGCCACCAGTTATTTTTCTGCAATAAAAACATTGAAACTCATAGATTCATATGTTGAGACCAATTTATTTTTTATTTAAAGAGAGACATGCTTGGGCAATCTCCTCCAAAACAGACTCCTCCAAAACAGGGTACTCCACCAAGATTGACAACTCCTCAACCCAGCCTTGACCCAAACCAGCCCCAGGCGGTGGAGTATGATAATATAACAATTTACTCAAGGCACAAAGCTAAGGATCCTCTCAGGGCTCTTAATAACTCAGACTATAAGGGACTTTATTTTGACGATGGCATCAGGAGAATTGGTGAGTCATACTTCCGTTTTTTTATTTTTACATTAAAGACTACCCAAAGACCAAATCATGTTAGTCAGGCAGTTACTTGTGATAAAGTTGTGTCAGACTTGCATGATAAAAAAATTCAATGCTCTACTTGGCATGAATTATCGATGGTGCAAAGAGTGCCTTCCAAAAGGGAAGGTAACTCTCATTCTCTGCATTATGATATCACAGCCTTCAGGAAGTTCTTGTTTCTTGTATTGCACATCAGGTGATATCGTAGGGTAGAGAGTGAGAGTTGTCTAGTTGGGTAGTCTTTAAGGTAATATCAATGGCTGATCAGAATATCACATACTGTCGGAAGCTGCAATGCTTCTGAATGTGGATAACTCAACCAAATTTTGCTCTACTGAGGTTGTTATATATGTATATAATTTTAGCCAAGTTTATCTTAACATTTGGTTTAGATTAATAAATAGAGAGGTTGCAAAGTCTTTCCAGGGACCTGAGACGACATAGGACAACTTCTTGACTCCATGATTCTGATCAGTGACTGGTCATTCGAGAAAGGTTTGTTGATAGTCTGAGCCCCCTCGACTCTTGCTGGATGACCCCGGCAGTTAGCTCTGACGGATATAAAATTGTGCAAATACAGCTATTGACTTTTACAAAAACATGACTGTAAATATTTGCAAAAAAATAATAGTCCTATCAGGTTATGATTTCTAGCCAAATTTGCTCTTATAATTTACACAGAGTCAAGTTACTTAATACCATTCTCTGAACCTGAGGGGTCAATGGAGCTATTTTTTCCTACTGATATTGACACAAACAATGATAGCTTGACTGATACAGTACACACACACATTTATCAATGCACCTTGCCATACCTCAAACAAAACGTACCAGAAAAAAGCTGTAGTTGATAGGTATCACCCAGGTTAAGTTGTGTCCAGGGCTGGATGAAGAGAGAAAGAGAGAGAGAGGGAGGGATGTCCCACTCTCCCTGATGGGACACCCAAATTGTTGCCTTTAAGTAGGGGTTGCCTGAACATGTATGTTCCAAGATAAGTCATCCCCAAATTTGCAATTGGGGCAAAACAAAAGTAAACAGAAAACACTCGGCCAATATTTCCATCTGCTGAGCTTTCACACACAACCCTAGCTCCTCATGACTGAACTTATTTACCAGAAAAAACAATATGGTAAAGAGTCAAGTCAAACCAACAGGATAACTAGTAGTTTGGCCTTGAACTGTCTCTGATTCAAAAAAGTGTAAATTTCCCCTTTATGAGGAAAACAGGAAGCAATAATGGTGCATGTCAGTAGATAAAAAGGGACAACTCTACCAAACAAAATGGAACAAACTTTATCTAGTGCTTCCACAGGACGGTATGCACTGCTTTTCCATTCTCACACTCACAAACATTCTCGCAACGCTGTTATAGTGTAGACTGTAGACCAACGACTGTGGGTGGCGGTAACAAGCTTACATGGAGTTCCAGCTGTACTGTTAACTGTCTTGCAGTCTTTGAATATTATAGAGTAACTCCAATTTTATAATATGATAGGTTAAAAATCGAGGCAACAATCACAAGAAGTTTCATTTGGTGGGAAGCCAAACGTCACTTGAATTTTATTTCATGCATGGAAGAAATGAAATTTCATCAAATATTTAAGTGCATAGATAAGAGCTGTAAAAAAACAGGCCAGGCCAAACATGTTAAATATTTATTCTTATCTGTCAGTTAAATGTGAGTTTAAATCATCAGTTTATTATAATTACATGATTGAATTGGCAGCCTCTCAACAGGAATAAACTCTGATAAATAAAGTAAACAATATTTTGATGAGAAGTCCAAGTTAATTTATAGCAGTCATGCATGTCATCATAGTTTGACAGGATTGTGTCAGCTGCATAGAAGAGGGTCAAAAATATGTTAAACTAACCTAAAATGTCAATACTGTGTGCTTCCCACCTATTATCCTCTGGAACAACTTTTTTGGTAATAATGACCGCACTACCCTAGCACAAGCAGGTCAACTGGAGGATGTCGTCTATTATAGAGAGATTATGGTTCTCGAGCTAACAGAACCTTGATCATTGACCATGGTCTAATAGTGGGTTATACCTGTGGTGGCTGGTAGATCTTCTGACACTCGAAGGTGGCATTGTCCTCTGAACTGGCGCAGATTTAAGGATGCCGGCATAAAACTTTAAATCCGAGAAATGATGAGAATAATCATGTTCGATGTCTTTAAAGGCTTGACCCAGAAGTACTGCCTCGTAAAGTGATTGATTATCTCTTCTTCTTCCATGTAGGATGGCAACAGCCATTTTCTTTGTCTCGTCATCAAGTGGTACATAATAAAGAACACTTCCACTATCACCTGGTATCAGCGGGGCTCTGAGAATAATGTAATAATAATCATTAATGTATAATTTGTATAATTAATTTATACTAGAAGATATCTCAGAGTTCGGTTAAACCTGCAAATCACTCAAGTAAAGGCAAATGTACATTCATGATTCAGCCCACTCTCGATCATTGCAGGACCTGACCTAGTTAAAGTCCTCAAACTCTGCCTAGGTTACTTGGAGAGGCATTCCATTATCAATCACAGTTGTTCGGGCTGTGGATGATAATGGCTAACCACTACCACAACCCAGGCAGTATCTGAGCACTTAGACTTCATCTTACCCTGATATAACTTTGAAGGTGATTCTATGACCTAGCGCTTCTGTCGGGTCAAGGCTCCTCCTTCCCTCGACTAGCTTGCACTGCATATCCCGGATGTAGAACTTGCCCTTTAAATGTTGAATGTCAGCGATCTCATTGCTTTCTAGCTCTTCGATAGCAGTAATCCTTGATTCCGGGCTGGCTGATGCCACAAGTTGCTCTAGCGAGTCCATACAGTATGGCTCAACAGCAAGGACAGCAATGTCATTAAAAAATGACTTGATTGAATGTGAATGAGTGCTCAGCTCGCTAAAGAATCGATATGACACGAATGACGGATGGCCCAGGTGAACCTCACTGTTCTTATTATCACAGCGTAGAGTGTAGTACTGTGCGTGCATTCTGCAGTTTATATTGTCTCTCACTTCCTTCAAGTTAGCCATCTGCTCCTGAACACCACCATCGATCAATTTGTCAGTCTCGTCTTTTTTTATTAGGAGGTGACCCGATGTTACAGCAAAAAGGTATTTTCTGTCGCCTTTACTCTTAAGACGGCCTTGCATGATGATTTCACAGGTGGCATTATCGGTCTGGTTCCATATGTTGCTGTGGCTGTTCTGAATTACTTTTCCGCTTAGCTGTTCGCATCCAACATCCGTTTCGGACAGGCGGAGGTTGAAGTTAGGGAAGTCAGTTTGTAAAACTTTCTCTATTTCAGTCTTGACATCCAATATTCGATCTCCACATACACTTAAGGTCTGAGGATTATCTTGGGAGGCTTCCCAAGTGAGATGCTGGACACTGTTCTCATCGCAGATGCTAAAATAGAGCAGTACAAACATTTGTTGAAAATGACAGAAATGGAACAACTGAGTGATCCTGATAAACTTCAAATACCAGGGCTCAAAGAACATGAAATTCCATAAATCTGATTATTGCTGATTATTCAGATCATAAAGTTTCAATTCTGCTACTATATTAGGCCTGATTGTTGGCACATGTTCAAGAAAATTTATTGGGATTCCGTACCTCTTGAACAGTAAAGGTTATACTCACTCTGAGATGCGTTGAAGTAGTCTTAGGCGTGAAGCTTCATATTCCTCTTGATTGCCAGACATCTGAATGGATTGACTTCCAGTAATAGTTACTGTACTGACCATCGTATCTGATGCCTCACGTTTTTTCAACACAACCCCGGTAGCTGTGTTCAAAGCACTTGTGTGAGGCTGACTGGTTGAGGTTGTCTCTTTGCTCATGTTTAGTAGTGCTCTGTGTGCTGCAAATGTCTGAGTGTGAAACAGCCTGCGACGCTGATCATACAGATATGGGGCGTCATCTCTGGGTGGGAGAGGGCCACGTACCTTCAAGGCCAACAGCTCTTGCATGGTAAGAGGCTGCAAAGGCTGCTTGAGAGCGAAAGGGCTGTAGAACGGAACGAGCGGTATCATTTTGGGGTAGGGACCCAGGAGGGTATGAAAATATTCAGATGTTTCGGCATGAGCAGCTGCATCAAGTTTAATGATTGAAAGTTCTGATGTCTTTTTGTAAAGTATTAGAAGTAGGCTCAACACTTCCCACCTGATTTCTAGTACCGATGCCTCTATAGAGTCTCTCGCTCTGTCCAGATGCATTAAGCTCAATTGTTTGAACACGACCAGGTTCACAGCTAACACCTCCGCCACCCATTTCTTCTGATTACCAGGCAGCTCACTTGAATGGAAGTCAAATTTAGATAGGAACTGATCTATCCACCATCCCTCGATACTGCTGATAGGTGATGTTTCTTCTCCCTTGAACTTGTTGTCCATTATTTGTGACTTTATGGTACATAGTTCGCTTTCAATGCTGTCCTTGACCGAATACCCTCCCGTTGGGAGTGATTGATCAGGAAGCAGAATTTTGAATTTCTCCCTATTGCATTCGAGCAAAAAGAAGCAGGCTAATACATTGAGATCAGATGTTAAACTGAGAAGTATCAGGATCGAATCATGCAGGTCAGCTGAGTCACTGTCCAAATTCTCCAAGAGATCAGCCAGTATTGATATGCAGTGCTGAATCTTATCCGAATGATCAAGTGTATGTGGAGGTACCTGGCTACCGTCTAAAATATCCTTGAGACTCAGAAGCGGCAGTTCCAGTATATCCATTTGTCCGATCTGTTGATGAAACTCTTGTAGAGTTAAGAGTTGGTTTAGATCCCAACTAGAAGCTAGCTGCCATAGTCGTTTACTGTTTTTCCTTAGCCGGCTGAAGATGTTTTCAGCGTCGATATGATTTACAGTGACGCCTTTGCATGAAAAGCTCTGCTTGACTTTAGATCCCGGATGCTTTTCTGCCATAATGGTTGATTATAACCAAATTTAAAGTTCGACTATGATCAGCATAAACCATTGACAGTAGAATTATCGCTAGCCAGCTTCACGTCAATGATTTGAGTAGAATGTCAAGGGTTAATCTTTGGGGATAAGTTTATCCTTTCAAATGCTGACTAGCTCCAACTTGAAAGAAATTCTTTTGAAATCCTGTTCAATAGACCAAGATCATAATTACGGCGCATTAACGACCATAAATGATGTGATCAATGGGAAAAAAGTTTGCTGATTGATTAACCAAAAAACCAATGATTCAGTGACTAAATATTGAGTTGACATAATACTTGAGAACTATTGGTTGATTGATTTATTGTGCACTTCATATCACATGAACAAAACTTCATTTTTATCGTGTAAGATAAATACCAGTAGGCTAAAGATAATCTATAGTCACTGATAAAACTTTATAAATGAATGCTTCAGGTGATAAGATTTCAATGGACAAATAGTGTTTGATCAATTCCAACCCTATTACAGCGCATGATGATAATGCAAACACGAAATTCACCACTGAGTGTTCCAAACTAGAAAGTTTCCTTTGGGAAGCTTGGAGTGGAAATGTGATAATAAATATTTATCATTGGCCCCATGCATAGACTTAATTGCAACAACAAAAAATGGTATACATATTGCCTACTAGTATATAACTTTACATAAAAACCGGTGCACAAATCTGATAATGAGAACACTGGCATTACTCTGTCATTTAGTGTTATGAAGGTCTCATGACGAGGCTGATGTACTATCCACAAATAACATGGTTATATGAATAATGCTAAAAAACATCAAAAATATTAATTAAATGAAAGCTAAAGGACCACTTGATGCTCCACATGGTCTTATATGCACATGGTGCTTGATCAGTGACTGAAGGGGGGAAATAGATAAATAAACAAAATAATAAAATAGGTTCCAAGTTTTCCGTCATATGAATTGGATAAAGTTTTTAATTCTGATTTTTGTAGTGGGAGTGACCGGTCTCTCCAGAGTATCAGTGTGGATGGTAACTTGGCTAACCTCCAATTTGGTAGCATGATCACCATACAAGTTGTTGACGTTCAGATCAAAGCGCTCAACTACATAGTGCCTGTTGTTAATATCCTGTTATGATGTAATATTCTGGATTTTCTTCTCTTCCTGACAGACTTTATTGTTGCATATGAGGAAAAAACAGAACTCAGAGCAGATTATGCTGAGGAGAGAAAGAAATCTCTCGCCAGGAAGAAGTATTTGATGGGTCTGCTAAGAGCCGGTCTGGAGATGGAAAGGGTAATATTACAGCAGCTTTCCCCGAGGTTCAGTATTTGGTGGTGCCTGAGAAAATAATCAACGGTCACGTCAGCCACAACAGATTTTCAATTAAAACAAAGCAGCTTATCAATAGAGGGGGAACAAATCCGAATGCAGGCAAACTATAGATCTAGCTCCTTTCTTGCTCTTATCGGGAAGGTTGGGTCCCACTCTCCCTAATTTAATTCATCTCAGATAGCACCCTGACGATGCCTACTTCAGGAAAACTTGCCTTTTGGGAAAAATATTAAATCTGTTTGTGCATTACTGACTATGATGTTATTTACTCAATTACTCTTACCCCTATTGACTTACATCATATACTCGTATAATCATAATCCTTGCTCAATTCCCATCCAGTTAGACCAAAACACAATATATTATATATATATATATATATATATATATATATATATATATATATATAATATATATTATTTTACAGGCTTTTCAGGTAACTTCAGGAACAGTTGTGAACTATATAAAACTGCACCTGCCCTTCACCATGCTGTGTGCTTACGCTGAGGATCTCAATTTTACTGTCCCGCTGCAGGTAAGACAACTACTTTGAACTTGCCATTATTTTTTCTTCAGAGAGGCCCTTCGTTATCGAAAATAGGCAGATCTTAGCAATCAAGGGAAATTTAAATCATTTTCAAATGATTATGGGAGCTCTTCAAGGAACCAAACTTGATCCCTGGTAAAGGCTTATCTATTTAAAAACTGTCATCCGTGTTGTAACATCACAAAGTATGCAGAGAACCTGACAGCGGAAGTACAATTGCAAACCCTGTTAGAGGAAGTAACTGTGGGGGCAGTCATGTACAGTATGCTAGTCAATGCCTCAAAGACACAGCTACTGTGCCTCAATCTCATATCATCTCATTCGCCCAAAGTCGCAATCTCAAGGCGCCCACCTCTTGCGAAATATATCAGTATTAAAATTGAGCACATTGAGCATTTCAACTCTCGCACAGCTAAAGCTGGTTTGTTTGTGTTACTGCCAATTACTTTTTTAGTCAGGAGTGGTACAAAATATAAGGATACAGACTTTGAAGATTTGAAGTCCAGTCAATTCATTTTCCTAGCCAGCTCCTTGCAGAACAGGATAATAAATATCAGGGGTCCATAGTGTGTTTTGCACACCCTACTTGCAGTAAATGAACCCCCTCTGGTTGTTCGATATTAAGAGTAGCCATGTTTCTGACGTGAATGGGTAAAAGGGACGTGATAAGTACTATCAGTCACAGTACCTGTACCCAAGAGAGGATAACTCTCTAAGCTTCAAAGATGTAGATGATCGTATCTTCAGAGATACAAAAGTGCAGTTTAGCAGTAGCGACATCTCTCAACTCATTTTAGTTGACAATTTATGTATGGATAGATAAGTCTTGGCGCTCCTGGTTTCATGATTTATTAAATTTTATTTCAGGAGCTCGATGACTCAGGTAATGAACGCACCTCTTTGTTTTCATATTACTACTTTGGTTAAAGATCTGTATATTCAATGTTCTATATCATTAGATATAACCTTTAACTTTACATAGTATCACTGCATTCTATTACGGTTGCACCGGAAAGTATCAATTAAATCTCTAGCTGGGAGAAGTTCATGGTTTCTAATTCAAGTTTTATTGAAAGTTTGATTTAAAATTCATCAATCCTCTCATATCAGCTCTCCATGTCTGTTAGATTTGCCAAAAGAGAATAGAAGTCGGTGATTATGAGCGAGAGCCCCTGGGTACCTGGGTATACATGTGTTAGCAGTGGTTCCCAAATGGGGGGAATTTCCCCCCAAGGGAGGAATTTTCAATTTTCAGGGGGGGAATTTCTGATATGCCTCAAAATCCCCCAGCTGGCTGCATTTTCAGAAACTCGCAACTGTTGGTCTTTGCAAGGTATATTCATTCAGAGGAGTTCAAAGAGGAGTGTAGAACAAGATCTAACACACTATGATATATATGAAAACAAGTTGGGATGGAATAGGTGGGGAAGGGGGGGGGAATGGAGGTCATGGTGGTAAGGAAAGGGGGAAATCATCTAACCTAATTGGGAACCACTGTGTTAGACAGTCTCCACTCACGATTGTATAAATAAAGATGTATAATAAAATATAGATAAATACAGTACAAATTATAATAATCATAATAGTAAGAAATATAATAACAAAATAAGTAGCTAAATAAAATTCCGGCAATAGGATCGATCGGCAATTTGTTTTTTGCATCTCAACTCAAGCTGAATTCACAGGAAAAATCATTTGGTGCCAAATATACAATATTTATTTTTTAATTTTTGCAGATGAGAGGCAGACCCAGTCATCTGGGTCACTGGAGAGGTTTTATAAATACCTATGTATTACTAACCCTCACGAGCAGACTGTGCCACATCAACCGACTAAATACTTTGTCTGTAAATTTAAAACTGACAAGCTTAGCAAGTATGTAATTGTTATGATATGGAGCTCTTTGATAGAAGGGTTCTGTCTATGTCACAGAACTTGTCCCCGAGTCAAACATCTTTCTTTCCCTTTCACATAACATCAAACAGATGATATGAAAGGAAGTGTATTATATGGTTTGTTTGCTGGTCAACATTTCTGACTAACGCTGACCAAACTCAAGTTTCTAACTCATTGTAACATGTTTTCCCCTCCCAACCAAATGGCTAAGGGAAGCAAAAACCAAACACCCCTGCACTGCTCACTATTGGCCCATATAGTCTAAGTGCTCAGACTGTACCATGATGTGATGCCACTAACTCATATCGCAGCCGTCTGAGGACTTAGACTTTGCAGACACTTGTAGAACTTCTTGCTACTTGAGCTGTGTCCTTGTCTTTGAAGATATTGTTTTTTTCTTATCATACATTCGCTCAAGGGCCCTCGACTTCACTAATGCTACTCCGTGCTCGTTATATATATAGTTTTCTATTTCATCCCCCATCATACAAATGTTCTCCATAATGTGCAAAAATAAACAAAACAATAATATCAAGGGAATAAAACTCAAATCAATGAAAACAAATGGTTTGACCATGCCAATTTAAATGTATGCTCGTTGAGTATAGACAGTTTTCTGAGCTCTGATTAAGGCCTCAATTCAGAGTTGTCCTCTCTCCAGTTTGGTACTTTTAACCCACGCCGCATAAGAAAAACGTGCTGAAAAGAGGGTTATCTTGAAAACCACTTATAATAGGATAACAATTATTTTTGATTCAGAATCTGCAACATTGAAAACTCATATGGACTTTTTAGTAATTGGATAGTCAATTATAGCATTTTCTGCCTGTTTTGCGGACAATTTGGCAGAAATTTTTATGAGTTTCGTCACTAAAATTAAGATTTATCAACATTCAAGCCTCCAATGATTTGGAAACCCTGTCTCTCAGGGTTTTCAATGGTGCAGACTCTGAATCAAAAATCATTTTTATCCTATCATAAGCGGTTTTCAAGATAACCCTCTTTCAGCAGGTTTTTCCTATGCGGTGTGGGTTAAAAGTACCAAACTGGAGAGAGGACAACTCTGAATCGAGGCATAAATAAGAGCTCAGAAAACTGTCTATTGAAAACCGATAACTCGCAAAGTAGACCACATTTTTTGCTGATGTCGTAGTTTTTATGGAGGGACACTTGATACAAAAGAGTCGTCATTCTTCACACCTAAGCAGAGATCGGTGGCTGTGAGTCAGATACTGAGAACGACATCGTTCGGAAAGAGAAGTAAAGGAGAGGTCGGTATAGAACAGCTACTCGAGGACGCCATATTTACCGCAGCGTACCCATTACATGATGTGAGTATATCTGATTCAGTGTATTGTAGTGCATTGAATTGTAATATATTGTAATGTGTTGTATTGTAATGTATTGTACTGTATTGTAGTACTGCATTGTACTGTTTGTACTGTATTGTACTGTATTGTAATGTATCGTAATTGTTCTCTCGTTTAATTGATTTCACCTCAACTGCCTTCATGCATACATACTGATCACCAGTACTATAGCTTCGATGCTCAAGCTACTTCCGCCATTACCCCAATGATATTTAGATTTAGAGATTTAGTTTAATACATAAGACTAGCATGGCCTAACAGGAAACAGAAAGAGAACAGAAGCGTTGTACCCATAAACCTCGGTAGGGGAAATGCATCACATTTGGGTAGCTAATCAACAAACATAATTAGTTAGTCTGATATGGGTAAAGCTTTCTGCTTTTAACGAGCTTATTTTATCTTCCTCAGAGTGAGAAAGAAGTACAGAAAGGTCCGGATGGTAAAGAGATCTTACCTCCTGTAGACGAGAACCATCCCAATGATGTAGAGATGAGACAGATACTCTACACATACTGGGCTAACTACTACAAGTGGGCCAAATACCAACCCCTGCAGCATGTGCGAGCTTACTTCGGGGAGAAGATTGGTGTGTACTTTGTTTGGCTAGGTGAGTGCATCTGTACGTAAAGCTTTGATTGGCTAGGTGAGCAAAACTCATTTCTGATTTTACACTGACAAGCTATTTTACACTTTATGTGTTTGCTGTATAGATACATTCCTCTTCTCGAAAAGAAGTATCCCACCGTATCTGGGACCTCATACAAGCTAGCAGAGCTTAATGAGCTTAAAAAATGGGGTGGGTATCAAAGACATCAGTGCATTATGAAGAAATAAGTATGATTAAATTATGTCTCTCATTTTTTAGGATTTTACACCACATTCCTGATGCCTGCTGCCATAGTTGGAGTAGCTGTCTTTCTATATGGTATAATCACCATGGATAAATACCAAGCCGCGTAAGTCATGATGGATAGATGAGTCTGTAAGTTTGGGATGATGACTTACGAGCTATTAAATAAAAAAGATCTTGTGAGCGCTAAAAGAAAATCTCCTTGGAAATCGCTTGCATGTCTTGAGCCTTTGCAATGATTAGTTTTTCTTTAAACATAGCTCTTACTTGATGTCAAAATGTACAACTAGAAACATGCCTCTCCTAAGAGCACAACCTGCTATCTCACCAAGGATCATCAATTGGGACTGCAAATTTGGATCTGAATGGCTGTCTCTCTCAACCCAATAGCCAGTCAGATAAGAGCCAACACGTTTGATGCAATACGTTAATCACATCGTTTCTAGATTAATAATGAACTAATTTGTCTGCATATAGAGTTCTTAGCCGTCGTCGCTGCATGCTCACCAGTATAATGGTAGCAATCCTATTGTGGGTAAATTGGATCAAACTTAATCTGCATTTCTATGTTTGTGCAGGAGAGAAGTTTGTGACAGCGGTAAGACTCTGAGAATGTGTCCAGCTTGTGATCAGTGTCAGACTTACTTCCTGTCTGATTTCTGCTGGTTTGTCAAAATAGGATATCTGTTTGATCACCCCGGCACAGTACTGTATGCTGTATTCATGTCCTTCTGGGGTGAGTAGTTAGTCGAGGTGCTCAAACTCTGCCCCTGTGCCTGGAGAGAGGGTCCGTGTTTTACAACAGCCCACTCAGGCAAATCATGTCATTTCGATGTGATTGATAATTATTATGAAACAAAAAACAAAACAACTGGTTGACCTCATAAGACTTCAAAAATAGAGAGTTACTGTCTCTTTATGTGATTGATTAACAGATATTATATATTACTGGCTGATTTATATTTTCTTTGAACCTGCCAAGACAACTCCGATTGTGCGAACGAAATTGAATGGACATGGCAGTGATAAGTCTTCAGCTATCAAAAATTGTATCCTTGAGGGTCTTTCGATTTGAAAGAGCGATGCTTTACTAAAGCAGATGATCACTATCACTACACCATTTTCTCGCTCACTTCTTCATTCAACTAGACACCTTCGTTCCAAAATCGCTAACTTAGAATGTATATAGTTCCATCACTGAGTGGGCGATCAGATTGCGATTTTGGCTGTTTTTAATTGAAAGACCCCCTGTTTAACAAGCTTAAATCACGTCACTTACTCCCAGTTACTTACTTTCGAGCTTAAATCACTGACGGCATATATATATCAAATCAAGCTGTGCTAAAATAGGTCAATTCGATTTTATCTTACCAACCCACCAACAAGCCTTGTAGGAATAAGCATATGAATTTAGTCAGCTTAGTAGAGTACTCTCAGTTAGATTGTATTGCATAGTTAGAACCTTTCACCGATTCTCTCTATTTACAGCGGTACTTTTCCTCCAGTTTTGGCTGAGACAGGCAGCTAGGACAGCATTTGACTGGGATTGTTATGATTACAACGAGACGGATGAGCGACCGCGGCCCGAGTATATGAACCTCGCACCCCTGAGAGCGGCTAACCCAATCACAGGACAGTTAGAGCCGTATTTTCCTGAAGCACTGAGACGACATCGCATCATAGGCAGCATCGTCTTCATTCTAGTTATGGTGATTATTTCTTGTTGACTCGTCTACTCAGTGGGCTTTTTGAAAATCGCCTAACCTTATCATTATAAGCAGTTTATCTTTTAACGATGGGTTGGTTAGGCCTTAGAATAAAACTGCATTTTATCTTATAAAGAATTCTGCATCAGGGCACGTAGCTGCTACTCCAATGATGATAAAACTTGTGAAGTTATTCCATTTTCCTAAACTAATAGCCACTCACGGTTCAGTTTTAAACCTTGAGTTTTCAGCCTTGCAACTTTTTTTGGTGTGTGACAAGGACAAATCACAAATTATTTTAAGTTACCTGCGAAAAATTAAAATGAGTTTATTGGCCACATAAAAAGTTCAAAAATTAAAACAGAGATTTCAACAGGTTTTCTTTGTCAATCTGGAAAATTAACGATAAGAATGTTTGGAATGAAAAAAAAGCAAAAATTTCCTGCTGCAAATACATGCTTCTCTAGGTTAGATGGGAACTATAGCAGAAGGTAAAGTCGGGGGCAGGAGGAATGGTTTTGGGGGCTCAGACTAGAGCTATATATAATATCTTACAGCGCACTGCTTGCAGATTGCCTCTGTGATAAGAGTCACTGCACAGTAGAGTCAGTGCCACAAATTTTGCCTATGAATGCCAACATTTTTTCCCAGTGTGGGTTGGGTGACTTTTCAGTTTGAGAACTCAAGCACATTTGAATTAGTTCAGTTGCTACAGGCAAAGATCACCAACCTGAAATTATTGGTGCATATGCGCAAAGTGATCTCAGGGTATTGGGGGGAGACAAGACTAGGGCTAGAGATGATAACTTACCATATTTAATTTCAGATGTCTATCGTGTTGATGTTCATCCTGGCCTGTATATTATACAAAGTACTGGTGTCGATGTACCTCCATCAGATTCGGTGGGAGGTGGAGAGCCTGAAACAGTACTCAGACGCTCTCACTATATTATCTGGTACTGTTCTCAATCTTATACTCATTATCATTATGGGCAGTATCTACGAACTGCTGGCTCTAAAACTCACTCACTGGGGTAAGTGTAGCCTGAGTGACCCAGGTGTTACCCAGAGAAGGGAGGGGCCCAGTACACCCGGAATAAATTAGCTTGAGTCCTGAGGCTGCATAAGTGTAGCCTGAGTGACCCAGGTGTTACCCAGAGAAGGAAGGGGCCCAGTACACCCGGAATAAATAAGCTTGAGTCCTGAGGCTGCATAAATGTAGCCTGAGTGACCTTATACTGCACTATACTGCCTGGAATAAAACAGCTTGAGTTGTGAGGCTGCATTAGTTCTTTTATATGTTCTCATCTTGCATATATTGACAATGTTTTGAAAATGATAGTTTCAAAGAGCACACTAAGGGGATTGAACCTTATTAAGTTCTCGACTTTAAGTACTCATTTTTTGTCTCAGATATAGACAAACATTGATTTATATTTATTTAGGCAAAGCAAACAGATCTATCACCTTGTAAATAGTTTAAACTGATCGAAAAATGTAACATCATGAAATCTAAATACATCAAAACAGTCTAAAAAATCATATGCAATTTTGTTACTTACCATCTTTAGATAGTCTAGGTATCTGTAGGTAGATTATCAGTAGCTTGTTCAGTTGAAATCTTTTTTTTTTATATACAGTTTATTGTTACTGATCAATGTACCAAGGTACCGCTAATGCACATGTTACAATAAGTGAAAAATGTTGAAAAATAATGCGGTCAGTCAATGAGTGAAAAGGAAAAAATTGAATATCAGTAATCACAACTGTGATACAAACAGAGATTTTGAGCCGAGATTGGTGTTTGCTGAGATTGTTGGCGTTCTTGACTTTGTAGAGATGCACAGAACACAGACAGAGTTTGAGAACTCCTACACAGTGAAGGTTTTCGTCTTCCAGTTTGTTAACTATTTCTCCTCTATATTCTACGTGGGATTCTTCAAAGGAAAGTTTATTGGTGTACCTGGTAACTACTACCGCATCATGGGACTCAGAAATGAAGAGGTAATGCCTGAGGGCTTTTATACCTCCATAATCTATCTTTCTTTTTAATTTTTTGTTGGCATTGTACGGACAACATTTCAATAAGAAATGATATAGTTGCCAACAAAGCATATAAAAAAATCCATGTTGGCCAGACCAAGGATTTGAGTCTCTAACTCCTTGGTCAGACTACATGACTACCAAGCTGTTAGCTGTCTGGTACAAAGAGATAATTATCTTCAACCTCTGAGAGACACAGCCTTCACCTCATGGTAGCCTGTGATAACTAGCTACAACTAAGCTCATTATGCAGGGCATCAACTGACCACCCCACACATAGGTACCTCTGATCTTCTGATTTGTACAAAGATAGGATAATTCCATGCCATGTTCTGAATTATTATATTGTATATTTCTTGCAGTGCACCAGTGGCGGATGTATGATAGAGTTAGCCCAGCAGCTTCTTATTATCATGGTTGGAAAACAAGTCTTCAATAATGTGACAGAGATTTTCTTACCGTGAGTCAAATGACAATTGTGCAATGATTTTGACTAGACGATAAAAACATTTTTATTGATGTTCATGTTCACGTTCATGTTCACACTCAATGATTTGCAAGTGTATTCAGTTACAAGAAGGAAAGGTTATCTTCTCTCTAAACACGTCATGACAACTCCCACTTATCACTGTAGCTCTTGCTGACTGCTGAAAAGTTTTAAATGTAAACTAGCTTCATCATGTTGAAACAGATCAAAACACATCCAGTTCTTTCGTGCTTAGGGCTGAAAAGTGCTTATGACTCGGTTTAGCTCAATGTATGACCAGACCATGTTAAAAACGATACTTCACTTGACTAATTCAAGAAGAAAATATGAAAGGACATTAAGATTGAACGCCATTTTTGTACTACAGAAAGGTTTTAACATGGTGGCAGACTCGCTCACTGGGGAATTCTAAAACTCAGGAGGGTGAGCTACTACAGAGATGGGAGTCAGATTACCTTTTACTGCCCTATACTGGCCTGTTTGAGGAATACCTTGAAATGAGTAAGTTCAGTTTCAGATTAGTTTCAGTTAATTTGTACATTCGGTATCATAAGAATGATAAAATTGAATGTGTACATTAATTAATATATGGACTAGGAAAGGTTAAGATTGTATGCTGTTAAAATTGGACATTAAAGTTGGAAAAAATGATTTTGCACGTTTTGAGTCTTGCAGGTATTGGGTCGGAAAATAGTGTTTAGACGGGAAGATGTTCTGTTGATGTTTCGTATTATTCTACTAAAGAGTGGATGCTCTAGATCTCTCGCTATCTTATTAAAATGTCTCTTGCTCAGATCAAAAACAAAGATTTATAGCTGACCACAGACGGGGCTAGTATACTAGCTCTTATACAGAGGTTTAAGAGACAACAAGAAACTCCCCTCTTTGCTCACATAATGAGAATTGTGTGGTCAAACTTGCAATCCCCTCACAACCCCAAAAATTAACTTGTTAGTTATCTGTACAATTTTAAAAGATTGACAGAATGATGATAGTGAATTAGCAACTAGAGTTACCCAGATTATTGTTCATGGATGCTAGGACAACAGATATAGACACTATACAACAAATCTATTAGCCCAATACTTTTCATTTTTTAGCACTGCAGTTCGGATTCATCACAATATTTGTGGCTGCCTGCCCGCTCGCCCCTCTATTTGCCCTAATAAATAACTGGGCCGAAGTGAGACTAGATGCTAAGAAGTTTGTTTGTGACTTCAGGAGACCCATTGTGGAGAAAGCTCACGGCATCGGAGTGTGGAAAGATATATTAAACATCATTGCTCATATAGCCGTCATCAGCAACGTGAGTTAGACAAACTACTGACTTAGATGGACAGTTTTAAGACCATACCTTCAATAGGGAAAGTCTTCAAAAGTTTCCAAACTCAAAAGAAAATAATGGAAATATACCAATTCCTTAGGAGCTGTTGGATGGAAGGGGCAAAATATACCAAAATATACCAATATGGACATTGTAATAAAATCCACAAAACCTCGTAAAATAAATAAATCAGTTTGCAATAAGAAGTTGCTGATGTTACACAAAAAAAACAATACCAATCCAAATAATCTAAGTATGGTAGAGTATGGTAGAGCGTACCTTTTGCGATTCCTTGATTGCACTGATATCAGCACTATCAGCTTGATAATGCCAAATTATAAAAAATGTTTTTATATGTCATAGTGGGACGTCTTGATTTGTATCGAGAGTGTACAACTGATGACTAATTTGTCCTATACATACAGAAGAATAAATAAACTCAAGATAATAAAGCTTCTTGTTTAATTTCTGACCGTACAGTTACACCAACACACTAACTCCTTGGTTACACTATATTTTCCCTTACAGGCGTTTCTGATTGCGTTTACTTCAAGCTTCATACCACAAACTCTGTATGCATTCACTGTGGATCCTAAGATGCACGGGTTTGTTAACTCCACTCTCTCGACTTCCTATCATCAGTCGGAGCCTTGCCTGTAAGTCTTCCTCTCACCAGCCCCATAAAGTGCAATAATGCTAATTTTTCTGAGATAACTTTTAATATCTACATGTTAACTGTCGTGTGATTTCAAGTAGAATTAGCTGTAAATAAAAAACTGAAATACAAACGGACTTAGCAGATAGTTTGAAACTAATATTATTTTGCAGCTATAGAGACAACAGAGATGAGCAGGGCGGTTTCACACAGAAATACTGGCAGTTACTGGCAGTCAGGCTCATATTCGTAGTTCTGTTTGAGGTGAGACCTTCAATAAGTACAAATATGAGTTAAAATATAAGTACACATATGTGTTTGGTTTTTGGTTGTGTGAGGTTAGTCAGAAATAATATAGTAATGATAGTGAGGTTTCTCCCTGTCCAACAGGAACTGGGAATCGATTGAGGCCTTAGGGCTTTCAGTGGCCTGTCAAGACAAGCTCTGTCAAGACAAGCGAGGCTTTCATGACCAGAATTCTCAATCTATATAGGTACTAGGTTGGTTTGGTAGGCGCAGGCGGGTCATACTGTTGTATTGTAATCCTCAGTTGACTCAATGGTGATGATCAGGCTGAGGACCTTCAAAGAAAGTCACTGAAAGTAAATTACTGTAATTGATCCGTGGTCCATTTTATTATATGCCTTGCTACTAAATGGTCCTGCTTTGACCTGATATTTATTTATAGCAGGACAAGTTTAGTTACATGTACAAATATGCTATGAACTATATACTTGACACGGATCTAAAAAGGTTTACCCTGTCAGTGATAGTGATACCTACTAATTTAAAAAAAACAAGTAAGTACCCGTATTTTGCAGCACTTTGTGTTCTTTGTGATGAAGCTTATAGACTTTCTAATCCCGGATATACCAGAGAGCCTGGAGATCACAGTAAAGAGAGAGCAGTACCTGGCAAAACAGGCTCTCGCTGACAATCAGACAGCCAAACTGGTCAGTATTCCACTAACTGTCACACCTACATCTCTATTATAGGTCCTGGCCTGAACATCAATTGTCTCTAGACTTGTTTAGACTGTAGCTTTGCTGGTAGTTTTTTAAAGATTTTTTTGCAGATTTGAGCGGATATTATCTGCCATGCCCTTTATAAAATGTGTAAAGACTAAAATCCTAGTATGTCACAGGAAACTCTGTAAGCGTTTTACGGTTGAGGTATAACATGGACAAAGTTGTAGATGGAAAAGCTGGCAAAATGCCAAACTTATGAAATGTGAAAATTAATTCATGTTGGTATGACACTGGCATCTATTTTCCTCTTTCTCACTCTGTAGGATAGAAGCAGAGTTTTACGCCAGATTCCATAAATTTATTTATTTTACAGTTGGCAAATAACGAGTATGACGCTGATGATGATTACTAAACTCCTATCCTCCTACTAACGAGCACCTTGGGAGAACTGACATCAACCCTCCTCATACCGAGAGCTTCACATTGGAGCGTCATTAGCCAGCAAGCAGTGATACACTTTATAGCTCATTGATCATTCACAATTTACGTTTGGCAGCTAATACCATTCGAACTCATATGATATGATGGAAATTTGTGTTGAATGCTACCCAATTCCTTGATTAATCGTTCGTTGGAATACATTTTATTGTATTCATACTGACACCTATTGTGACAATTTGAATATATGCTCTGCCAATAAAAGAAATATAAAACAACTCAAGAGAAGCCTCTATATTATGTAGATCCTGTCGGTCTCCAACAGAGTCAAAGTAAGGAGTTGTTTTGCACTCTTTTTTCAAAGGCTTGTATCGGTATTCTTTACTGTCATGAAATGGGATCACACAAAAAAAAGCCACCCAAAATTAATAATTTAACTCTAAAGCTGGGCAGAATTCTGACAGCTCTGGCTAACTCATATCCTGTAAACTGAATGCTTTATCAATGCAAAGTGAGTTGGTGGAACTGGAGGGCATGATTAATATTGCTCGATTCCAGTTAGTACAACTTCTTGAACACAGCTCATGAACTAGAACTTGAACTAAATTCCATTTCGCTTTTATTTATTGGTAATAAAAACCAAATAAACAAGACCGGCTGTTTGATACTGATGCACTATCTAGTACACACTACACAGCTCAATGGTTGATATGGATCGTAAGGTGGACACATGTTTATAGATGTATCTCCCGAACAAGAAGTTTTGGTCAGTCTGAACAAGGTGCCCCCCACAGAAGAACCAGAGGCCACACCAGGGTGGATGGATACAGGATGTTCATCCATACATTCATAGGTAGATCTGGAGTGCCTATGATTAGTGGTATGTAGAGTGCCATCCGAAAACATGTTTAAATCAGACATGAGGAATCCTTTATACTCAAGTGTCCAATCACTTGATGGGCACATAGTGGCAGCTGGAAACATGAATTTTGACACCCTTTGTTTAGCTTCACAAACAGCGCATGGGAGTTGTGCTCTAAACATATCAGCTCCAAACACATCTGGCTTGGCCAAACTGTCTAACACGACTTTAGACAGAAAACTTTGCAGAACTTTGACCTGTTTGTACTTGGGATCATACTGAGGGTCAGAGGGTAAACACTGAATGTTAGTTCCTCCAGCAGGGCTTCTAAAGTCAGACCCAGCAGCGATTCCATTGTAAACCAGCTTTGATGTCTCAGGACATTCTCTTCTTCCCCATCTGACATACAGAGAACCACCGTAGTTTGGAATAGCTGTCTGGAACCTTTGCCATTCTACGAGTGTAATGATATGATAACCAGTCAGTACAGTATTCTTTCGAGTTTCATAGTTTAATGACTTGAAAATAAGGGCTCTCTTCAGAGTGAGGTTGATTTGCAGGTGATATGGTTCAATTGATTTATCCATCTAGGATAACTTGGAACATCAACATTCCTAGGAGTGGGGCATGAGGCTTTGGATAACACTGAAGTCTTGCCTATATACTTAAATATACACCGATATACTTCAAATCTGTTCCTGATGGATATAATCCATTACTCCATGTTTGTCAATATATAGAGAAAAGTCAAAGCATACTTAATGATAGATAAAAAGTTACACAGCTTGTGCTCAAGCGGGGGGGGGGGGGGGGTGAACTACCATAATGGAGAGAAAGAACTTGGGATTTGAAAAGCACTTGCACTATTGATATAGCCCATGTCCCTCTTCCATCAACAACAAAACTCATCATGACTAACAAACACATCTCTTTGCTTGGAGCTGCATATAAATAAAAAGAAAAGTTTTCCACTTTACCTTTCTGTACATAAAGAGCTGCTGAGGTGTTGATAAATTTCTCGATAGAAGCCAGGCTGGGTGCATCTCTTCCGTCCCTACCATCACGTCCCTGCAATGTAGCAACCAATAAATTGTAAGAGAATAGACACTTTTTCTTCTGAAACAGAAATCTTTCTTTTTTTGCTTGATTTTGGTTGTTTGATGAACATAATTATATTAGGTTAGTATGTCCCCATTGCAGAAACGGAGTCAATCTGTGACAAATCTCTATTGTATTTGAGTCACAGTCAGTAGGTAGGCTTCATGATAGAGAAAGGATATTGCGTCAATGAAGTTTCTGCCTGCCATGGTACTTACGTAACACACAACGGGTATAATACAATACTAAGAGGACGGTGAAATTAATATTCCGTACAATTGATGTCACACTAGTAGGATAGAATACTGAGTAATATTTGGAAAGTATGAGCATAAGGTCGCTGATATATCCACTCACTGGTGATCCAGGAGGTCCCCTCAGAGCTAACTTCAGACTCTCTCCTGATAAGATCTCTCTCTTCTCTGGCTGTTGTTCCTCGTGTTGACTGGTCAGGTTCTCAGATTTGAGTTCTTTCTCGAGATGGACCTCAGGCTTTAGATTCCTATCGCTACCCTCTGTTACCTTTATTAGTAGTGAAATCATAACAACTCATTACATGATGTCGTCATGTCATCATCATTATGCTCGTGGGAATATTAACAATTAAGACCAATACCAATGTTCGCAATCCCTAAAATTGTAATAATGATGTGATGTTGTGAACCTGGTAACGGGGTGTAGGTTACAAGAGGTCCTGTTGTTCACATTTCATACTAGTATAATACTGAAAAATGCACTACTCACTGGAGATGATTCCACATTCTGATTGCATCCATGAAACTTTTGTCGCTCTAAAACACTGATTCTATGATTGAAGTGAAAGGCTCCAGCAAATATCAAAACTGTTAGTACCAAATGATAAGCTATGGTGCTTGCAGTCCAGGAATTAAACCTGTTGCCTCCCTCTGTCGCCATGTTCAAGCACAGGTTACTGGTAGACTGATCTCACCGGCTCTATGTGCACAGGTTAGTCCAGGGCCTGCTTAGGTGAATCACAGGGTTTGAACATTGCTTGGGAACAAACAGGTGTGTGCAAGTGATATGTTGTATGGATTTATATTTCAGTTTAAAACAGTATACAGGCCTTACAAGGTCTCACTGTGAACCAAAAAAATTTAGGTCAAAATGATGAGCAACTCTAGTTTTGGTTATTTCCATGAATTTTCCTATGGTGGCTAACAGAATACCTAATGCTGTTAATGCAACACAACAGAAGTCAAAGATTCAATTCTGGCGATATAAAAATTTATCTGCACATAGGCAATCATCTGACGATAATATCCTTAAGCTCTTATCATAGAATGGAAATATAAGCATAACCCTATCCAATCAAAACACTCAACACAGGGGCTGATCTGACAATGATCTTATTGGCTGTCCCTACTAGCATGCAGAATGTGGCCTCGGAAATTGTCTTGTTTACAAAACTGCAAACGGTAAGAATATACCTTCAGTGTTAATGATTTTGGGCATTTCTAGAAATTCTACTGGCTATTTTTGCAAGTCCTTTGTTTGACAAAAGATAGCTAATTATGCTATTCCAGATTGGATTTCAATGCCTTAGACCCTTTGATGGTGTCGCTGCCTATTGTTCTTCACTCTGGTTCAGATTCACTCATGTCTGCACCTTTGCTAATAACTTCATTAGCCATCGTATTTCACAGATGTGGCCAACCAAATCTAGTAATTTACCAAATGCAGGCCAGGTAACAACCAGTATGGTTTTTATTTGTTTCCGAAGAATTATGTTATAAATTTATTTTGTCTTCTGAGTTGAATGTGTATCACACTATTTGGTACACACTACACAGCTCAATGGTTGAAATGGATCGTAAGGTGGACACAGATTTATAGATGTATCTCCTGAACACGAAGTTTTGGTCAGTCTGAACAAGGTTCCTGCCTCAGTGAAACCAGAGGCTACACCAGGGTGGGTGGATACAGGATGTTCATCCATACATTCATAGGTAGACCTGTGATGCCTGTTACCATTTGTATGTGGAGTGCCATTTGGAAGCGTATTATAATCAGACACAAGGAATCCTTTATACTCAAGTGTCCAATCACTTGATGGGCACATAGTGGCAGCTGGAAACATGAATTTTGACACCCTTTGTTTAGCTTCACAAACAGCGCATGGGAGTTGTGCTCCATACATTTTAGATCCAAAGACATCTGGCTTGGCCAAACTGTCTAACACGACTTTAGACAGAAAACTGTGCAGAACTTTGACCTGTTTATACTTAGGATCATACTGAGGATCAGAATGTAAACACCGAATGTTACTGCCTCCAGCAGGGCTTCTGAAATCAGCTCCAGCAGTGATTCCGTTGTAAACCATCTTTGATGTCTCAGGACATTCTCTTCTTCCCCATCTGACATACAGAGAACCACCGTAGTTTGGAATAGCTGTCTGGAACCTTTGCCTTTCTACAAGTTAAATTAAATGAGGAATTGAGACCATTTATCTATGATAGTTTAAATATGGGTCTTTTGTAGGATGAGGACATCTTGGGGATGACACATTCATCAGCTTAGATGATCCCACCAGTTTAAGTATTCATATTTTTGCCAAAATGAGTTGAAGAGTATATCCTACTTAAGAGCATATGACTGCGTCCTTCCACTTGAATAACACCCACACGATGAAACACACACATACACTCATTAGGTACTGTACAGAATATAAATGTAAGTTATCTCCTCTTTACCTTTCTCCACCTAAAGAGCCGCTGAGGTGTTGATAAATTTCTCGATAGAAGTCAGGCTGGGTACATCTCTTCCGTCCCTACCATCACGTCCCTACAATGTAGTAACCAGTAAATTGAAATTGACTGATATCTTGTCTTCTGAATTAGAGGCGCATTGGAAACTATCGAAACGGACATTTCTTTTATTCGCCTATGTTGATTGGTCTTTTGATGAACATATATTAGTAAGTATGTCCCTAAAATATAGAAATGGAGTCAATTTGTAACACACCTCTGCTGTATTTGAGTCGCAGTCAGTAGGCAGGCTTTATGATGAAGAAAGGATATTGTGGCCATGAAGTATTTGCCTGTCTTGGATATATATTAGGCTCCTAAGTACATCATAGGTTTCTTACAATACTGATAGGATGGTGGAATTAATATTTCATGAAGTTGAAGTCACACTAATAAGATAGAATATTGAGAAATACTTTTTTTTCTAAGTTATCTACTAACCGGTGAACCAGGTGGTCCCCTCAGAGCTAACTTCAGACTCTCTCCCGACAAGATTTCTCTCTTCTCTGGCTGTTGTTCCTCTTGCTGACTGGTCAAGTTATCAGATCTGAGCTTCTCCTCTAGATGAACCTCAGGCTTTAGATTCCTACCGTTGCCCTCTGTTCTTTATGAGTAGTGAAATCATAACAACTGATCGCACAATCATAATGATTATGGGAATGTTAATAATTAAGAACCAGTCCACAGTTCAAAGTTGAAAGATTATATTAGTTATGATGTAGACCTGTTAACGAGATCTTGTTGACAATTGCTGACAATAGTTCCTGATGTTCATGATTCAAATGTAGAGGAAAGATATAATAGTTTAGCCCTGTTTATTGGTCAAATCGACAACAGATCATCATTCTGCGCATGCTCAGCTCTGGGCATGAGCTGATCTCTGCAAAATTGAGCCTCGGAATTCCGAAGCCATCTGATTGGCTACCTGCTCTGGTGGTATGCTCTTCAATGCGAGCGGAATTGATATTGATAGTTATTCTCTCTTGTCACTATTAGCTGATTTTGATTGGCAGTTCATGCAGGGGCTATCCCATTCTCCCTGATCAAATTTTCTCTCAGAACCTAGACTAAACTCATTGTTCTTGCACATGCGCAATTTAAAGTCACGCATGATTTATACTTAGCCTTACGACATCTACTTTGTGGTAACTACAGCCTAGTTTATCAGTGATCTACATGCCCAGTCAGATCACGAGAGTCAGTATGACAGATCAAGCTACAGCTGTAGGAGTGAAGCTATATACTAATACAAAGCTGACTCAGGCACTACTCACTGGAGATGTTTTCACATGCTGATTACATCCGTCAAACTTTTCCCGCTCTAAAACAGTGATTCTGTGATTGAAGTGAAAGGCTCCAGCAGATAGCACAACTGTCAGCACCACATGATAAGCTATGGTGCTTGCAGTCCAGGTATTAAACCTGCTGCATCCTTCTGTCGCCATGTTCAAGCACAGGTTAGTGGTAGACTGATCTCATCGAAACTTTATGCGCAGGTTAGTCCAGGTCTTGCTTAGGTGAATCAAGGGGTATAAACATTGCTTGGGAACGGTCAAGTGATAGGTTGTGACAGGAATATAAGCCTAACAAGGTCTTACAGTGAATCAAAACACCACGGGTCAATAAAAAGGGCAACTCTAGTTTTGGTCACTTCCATGAATTTTCCGGTGGTGGCTAAAATAATAGCTATTTGGTGTTGATGTATCACAACAGAAATCAAAGACTTTAATTTTGGTGATATAAAACTTTGTCTGCTCATGAGGCAATCAACTGAAGATAATATCCTTAGACCCTTTGATGGTGTCGCTGGCTTTTGTTCTCCTATCTGGTTCAGATTCACTCATATCCGGACATTTGCTAGTAACTTCATTAGCCACCGTATTTCATAGATGTGGCCAATCAGATCTAGTAATCTACCGAATATAACGCAGGCCAGGTAACAACCAGTTTTATTTGTTTCTGAAGAAATATTATAAATACATATATTTATATCTTGTCTTCTGAATTGAATGTATATCACACTATTTGGTACACACTACACAGCTCAATGGTTGATATGGATCGTAAGGTGGGCACAGGTTTATAGATGTATCTCCTGAACACGAAGTTTTGGTCAGTCTGAACAAGGTTCCCCCCTCAGTGAAACCAGATGCTACACCAGGGTGGGTGGATACAGGATATTCATCCATGCATTCATAGGTAGACCTGGAGTGCCTATTACCATCCCTATGGAGAGTGCCATCTGGATTCATATTATAATCAGACATGAGGAATCCTTTATACTCAAGTGTCCAATCACTTGATGGGCACATGGTGGCAGCAGGAAACATAAACTTTGAAACCCTTTGTTTGGCTTCGCAAACGGCACATGGTAGTTGGGCTCGCGCCATTTCAGCTCCGAAGGACGAACTTTCTAACACAACCTTAGACAAAACGCTGACCAAAACTTTGACCTGTTTGTACTTGGGATCATACTGAGGGTCAGAGGGTAAACACTGAATGTTAGTTCCTCCAGCAGGGCTTCTAAAGTCAGACCCAGCGGCGATTCCATTGTAAACCAGCTTTGATGTCTCGGGACATTCTCTTCTTCCCCATCTGACATACAGAGAACCACCGTAGTTTGGAATAGCTGTCTGGAACCTTTGCCATTCTACGAGTGTAATAATATGATAACCAGTCAGAACAGTATTCTTTCGAGTTTCATAGTTTAATGACTTGAAAATAAGGGCTCTCTTCAGAGTGAGGTTGATTTGTAGGTGATATGGTTCAATTGATTTATCCATCTAGGATAACTCGGAAACATCAACATTCTAGGAGTGGGGCATTAGGCTTTGGATAACACTGAAATCTTGCCTATATACTTAAATATACACCGATATACTTCAAATCTGTTCCTGATGGATATAATCCACTTACTCCATGTTTGTCAATATAGAGAAAAGGCCAAGCATACTTAATGATAGATAAAAAGTTACACAGCTTGTGCTCGAGCGGGGGGGGGGGGGGTGGACACGGAATTACGCAAACATTTCCTTCTCACCCGATAGGGGTGAACTACCATAATGGAGAGAAAGAACTTGGGATTTGAAAAGCACTTGCACTATTGATATAGCCCATGTCCCTCTTCCATCGACAACAAAACTCATCATGACTAACAAACACATCTCTTTGCTTGGAGCTGCATATAGATAAAAAGAAAACTTTTCCACTTTACCTTTCTGTACATAAAGAGCTGCTGAGGTGTTGATAAACTTCTCGATAGAAGCCAGGCTGGGTGCATCTTTTCCGTCTCTACCATCGCGTCCCTGCAATGTAGCAACCAATAAATTGTAAGAGAATAGACACTTTCTTCTGAAACAGAAATCTTTCTTTTTTTGCTTGATTTTGGTTGTTTGATGAACATGATTATATTAAGTTAGTATGTCCCCATTGCAGAAACGGAGTCAATCTGTGACAAATCTTTGTTGTATTTGAGTCACAGTCAGTAGGCAGGCTTTATGATAGAGGAAGGATATTGGGTCAATGAAGTTTCTGCCTGCTATGGCACTTACATAACAAACAACGGGTTTAGTACAATACTAAGAGGACGGTGAAATTAATATTCAGTAAAATTGATGTCACACTAGTAGGATAGAATACTGAGTAATATTTGGAAAGTATGAGCATAAGGTCGCTGATATATCCACTCACTGGTGATCCAGGTGATCCAGGAGGTCCCCTCAGAGCTAACTTCAGACTCTCTCCTGATAAGACCTCTCTCTTCTCTGGCTGTTGTTCCTCGTGTTGACTGGTCAGGTTCTCAGATTTGAGTGCTTTCTCGAGATGGACCTCAGGCTTTAGATTCCTATCGCTACCCTCTGTTACCTTTATTAGTAGTGAAATCATAACAACTCATTACATGATGTCGTCATGTCATCATCATATGCTCGTGGGAATATTAACAATTAAGACCAATACCAATGTTCACAATCCCTGAATTTGTAATAATGATGTGATGTTGTGAACCTGGTAACGGGGTGTAGTTGACAAGAGGTCCTGTTGTTCACATTTCATACTAATATAATACTGAAAGATGCACTACTCACTGGAGATGATTCCACATTCTGATTGCATCCATGAAACTTTTGTCGCTCTAAAACACTGATTCTATGATTGAAGTGAAAGGCTCCAGCAAATATCAAAACTGTTAATACCAAATGATAGGCTATGGTGCTTGCAGTCCAGGAATTAAACCTGTTGCCTCCCTCTGTCGCCATGTTCAAGCACAGGTTAGTGGTAGACTGATCTCACCGGCTCTATGTGCACAGGTTAGTCAAGGGCCTGCTTAGGTGAATCACAGGGTTTGAACATTGCTTGGGAACAAACAGTTGTGTGCAAGTGATATGTTGTATGGATTTATATTACAGTTTAAAACGAGTATACAAGCCTTACAAGGTCTCACTGTGAACCAAAAAAATTTAGGTCAAAATGATGAGCAACTCTAGTTTTGGTTATTTCCATGAATTTTCCTATGGTGGCTAACAGAATACCTAACACCACAGAAGTCAAAGATTCAATTCTGGCGATATAAATATTTATCTGCACATAGGCAATCATCTGACTATAATATCCTTAAACTCTTATCATAGAATGGAAATATAAGCATAACCCTATCCAATCAAAACACTCAACACAGGGGCTGATCTGACAATGATCTTATTGGCTGTCCCTACTAGCATGCAGAATGTGGCCTCGGAAATTGTCTTGTTTACAAAACTGCAAACGGTAAGAATATACCTTCAGTGCATTCTGCGCATGCTCAGCTCTGGGCATGAGCTGATCTCTGCAAAATTGAGTCTCGGAATTCCGAAGCCATCTGATTGGCTACCTGCTCTGGTGACATACTCCCAAAAGCGTGCGGATTTGTTATTGATAGTTATCATCTCTTGTCATTATTAGCTGACTTTGATAGACAGTTTATGCAGGGGATATCCCATTTCCCTTTTCCAAAGTTGCAATCAGAACCCAAACTAAACTCATTGTTCTTGCACATGCGCAAATTCAAGTCACGCATGATACATACTTAGCCTTACGACATTCTCTTTGTGGTAATGATAGCTTAGTTTATCAGTGATCTACATGCCCAGTCAGATCACGAGAGTCAGTATGCCTTCAGTGTTAATGATTTTGGGCATTTCTAGAAATGCTTCTGGCTATTTCTGCAAGTCCTTTGTTTGACAAAAGATATCTAATTATGCTATTCCAGATCTGGCTTTCAATGCCTTAGACCCTTTGATGGTGTCGCTGCCTATTGTTCTTCACTCTGGTTCAGATTCACTCATGTGTGCACCTTTGCTAGAAACTTCATTAGCCACCGTATTTCACAGATGTGGCCAACCAAATCTAGTAATTTACCAAATGCAGGCCAGGTAACAACCAGTATGGTTTTTATTTGTTTCCGAAGAATTATGTTATAAATTTATTTTGTCTTCTGAGTTGAATGTGTATCACACTATTTGGTACACACTACACAGCTCAATGGTTGAAATGGATCGTAAGGTGGACACAGATTTATAGATGTATCTCCTGAACACGAAGTTTTGGTCAGTCTGAACAAGGTTCCCGCCTCAGTGAAACCAGAGGCTACACCAGGGTGGGTGGATACAGGATGTTCATCCATACATTCATAGGTAGACCTGTGATGCCTGTTACCATTTGTATGTGGAGTGCCATTTGGAAGCATATTATAATCAGACATGAGAAATCCTTTATACTCAAGTGTCCAATCACTTGATGGGCATTTGGTGGCAGCTGGAAACATGAATTTTGACACCCTTTGTTTGGCTTCACAAACAGCACATGGTAGTTGTGCTCTAAACATATCAGCTCCAAACACATCTGGCTGGGCCAAATTCTCTAACACGACTTTAGACAGAAAACTGTGCAGCACTTGGACCTGCTTGTACTTGGGATCATACTCAGGGTCGGAGGGTAAACACTGAATATTACTTCCTCCAGCAGAGCTTCTAAAGTCAGACCCAGCAGCGATTCCATTGTAAACTAGCTTTGATGTCTCCGTACATTCTCTTCTTCCCCATCTGACATACAGAGAGCCACCATAGCTCGGTATAGCTGTCTGGAACCTTCTCCATTCTACAGGTGAAATTGAATAATAACGATTAAATGTAAATAAGGGCTCTACGCAGGGTGCAACTGTATTGAAACTGTTTGAGGCTGTTTTAAGGGTGACCCGATTTAATTTATCAAACAATCTAAGATAACTCTGAACTCTCACCCTTTAAAGCTATTATGATTATCAAGACTAACAGACACAACACTTGGCGGAACCACACTCATTTAGTACAGTACATGAAAAACTTAGTTAAAGTGCTTGTAAAGGAAACAGGTTTTTGGTATCAGTCTAGAGCTCTCAGTCTAGTTTAGAACATTATGCTATGTCCAAAAGCAGCCTGTGGCCCAGTTAAGAACTATTTTCACTCAAAGTTGGGATGAGAAGGTACTAAAAAGGTACTATTTTTCTCCTTTGGAGTTGTGATCACTTGTAGAAAATAGTACCTTTTTAGTACCTTAGATTATAATGGGAATATACAGTATCTCGTAAATAAGACTTTTTGTTATGACACAGTGGTTTTGATATTCCCTTTGTACAATATTAAACCACACAGAATTTATCTATTGAATGAATGAGTGAGTACAATGCAAAGTTAATCTGTCCCATGTTATGTGGCTTAGCTGGTAAAATGGGATAGTGTATAAAATTTCATAATTGAATGACAAAGCAAACGATTGAAATCAAGCACGGCAAAAATTACAACGCTAGCTCATCCGACAGCGAGAGTGAAAATTGTAGGGAGATTAACAGATCCAGTGAGAGCGAGATTGAATATCATTCAGGAGGCAATTGAGTCCATGTGATTATCATAGGGAAAATGTCCCTGAGGTAGTCACACCAATGAACTTAGTTCATTGGTCACACCACTAAGTTTAAATCTGTATGATTTCGGCCACTTGAAATAACCCACAGTGCTTTGACAGATACAACATTTTCTGTTAACCATGGTTACTGCTCAAGATAGAAATTGGCCATATAAAGGCAGATCAATACATGGCTAAAGTATTTCAAGGTTGTGTTTATATTTATTTGATGAATAAATGAGATTGTGGCTACATGGATTGTATTGAAGATTATAAATACTAAGATATGACATTCCAATCAAACTCTGTCTTCAGCCGTTATGCTTTATGATTAGTGGCTTTCAATAGAATTTCAATGGAAGATACAAAATTTACACATGTAGACTGGATGTTTTTCTAATTTGCACAAAAATCTAAAATAATTTGTTTTTAAATCTGACATTTCAGGCATTAGGATGATGTTAAAATCCAAAGCATGCGATGATTAATACTGAGTGATTTGAAGTTTTGAGAATCTTTACAACAATTTTTGCAAATATTCTGATGTTTGGACTCACAAGATTTGCTCGGGTAAACTTTGTTGTTTACATCAAAAACTGGAATTTACAAGTCACAAAGTAAATTGAAGTAAATAAAATTGTCATCTAGTTATTTCGGACTTCAGGGTGATGAAAAATGTAAATGAATTTGACTGCCTCCTAAAGAGAGGAGTATTGATAATCGTGTAAGCAGTGTAATACCTTGAGAAACTTTCTATATTATTTTACATCAGATCTTGACCATCTGTGCATCACAGATACTCAGCACATCTAAACATGGACTATCAATATTACTGACTGAGTGCAGCATGCCATATGAGAGCCTATGTCAAAGCACACATCAGTCACATAGGAAATTAATTTGTCGAGTTTTTGAGTTATTTCATCAGTATGGATCTTATTTGGGGGGCTAGTGTGGGATATTATCGCAAGATTTGGTACTAACCATAAAGCATTGTATGGACCATTTTTAGGTAAATCTGAAATAAGCAAGGCTTTGTCAGCAGGAAGAATCCATTGCTCCAGTGTAATCTTATTTAAACAGAGCAAACAAGCGCAGCGGTATGAAATGAAAATCACTCGCTTGAGAAGCTGTGGACAGGGAATGGGTCATGTACAGTCAGTATTTATAATCTTTGGTACAGTGGTTCTTCTAATCTCTTCTTCAACATGGGCTCATAACAGAAATGAAGGTTGTTTTGATTAGCGGGTCTCAACTCATTAAATTTGAACTTTAATGTCATCGACAGACTTGTGAGTGACTTGGTCATGTATTTGCAAAAGTTGTTATCTAACCACAATAGTCACTAATATTACTGTATTTCCCCCATAATAGGCTCATTACAAATCGCCTGGACAAGTTGGGCTGTGCATGAGTAGGCAACTCAATAGTGTTAACTTATAACCCCCAAACCTACCAGACCAAGTAACCCTGAAGACTTATTTTTCATGCAAATGCATGTGTGATAGCTGTCTTAATCTCAATTCAAGCTCAAAAATGATACCAAGAACCCTGTTCCTTTACAAACACTTTAAACTTTACCTTTCTCCACATAAAGAGCTGCTGAAGAGTTGATAAATCTCTCAATAGAAGCTAGGCTGGGTGCATCTCTTCTGTCCCTACCATCACGTCCCTAAAATTAAATCAAAATTAATGAAACAAATGTATGACTTTTGATTTCTAAAATTTATAAGAATGTGGGATGAATGGATGGTAGATTGCTATATCAATAGATCGCTGAGAATACTGGTTTTTGGATGTACATGTTGCAGGTAGGAAGTTACCTATGGCTATAGTCATGTAAAGTATGACTTTTGACAGGCTTATAATAAGATTCCTCCAGTAATGTTTTACCGGTTTTGGTAAAATCTAAATACCTTGTTGACCCTATGGTCGTTCTATGGTAGACTCTGCTCTTCTCAGATGTACCATAGGATGATAACTGTGCATGAAATCGATATAGCATTAAACTGAATATGAGAAGGAAAATATGATAAAAATTAAAATGCTTGGGATGTTTTGCTCTGTCTCTCCGGCTGGCGAGCCTTCTAGTCGGGCAATCTATCGCGCTATCTTACTATCTATGTATTTCCCTTTGATACAGTTCTACTTATTTAAGTTTTTATAGTGTGCAAAAAAACACATTAAAAACATGAGTCTCTAAGGTGATTACTAACCGGTGAACCAGGTGGTCCCCTCAAAGCTAACCTCAGACTCTCTCCTGATAAGATTTCTCTCTCATCTAGCTGTGGTTCCTTGTGTTGACTGGTCAAGTTATCAGCTCTGACGCCTTCCTCTAGATTGACCTCAGGCTTTGGATTCCTTTCCCTGCTTTCTGCCAACAACTGTAAGATAAATGTTAAAAACTGATTATAATACCATGTCGTCAATAAAATTAAGACAATATGACCCAAACTGATCCTCATAAACAGTTAATAAATTAAGGTGATGGTGTAGACCTGTCGCTGAGTTCTAGTTATAATGAGTTCCTGTAGTCCATCATGTTCAAATGTTGAAAGGAGATACTTGTACCAAGCCGACAGATGCACTACTCACTTGTGACTTCTCAACATGCTTACTGCACCCATCAGACCTTTGCCGCTCTAAAACACTGATTCTATGATTAAAGTGGAAAGCTCCTGCAAATAGCACAACTGTCAGCACTACATGATATGCTATGGTGCTAGCAGTCCAGGCATTAAACCTGTTGCCCCCTCCTGTCGCCATGTTCAAGCCAACTTTCGGCAGGTTGTTTTTAATTGTGATCTGAGGTTAGTCTGGGGACTGCATAGGTGTATCAAGGGGATTTCAACAAAGCTTGTGAACAGACAGATGTATAATTTTGATAAGTCAAATAATGTGTGCCACTGCCAAATAGGAGTAATAACTTCAAGGTTATTTGTGTATATCAAATTGGGACCAGTTAGATGCCATGTTATGTTCCACTCAAATACACGCTTGTAAATTTTGATAGATTGGAGTAGTTGCTATAAGCAAAAGAACAAGAATAAAATAATCAGAATGTTTGCCTGGAGAAATATGTCGCCATCCATATCTAGATTTTACGGGCACTGTCTCTATCATGGGCATACAAATCCTAATAAAGCCTGAAATGTACCTCTTACTGAGCCTGTCCTGACAAACTATGTGGGGGGGGGACAAGGATTGTCCACTCTAGTCGAGAAGTCGATCATTGTTATTTCACTGGTGTTCATCTGCTTTGTCAACATAGAAGGGCAAAGGGCCTAGAGGGCGAACAGTGGATGTGGTCTGGAGGGTGACCACCATTAGAATCAAGGTCAAATACCAATACACCAGAGTTCACAAATCCAGAAGCCATGAGTACCGTAAAAAGATTTCAATTTGGTGGTATCAAACATGATTTAATTCATAAAATATATGTTTGGATGGCTTTACATAAGCCATAGCATTTTTAGATAAAAACATCAGCATCCCCTTTCACCGCAGAATTGTATCAATTGGCTTAACACTACCAAATACTCATTAAGTGGCGCAGCACTACCGGTTCTATAACCTATCTATATTGTGAGTTTTTTCTTCAAATCAGTCATGAGTATGGCTCAGTAAATTATTTCAGTTGCTCTTCATAATTCATCCTTCTCTTTGCATCCCAAGAGTTCATATGTAATGGAGAAAGTTCATTGCCAATCAGTCAGCTAGAACGGATAGTATGGACTCGTCTTTGCTCTACAATATAGTTAACTATGATGTTCTATGTGTATAGTCTGAACTAAATCTACCTTTTTTTTGCATACAGAATATCTGTGTTCTCACAATAGCTATATGTTCAGGCAGGAACTTAAATTGATGTCCGATATTTGCTGTGGAAGTCTTGACTCTGACTATCCAACAGGAAATATGGAAATCTGCTTAATTTTTTCTCAGGATTTCATAATTTCTTCACCAACGCTGTTTGTATATTGGGACTAGAAAATATTACTTTCCTCAAAATTTAACTATCTTAATTGGAGGATTTTTGCCAAATTGGCGAGTAAACTATTATCTGAACTTAAAATGAGTATGAAAAATCATAGTCGCCAAGGTGAGTTAGGGTTTACGGTTTATCTGACAAGGACCAACGATCATAGATATAAAGGCATGAGTTATAAAACGAGGAAGCGCCACATTCCTTTTTGCTCCACTGATAGTTGGTAGTTTGTTAGTAGTAATGGGTAACCTGTTGAAGCTTTTAAGAGAAAACTTACATTGGTTCAGCATACACTCTTAGGTTTTGGTTCAAACCGTCTAACTTAGCCATGTCTTCATCATCCAAAGTAAAATCATAAACCTTCAAAAATAATGGAAATTGATCAGAATATATTTACTCTTCTAGCCATTATTGGTATATCAAAATTATTATCAATTATGTTGCATGATTTTTTTCAATCAAGAGCGCATTTGATTTCTCTCACAGGTTTTTTGTCATGTCTCCAAAATATAAGCATGGTTTCATAATTTTTGAGGAGTTATCCACCCCATTTAAAACACATGACGACTCCTGGGTAAGATCAGTACCACAACAATTACAGTAACCCCCATTGATATAACACCCCTATTATCAAAGGTCACCGTGTTTGCTTCTTACACCCTTATTATCAAAACTCAATGTGTTTGCTGCTTGATACGCAACCAACTTGTGTCAATGTTGTAAGCTTTGAAAGCTGGTAATTTTACAATTTCTTGGGGTTGTGTTAGCCTGTCTTAACAAGCTTTGTTCGGAACAAAGCTTGTTAAGACTAGAGCTAGGGTTGTGTATACATACATTGATATTTTCGATAAGTCTTGATTCAGTGACGGATTTAGGCAGCACCACATAACCCTTCTGTAGTAAGTGTCTCATCAATACCTGGAAGGTGAGAACAACACCAAATTATCATATTGATGAAAGTCTAGCACATGACAAGCAGCAAAGTAAAATATAGCCAATATGTTGGCGCTGATTCGCCAATCAGATCAGACCACAAGAATGTTGAATGTATTTATAGTCATACCAATTTGATAAACTCATCACTTTTATTTTAGGCTTTTGATATATAAGCATAAGCCTAAACCGTTGTTGATGCACAATGCCTGCGTATTCGGTTCTATTTCCCTACCAGTAATTAATAGTGGGTAAGACCATATGTTTCTGAAATTTCAAACAAAGGTAATTTTACCTGAGCACATGATTTGCTGAGTTTTTCAGCCAGGGCTTTCACAGTTTCGTCTTCCAGAAGGTTCGGCTCTCCTTCCTCTTTCCATATTCTGCCAGGACTACCGATGGGAGCATAGCAGCTCACAACCATCCCCTTACTTATACAGTAATCTGCTACTTCCTTATTGTTCATATGTGCGTTCAACTCAATCTAGAATATGTATATGTCTCTTATCAATCAAAAGGATAAGGTGGTAGATAGAGTGGGGGAACATCAGCACACTACTTACATGCAAGACTTGAGGTGACAGCTGTGCTCTTTTACGTCAACAAACTAAGAACGACTGGATGTAGAATTTGCCGGCTTTGCCCAATTTAGGTGCAGAATAATTCCGGGATAAAGGCAGAGCACAATATCTCTGCAGCATAGAGACAACTGAGCTGCTTTGAACCAAAACAGACAACTCCAATATCCAAAGTCAATTAAATGTTAAAATAAAGGCTTTCATGAGAAACAATTCCCATTGACTAACCTGCATGTTTGCTGGCTTAATCTTTGCGATTGATAGAACCCTCTCTGTTTGCTCAATGTTAAAATTTGACAGTCCGATCGATCTAACTTGTCCTTTCTCGACGCACTCCTCCATTGCTTTCCATGTGTCCACGAAATCATCGTCAGAATATATCAAATCACCCTCCTCATTCTTAGGGAAGAGTTCATCGCCTGCCTACACATGAAGAAAGATAAAGAACACATAAAAATGAAGCACAAATAAGGTACCACGCAACTTCAGTATTTTTACGCAAATCATGATAATCATTACACTGGTTATTATGTCAAATTTTAAGTTTTTCTTTTATTATTGAAAGATAATTGATTTGACAAATTGTCACTTGATACAAGCCAGAAGAGAGACCAGCAAGCTAAACCAATGAACTCTCTCTACCTTGGGAGTTCATTGGCTAAACCAATTCCATCGCTTTGCACAATACTGGGAGTTGCTCCCTCTACCAATAAAAATATCTCATTTTTTTATCAAAATTAGTTTTTTGTTGATGAGAGACAAACATTTTACCTTGTAGGCCATTGGCCAATGAATAAGGAGCATGTCGACATAATCTGTCTGTAAATCTTTGAGGCTCTGAGCCAGTGATGACCTGACGGAATCCGGGTGATGATCCGTACACCAAACCTAAAAGTGGCAATAATGTGAGAGCTGTTAAACAATATTTGGCCGTTGGGCTTGGGGGCGTTAGTTAGGGGGCTCAAACTAAACGACAGCATTTGTTTTTGAGAGGTTACTACATTTTTTATCGCAGTAAAGGATTTCAACCAATCCGCTAAGCAAATGACAATTCCGGCCCATTTGACACAAGGATCTGGAATTTTATCCATTTTTGCAAGCTTATTGTAGAGATGCTCTGGTTTTGAGCCAAATGTTTTACAAATAAGATCCAGAGTCAACTTGAAACATATTGACAAATTTTTCTTCCAAAGTATCTAAAACAAAAAATCTATTGACTATAGCAAAAGCTAAATTCTTTTGAGGAAGTGAGCCAAGATGTTCCAACAAACAAATCTTTATAAAGGTAGCCTTTCAGAAATGTCAAAAAAATGTGTTTTTTTAGACTTCACCTTGCAGGTTATAAAGAGATCATCCCGTTGCAGTTCACCAGCTTCGATCATTTTAGCTAGAGCAGGGCCCATGAGCGGCTCGGTGCCATAGACCTTGGCGGTGTCTATATGCTTATATCCAGCCTTAATAGCGGCACCTATCACTCTCACCATCTCTCCTTCTGGGTTCTACAAACAAATTGAAGAGTGTTGTTGAGTTAAATTGCATAACATACTAATTGCGGCAGTTATAGAGTCCACATTTTCATGCGTTCACACACTACATGCACCATTCTGCCCTACCACTAACTGTCAGCTTTGAGATTTCAGGAATTTAGCCTAATTTTAAAACTGCTCAGCAATAATCACTCCCACAACATCTGCAGCTTGATCCTTCATTACATTAACACCCCATTGTTTTCTTAATTTTTCCTAGTGTCGGCGGGGTGACTTTTTCATAGGACAGCCGCAGTTCCTGATTTTGGGCTTGAGGTGGAACGGCAGCAGTCCTATGAACTTCTCAGCTTGAGAACTCGTTTGAATTTAGTTCAGTCGCTAAGGTGCAAATGTAACCAGCCTGAACCGTTTTGTTGCACACGTCTAGAGACCAGAGTGGTAACTCACCTTAAACATAGTCCAGGTACCGAGACCCACCGTGGGCATCTCATGTCCAGAGTTTAATTTTACTGTCTTAGCTACCTCCATTCTGATTCAGATCAAGCTACTAGTAGTGCTGATGTGACGTGCTGACCTCGATTTACAATAATGTCTGTAAGAGCCGGGTCTTCAAACCACTTGTCATAAGATTGTGTATTCATTTACAACAACAATACACACATGACATGTGAAGATAAGAGGGGTTTAGCCATGGTAACCTAGAGTCAGTGCCGGGTTTTGGCACCTGTCTCGTCTTAAAAGTACCAATCACCATTAGGATTTTCAAGCTAAATATTTTGATAAGGGATGTAATATTAGATAGCTTGAGTGCCCAAGCTGTTTGTTTGGGGGTGACATTGGAGCTCCACCATTTCAGGCCGGGTCATAGATTATGAATTACCATTGAGTGATTTATAACTAGGCAACCAAAATTCCCTAACTTTATTTTGATTGGCATATACTTGCAAATTTGACAGCAATGGAATGATCTTTGACATCATGCAGGTGTCAAATTAATTCTGAGAATTGACTTTTGACATAATTGGGCCGAGGTTAGCTGCTTTGCATGCCGCACACAGCATATATCATCAGCATCATCAATGCAAATTAATTCTGTAAAATACTGTTTATTCCGTCAAAAATCTCTCACGATGTGAGCCACAAATAGAAAGTTATAATGAAAACAAAATAGAAAAGGAGAGCCGTTTGTATAATTACGATTTGAGAGAACCAACTGTATCTAAGATCTCTTCCATCACCATGGGTAGTAAGGACTGTCTTTCATACTGAAACGAAAAACGTGAACAGTTTGAGTTTGACATCGATTATTTTCTAAAGAAGAGCAAATCCAGTTGTGAAACATCAAAATATTGTAAAAGTAAATTGCTGCGATAAAGCTTTTGTGAAGACAAATCAAATTGTGAATGAGAGAAGGATATAAGATATGATCTGGTTGTTACATCGCTTGCCTATGATATGATTATATGTTCTAGAAGTTGTCAGCACATTACAAAAGGGTTTATAACTCTGATGAATAAACCTTTCATTGATGGGTTGTTAGCAAAAAACAGCTGCATAAACATTTTTGGGGGGTTGTTAGTATAAAAAACATCACCAAAAGTAACGCATATTCTTAGATTGGGGCTCATTGTATACAAAAGAGAAAGATACTGAGACACAATTTATATTCAATATCTAAACCACCTACTTCAACAGCCTGTGATGTTTTCAACGGCAGTTTGATGCATTATGGGACTGTTTTAGAACACAACCATAGGAGCAAACGTATGTTGAATACTTACTGTGGATGACCGTAAACTCTCAGATTTCGGTTCAAGCTGTCTAACTTAGCACTGTCTTCGCCATCCATTGTAAAGTCATAAACCTGCCGGAAAAAGCTTAGATTATAGTCCAAATAAGAAGGGTTACAGCTTATTCTTTATAAATTTTATTACTTTGATGATTTGTCTATTTGCCTGAGAACATCATAAGATGTGTTAGCCCTTAATTTTATAATATCTGATAACTTCAAGGCGTGGTCTACTAATTTACTATTTTTAGGCAAATTGTAAAGGTATGTTGACATTGTGTCTGGCTGATATACAGAATCAATTTTGATTGATTTTTAATAGCAAAGATTTAATGTCATTGTGTGACATGACATTCCAAAGTTGTTTATGTTTATGGGGTATGTATACTTGTTGTGATGTCTGGTAGATCAGGATTTACTTGGCTGCAAATTTCAACTTACGTTGATATTTTCAATCAGTCTTGATTCAGTGACAGATTTAGGCAGCACCACATAACCCTTCTGTAGTAAATGTCTCATCAATACCTGAAAGCAGAGGACAACACCTAAATGTCATGTTGTGGAAAGTCAAGAGCTCTGCCAAGTTTAAGGGTCTGATGATTTTGATTGGGATTTTTCAGCACTATGGTGGAAGCTATGGGCCTGTTGATAGGTAATTCAATCACCAAAAAAATTAAATAAAAGAAATGAATAAATTTTATAACAAAGGCAGAAGCTCTTTGATGATTTCAATCAATTTGGAGTGGTAATCAAAAGGAGGAAGTTGGAGAAAATATTTAGGTTTCACAAACTTCACCAATATTTTGCAAGGCAATGAAAATGGGTAATGTTCGGTAAATTCTACCTTTTGAATGGTATGTGAATTCAAGCGCACAAACTTTGACCAAATTCCGCCAGGGAGTCTCTTGTATCAGTGATATTTTACAGAAAATATAAAAACCGGCAGGGCAGGTGATCTATTGGTTTGTGTGTGCAGACCTTTATAAAAGGATTTCGGTTATTCTACTGATTATCTGAAAATTAGTGTTACCTGAGCACATGATTTATTGTACTTTGCAGCCAGAGCTTTAACAGTTTCATCTTCCAGAAGGTTTGGCTCCCCCTCCTCTTTCCATGATCTGCCAGGGCAGCCCAACGGCGCATAACAGCTCACCGCAATCCCCTTACTCAGACAGAAGTCTGCTAATTCTTTATTGCTGATATGAGCGTTTAATTCAATCTAAAACAAGAATTAAGTCCGCTTGCATTGTATGATCACAATTCACTTCACTGAAAACTTGATTCAGGGGTTCTGGGTCTAATGATCAGAATCACTTCCACGAGAAACCATTTCCTTCACATTCAAGTATCTGACCTGCATATTTGTGGGCTTGATCTTAGCTATAGACATGACCCTCTCCGTTTGCTCTTTGTTGAAATTTGACAGTCCTATTGACCTCACTTGACCTTTCTCTATGCACTCCTCCATAGCTCTCCATGTGTCCACATAATCAACGTCAGCATATATCAAATCACCCTCCTCATTCTTAGGGAATAGTTCTTCGCCTGCCTACAAGTGAAATTATAAAGCAGCATTACACAATGCTGTACGTATAATAAAAAGGTGACTATTCATTGGTTTTAGACAACATTCTCCTGCTTTTTCCTTCCACCACTCATTGCGAGGGGAAAAGAAACAGTGACCTGCTCTTGTCCAACAACTGTCCTTTAGTTGAGGGAGAGCAGCTCCAGACAGAATCAAATGTGGTGAACGTCATGTAATTCGGGATTGATTCTAGCCTGGCCAGATAATCTTGAACCTTGAATTCAATTATAGTGACTTCTTCCTGTATAATATTGGAAGTAGCACTATGATCATGCTACCACAGGCTACCACAATGACATGCTTTTGGTTCAATCATACATATCAAACTGTCGCTATTTCTAGCTTCTTTTGCAAACTTTCTCAGTTTACTATCATCTTTTTTATATTTCTTGTCATATCAGCCTGGGCCTCCATTGGTTATGCTCTCCTTTTTTATGCTGATGTAGGGGTTTATGGAAAATCCTTACTATACATCCTACCCATCTCAAACTCTCTGCTCTTTTCAACACCTCAACATAGGTGATCTTGTCCCTCCATGAGAACCTATGATTGATCTCACTACAAAGCCTGTCAGTTTGCCTCTTTTATAGATAGAGTTGCGCAGGCAGGAATATGTCGACAATATCATCAGGGTCTAATATATCACCACTGAGGATTTAATATTTAGTTCTCTATATTGCCCTACGCATAGGCCTATTTAAAGTCCTTTATGTGGGCCTATATATTCACCGTCAACAATTTGGTAACTAGGCCAATGGATCAATAAAAAGAACATGGAGGGATTTAGTCAATGATGACATTCCAATGTTTCACTCAGTAGGCATTAGGCAAGCATGCAAGTGTTGAAGTTTGTGGGTTGGAGTCAATGCAGTCCAACAACTACTGGGATTTGGTTGGCCCTCAGGTGTGCTCCAACCTGCCTGCAAACAGAGAGCAACCTTGGCACAGATATTGCGGACTTGCCATTTGGGTAACAAATATTTCACAGCCCAATTGGCGTGTGATATCACCATCTGATTCTTTTTATCAACCGTTACGACATTTTACCTTGAGGGCTATAGGGAAATGCATGAGAAGCAGGTCAATGTAATCTGTCTGTAAGTCTTTGAGGCTCTGAGCTACTGAAGCTCTTACTGCATCAGGGTGGTGATCGGTACACCAAATCTGAAATAAGTAATAATACATCGATCAACAAAGCGCAGGTAAATATTCATAGTGGAAGTTAGTATGGATGAGAATGTAATTTTTAGTTTATCGTTTGGGTGATATTTCGTAATTATCAAAATTAATTCTCTCATTCTTTTTTCTATTGTCCCTAAAATTTTGAAACCTACCGGATACTTGGAATGCGAAGTTTTTCTGCTAGGAAACCCTTATTTGTGGACAATCAAAGGGAGATGTTTAAGAATTTTAACTCATATATAGTCTATCTTGGGACTAGAAACCACTTTCTAACCAATTGTGTATGTGTCCAGAGTCTGATGATTCGTGAATGTTACATATCTATAAGTTCTCTTGTACTGACAAAGTTTGAGAGGGGATTGAAAATAATAAGGAATGTAATTCAGAGCCCCTCTCTGCATCACTTACCTTAGAGGTGATGAAGATCTCCTCTCTTTTAAGCTGACCGTCGGATATCATTTTAGCTAATACAGAGCCAATAAGAGGCTCAGTTTTATACAGTTTAGCTGTGTCTATATGCCTATATCCAGCTTTAATGGCTGCTCTTAACACTCTGTCCATCTGTCCATCAGGGTTCTGTTAATCAAAGTGGTTATACTACAACAATTCACTGGTACATACCTACATACCTTAAAGTGTTACAGGAAGCAAAAAACAACAACTGTTCGTTTCAAAGTAATCTCACAGCAATGAACGAAAAACTAAATTTACACGCATAAAAACATGATTGAAAGATGGGGCCAATGATGAAACCGATAAATGGTAGAAAGTTTAACAAATTAAGTCTAGCTGACTTAACGTTAGCTAGCATTCATTCAAACATTGAAGGAAGTTTAAAAAAATAATTGAGGCTGAGCTAGTGTAAGCTGTAAATACTATGATCGCAGTCATCGCATTCTCAAAATACCACAGAAAGAATGATCACTTTATTATGTATATAGGGAAGACATCAGCTAAGTTATCAAGGATTCCAGATTTGAACATCAACATCCCGGTTAATTTGTACATTTGGCGCTTTGGATTTGTCTTGCGATTGGGAATTCCAATTTCCTTTCCTCTCAGGGAATTCTATCCTATGGGGAAATCCTCTCTTATCGGGGAATCCTATCCTAACGGGATACCCTCTCCTATCAGGAAATCCTATCCTCCTGGGGAGGTGATTGTACCTGCCCCCTACACACACCTGATGGCATTATATCCTCTTGATTACGATCTTTTCATAACAAAGTAAGGATTGAAGAGAAGCATTCTGCCAATATCAGAGAAAAAGCAAGCGTAACTCACCTCCCAAACAGTGAAGGTACCCAGGCCAACAGTAGGCATCTCATAGCCAGAGTTTAACTTGATTGTCTTTGCTACCTCCATCTTTTGCTTTCTCAAGTTACACTACTACTGATGTGATACGTTGAACAGCTACTTTCTGACTGATCTTGTGAAGTACATTAGTAGAGAAACATCAGCACATCTGTTACTGGTCATGAAATTAGGCCGCAGTTACTTAGGCTAGAGACTTTGGGCAGAGACTCAAGCTAGATCAGTGAATTTATATGAGACCTGACAATTAAACCAAGATAAATCGATTATTAATCTCTGAATGAGAGCTATATTGTGGTCTGGATGAGAGTGACAGAGGAAGAATTCCTACTCTGTCAGTCCCCATCAATCTTAATTCTGCTCCAAGTTGTCTCGTCAAAATAAAACAGTCTTTATTTCGTTAAAAAGTTGTTTGCAGTATTTTTCATTCTTTGATTTTAGTAAAAATAACTAGAAATTCCACAATCATAAATGCCACAAAACTTCAGGGCTGTGGATTATATACACTCAGGTTGTCGATTGAGTTTATGATGGATGGCCAATTGACGATGGCATTATAAGTTAAAATTAAAATGGCTGTCCTTTCCATGCCTCATTGGCTCTGTATTAGCTGACATGATATCTGACTGTGAGCTTAAAAGAGAGGAGATCTTCATCACCTCTAAGGTAAGTGATGCAGAGAGGGGTGCTGAATTACATTCCTTATTATTTTCAATCCCCTCTCAAACTTTGTCAGTACAAGAGAACTTATAGATATGTAACATTCACTAATCATCAGACTCTTGACATCATGAGTATCGTTGTCCTATTATGTGGCAGAACTCCCCCACAATAATTTTCAGTGAATACAGCTGAAGAATATAGCGCAACAAACATGTTATAATTGTGGGATATTTATTTATATTGTGTAAAAATAAGGGATCCTCCCCATGCTCCCTCCTTGCTTTCTTTAATCTGGCCTCATCGGAATTTGAACTGGGCCTCTCAAGCTGAGATCAAACACTTCAACCGCTCAGCCATGCTGGGACGCTGAAGCTTGCAAAGCTCAGTGCAAAATAATCCAGGTGTTTAGATTTAATGACGTAGTGGGTGTAAGTAGTAATAAATATGTACCAAAACAAAACAAGTTAAACCACCAAGTGTTACTACACATATGTGGTAGAACACAGGACTGTGATTCAGCTGGTTCTTCTATTTTTTTCCAAAACACATTTTTTAGTCATATGAGGCACTGGATATGGGTTTTTTATATACACATGTATTTATCATAAACGTAATTATAATACTGAAGTTTTGTGGATTATACTGTTTATTACTTTAAAAATATCTTGCAATGCGTGCCACAATAAATAACAAAGTTGACATTGAAAACAAAACAGAAGTAGAAAGTTGAATATCTAATTTTGATCTAATTTCACCAGCTATGTCTGAGACCTCTTCCGTCACCACGGGTAGTAAGGGCTGTCTTTAGAACTAAAACAGAAGGTGAGATATAGATTATTTCATAACATTTAGAGAACTTTCTCTCATGCACCTTCAAACATATGAAACTATGCTATAATGGTCGTTACATCGGGTGGCTATGATTTAATAACATGATCTCAAAGTTGTCAGCACATTACAAAAGAATGCAAAACTCTGATGAATAAATCTTTTATGGGATTGTTAGCAAAGACTGATTTATATTTTTTAAATAGGGTCTGAACATGTACAAAAGAGATAGAGCAAGATGCAATTTATGCTCAATATCTAAACCCTTTCAACAGCCCCCAATGTTTTCTGTGGTAGTTAGGTGCATAATCTATTGTGTACCAATATATTAGAAAACAAACATAAAACTGAACTATTGCAGAATACTTACTCTGTTGCTTCGAACCTTCTCAGATTTCTGTTCAAGCTGTCTAACTTAGCACTGTCTTCTCCATCCAACATGAAGTCATAAACCTGCCGGAAAGAGCTTATATTTATAGACTTGAACAAAAACATTTCATGGTTACTTTCATTCTAGAAGATGGGTAACAACTTGAACCATAAACAATTTCTTACAAGATTTTTTGGATATTTGCCAAAGAGCGCCATTCAACAATTAGGTGGAACAATTTTATTCATGCATCAAATTATTCTCTGATTCTTCAGCTCCGTAATGATGTGCTTCTTTAAAAAAATTGGTCCACTCATAGTGCATTTTATATCTATCGCAGTAGAGGCCTTCCCGAAAACACTCACATCAAGCCAGACTAACGTTTTGTGATGTTAGAGAACTGTTTGAGTGATCAACCTAATGTAAAATCAAAACCAACAGAGCTATCTTGTATTCAATACAGCAGAAAATCCATGCTGCTGTTTTTCATCTTCCACTATGAGCCAGGTATTCTATGAAAGGCCCCCACTGGCTAAGTAAACAAACTTGGAATTTTATACTACAACATGCACAGTGGTGTGTGTGTGTGTGTATGTGTGTGTGTTGGTGTGTTTGTGTGCGTGCTGCGTGTTTGACTGAGAATAAATGACACATACAATAAACTGAGGTAAGACCCAGGTCAGATAATAAAATAATCCAGCGATAGCTGAGTCATCGGCTGCACAAAGTTAGTTAAATTAAGGCGCCGGAAAGGGAATAAAGAATTTTTAGACTTTAGCATTCCAATATGTTATAGTTTTAGACTTTCGATAAAGCTTTAGACTTACTGCGTTACTGTTCTCATATTCTTGAAACTGATAAGCTTATAGTATACCTTATGTATAATTATGTGAATTTAACTAAAAACTTTCGGTGAGGACCTGCTGTTTGCAATCCATTGTATGTTTATAGTTGGAGATTTTAAATTGATCAAACTTTATCAGCAGACAATATTCTATGTGATGATAAAATTTCTGGGTACATGGCGAGCCGAGGTAAATCCGAAAAAAACTGTGCTGCGGCTAACTGTGACGAAGATTCTTGTCATTTATTTAAATGGCCAGAACACAAAACATCAACCACATTTATATTTAGACACACATTTTTTGCTGTAAATCAAAATCCATTTGTAATTTGTAATGTCCATTGAAATATGATTGTCATTCTGCTTGAGAAACAAGCCTACCTCTGCATGCATGCATGTCCTCCGCGGTCAGTTCTTGAAAAGAAACATATTCCTTCACCATCAGTTGCCTGCCCCATTCCTCTAAAATGGCCTCAGAAGCTTCAGTTTCTGAATCAACAGATTCCTCACTTAGATACCATCAGTTATCTGACGACATTATTGCCGTTGAAATATTTTGCCCAAAACTAAGGCAAATTGATTGTCGCTAATAAACTAACTCTGGCTTTGTGAAGGGGGCTTGTATCATTCTATGGTCATGGATGTTTATAAGATGAGCATATTTTGCAGTCATCGTTGAGGTAATTTATTATGAGCTGCAATGTGATATTTTATGTGGGGAGCACCTTGTCAAAGATTATAAAACATTGGCGGTGTAGACTTAACCGCATCCACTAGGATACTGTGTGTAGTCAACAAAGATGTTGATGCGTGACCTATTTAGCCAAAGTTATTGAGGAATTTCTATCAATACAGTGCACTAACAGCCCTGTGACGTCAAATGTCACACACTTTTCTGGGTAAATTTTATGCGAGCGTTTTTGGGAAGGCCTCTACTGCGATAGATATATAATACACTTGGAGTGAACCAATTTTTTAAAGAAGCATATCATTACGGAGGGGAAGAATCAGAGAATAATGTGATGCATAAATAATATTGAGCCATCTAGTGGTTTCAGATGAGTTAGCTCTTGTTGCTTAGAAAGAAGAATCAGGGCATTTGAGATACAAAAGATTAACTTACATTGATATTTTCAATTAGTCTGGACTCAGTGACAGATTTAGGCAGCACCACATAACCTTTCTGTAGTAAGTGTCTCATCAATACCTGAAAGCAGAGAACATCACCAAAATAACAATAAGCAGCAAATACAAGCGTTTTCAATTTTCAGCAGAATATGTTGTCTTTCTTTTGTACAAGAAAAGACAATCCTAATTCTTACGTCAAAAATTTTCTTGATTACTGTTATCTTCCTATTGGTTGTTTGATGAAAGTTGGCACATCTCAAGTCAGTTGCATGCATCTTTTCAGAGCACTGATCTCTCTGACTTTTAGGATCTGAATAATGATGCTGATGATATTGTTGCAACACCAATTTTTGTACCAATTACAGGTACCTAGCCTTAGCCTGCGCAGGCTGGCTGGGTAGGGTTGATGTGACCACCCCCCCCCCCCCTTCAACCCACCCCATGTAGTTTGGGATACAAGTTCGGGTAATCTATCAATGTTAGTTCAAGTCTGAAAGTGAGTATTACCTGAGCACATGATTTATTGTATTTTTCAGCCAGAGCTTTCACAGTTTCGTCTTCCAGAAGGTTCGGCTCTCCTTCCTCTTTCCAAAATCTGCCAGGGCTGCCAAACGGCGCGTAACAGCTCACCGCAATACCCTTTCTCAGACAGAAGTCTGCTAATTCTTTATTGTTCATATGTGCATTCAGTTCAATCTGAAATAAAAATGTAGCCCTCCCGCATTATTTGAACAGAAAGATAAGAAAACATCCTACAACTTAACTAAGAACAAAGCGCTGGTTGAGGCAGTCAAGTATATTTCAAGGTTTTTCATCAATTAGCAAGACCTCAGCTGCCACAGTTTGTCAGTCTAGCCTTGTTCATGCGCCCACATGAACAAGGCTATTGTCAGTCTGTGTAATTTTCATATCTTAGGATAAAGCTTTCAAGAGGAGCAATTCCTATTAAAACTATAAGTTGACTGACCTGCATATTTGCCGGCTTGATCTTAGCTATAGAAATAACCCTCTCCGTTTGCTCTTTGTTGAAATTTGACAGTCCTATTGACCTCACTTGACCTTTCTCTATGCACTCCTCCATAGCTCTCCATGTGTCCACATAATCAACGTCAGCAAAGACTCTAGCACCATTTTCATCTTTAGGAAGCAAATCTTCTCCTGCCTGCAAATGAAAATTTAAACTATTATCACATAAATCTGTGTGTATCTATCATCAGGGCCGTAGTTATCCAAAGCGATTCTAGGCAAATAAATAGCAAATGGAAATTTCAATTAAGCTATTAATGACATGAATCATCCGATCATAGTGTATTTAGGCCACATGATTTAACTTTCTATGGGAATCCTGCCCTAGAACTACGGGCATGATCATAGTTTAGTCGATTTGACTATCATCGATCTAGTTAAAACTTTGTTGCCTTTCCTTTTCACTCAAGCAACAAAGACTTGCTTACCCCTCCCAGTACATTAATAATTAATATGTAAATGAAGTTAGATTTGCTGTCCTCTAATTGCCCAACAACTTATTTGCAGTTGAGGGAGAGTAACTCCAAACACAATATAACATGGTGTTTGCCATGTGATACAGAATTCATCCTAGCCTGGAAAGACAATCATGAGAAGACAAGCTATATTGACTCGTGCCTGAACATCAAAATATAATTTGATGACTCTTTCCTATAACTGTCAAATGTCAAATAATCAACTCTATATAATAGTCCTAAATCATCATATGGCATTCTTCTTTTTGTCTGATCATACGTGTACAGACTGGTGTGCTCTGTGACAAGAAAATGCCCATTAAACTAAAGAGCTAAAACAGCTATCAGGCCAGCTCTGCTATATGGAAATGAGACATGGCCAATCACAGGATCTCTGGCGAATAAGATATCATCCTGTGAGTTGTGTATGCTGCGATATTGCATGGGTATAAGTCTAGAGGACCAAAAGAGAAATGAGGAAATAACAGCAGAGGCCGGAGTGATGCCAATTAAAGACCTGATGAGGAGAAAAATAATGCAGTGGTATGGGCATGTTAGACGGAGAGAGAGTGAGGATGACATCCGGAGAGTATCAGAGATGAGAGTCGAAGGAGTGCGACCTAGGGGTAGACCAAAACAAAGATGGTGTGACACGGTGAACTCAGACCTTAGATGGCTTGATCTAGATGGCTCAGATGCTGAAGACCGAGTGCGATGGGGGAGTTTGTTAGAACTTGGGATCAAGCAGAAACCCGCCACTCGCGCAGGACCACGTCGGTGAAAGGTGACCAAAGGTGACCATTTGTGTACATATATATATATTACTGCATCTGGCTCAGTATGACATATTACCTTGAAGGCTATAGGAAAATGTATGAGAAGCATATCTACATAATCTGTCTGTAAATCTTTGAGGCTCTGAGCTACTGATGCTCTTACTGCACCAGGATGGTGATCTGTGCACCAAATCTGAAATGAGAAAATAATACAGGCGATAGCTGTTTGTGCTCGCTAACAATGAGATCCGATTCTCCTCTATTGTTGAAGATAATAACATCCTTGCTCATAGTAAAAGTAAATAAGCGCAAGTGCCTAATTTTTGGCATGTTGTTTGGGTGAAATTTTGAAGTTATCCATTGGTTTCTGCTATATTTATATGTTGCAACATATTGGATATGTACTGGAATTCAAAGTTTTGCTCCTGCAGAAACCCTACTCTTCTGCTTGCCTGCTAGACGCCATCTGCTCACTCTTTTTACGGGATGGTGAGATGGCGCTATCGCAATTGGTGAGCATGCTTGCCATTCGGTACCCGGCCATAATGCCATGGCCAAAATGCCATTGGGACAAAATGCCATTGCCATAATGCCATTGTCATAATGCCATGGCCATAATGCCATAGGTGAAAACACCACTGCACAATATACCAATGCCAAAATACCAGTTGTACAAAACGCCAGTTGTGTCAAAATACCAGTGGATATAAAGCCAGATGTGTCAAAATACCAATGGATATAAAGCCAGATTGGACATAATACCATGCGGGACAACATACCATATCCCAAAATACCATTGCCAAAATGCCAAAATATATAACCAAAGGAGATCAAGCCACGTTGTACTTTTTTTTAGTCACATTACAGCTGCGGATTGCTCGATCAGAGTAGGGGGTGGTTCAGTTGGTTAGAGCCATCTCCTTCACTGTTCAAGTCTCAAAGTTTCTACATTTGAATTTTTTTCTCTTGGGGTAGTTGGGCCCCATTGTTCTAAAGGCTAGTGTGTGTTGCAGAAATTGCAACCAAATATTGCACGTCAAGTCGCCAACTTTGTTGGTTATGGCAAGTTATTTGACTCTCTAAATTTGACCAACTTTATGTCTTGGCTTGAAGGGTTTTGACTGGTCTTTTCTGATGCTATTACCGGCGTCATGAAGGCTAGCATGGTTGCACTCTGGCCCTACCCACACCTCCGGTATGAACTTTTTGAACAAGCCTATGCAATTTCTTAACAAGGACCTCTCTCCTCGCTTGTTATTGGTTTTCATAAATTCAAGTTTGTTGGATCAAGCGTTGTATTCAAGGTTTGTTATCATATTGAAAATATTTTGAATTGAGTATGAAATAAATAAAAGTTTCAAAACTTTATATTCACAAAGCATTTGTAATGGCATGATTTTTAGTTTTTCAAAAATATGAGAACTGTGACCCCTGGTTTAATTCCCTTGATGTCACACAGAGTCCTATCTGGCTGTCACTTGCGTGGCCCCAGAACTCTAATTCTAGATTCTGCTCAATGGCTGGACCGAGTGCTTGTATCATCATCAGGGTTAATTCTATTTTTTTTTCAGGCTTCTAAAATGTTCATAGATAGTTATGCTGTTCCTCTTTCTTCTAAAAAAATTCCGGAATATGAGCTGTTAATCTTCTGGTTCAGTGCTAAAATTATTAGGATTGTCAGCAAAAAAATTTCAATTTAGATCAGGTTATACATTTAAAAGGTCAACATTATAAATTATAAATAGTGCTGGCCGAGAACCGAACCCTAGGGAGCACCGATCATGACAGGCAGTAAACCGACTTAATTCATTTACCAATACAAACTGTTTTCTATTTAAAAGATAATTTTCCTACAGTCGCTATGAGGGGGATAATATCTGAAAAAAATATCTGTTTATTAGAACACTGTGATTTATTGTATCAAAAGCTTTTGAAAGATATAAAATTAAACCCTTGTTGATTCTTCCATCAATAAAATGGCCGTAAAGTTGTTCCATTATAATATTGATTGTGTTAGTTGTACTGCGCCCATCTAATACCAAATTTGTTACAATGATTTTTAAATTTCCTCTATGGTTGTTGAATGCTTTTTGCTTATTTTGTGAAGTTTAGTACCCTCTTTGGTGAGTGTAAATAACTGCTTAGTCATCCAAGGTTTCTTGATAGTAGGACGTTGATGCTTTCTGGCACTAATTTTGTTGCTGGCAATATCAATGCATGAGCTTGGTTTTCCATTGAAAGTTGGTGTCAGATATTTCTGTAACAATTTTGTTATTGTATAATTTCTTATAATAACACATAAATTTATTTTAGTTGTGTTCATTCGTAAGGAATTGTTGATCTGAAATGTTTAAATCTAAGGTGCACATTTTTATGTTCGGATTTAATAATAGTAATAGATAATATAAAATAATTATTTTGGTTTCACAAATTCTGGTTCGGGATCTAATAAGAATATAAAAATATTGGCTTCAACTCAACTTGCTTTAGTCGTTAGTCAAAATTTTTTTCAGGATTCCTGTACGCCGACCTGCGCATCACAACACTGGTGGGTTATATTTTGGCATACATATCGGTATAGGAGAATTTTGTTCTACACTACGATAGTCACACATTTCGTTATATTACTTAATTTAATTTACACAAGTTTTGTTATAGTTTGTTATAAGTTTGTCAATATGTTTTCATTTTTTAATTCGCCAATAGTTCTTAATTTTGTGGCAAAGGTTCTGTATAACAAGTTCTTTGCTGTGTATTACAGCTTAAATGCTTGTGCTATCTGAATGATTATTGTTAGATTTTCCATAGTAAATGGGACGTAATTGTGTGTCCTGTGCATTTTACGCAGTCCATTACAGGTGGAAGGCAACTTTGGTGGTTTATCGTAATTAAACCAGTAAATTTTTGGGTTGAACATATAAAATTCTCAACATTCTTTTTAAATGGAATCAAAAGAAGTTACATTACATAACTATTTAAGAGAAACAAAAGCTCTGCATAGTAACACCACATTTTGATGAAACGGCTCTGTAGACTATGTAGCTTTCATACCCTCGAGTAGGAACTTAGAAACTTATCCATATCCATCATCATTTATACTAAATTTACAACATGAAATTCAAGTTGTGAACATCCTGTGAGTCACAAGCCCCTATTAAATGGCTTTGCTGAATACTATGGCCATGGCCTACTGTGAAAGTTCATTTTGGGTGAACAGAGTTTTTCCTTCCTGTTAGTTGTAACTGTAACTTTTTATACAACTAATAAACACAGAGATAACCTGCTCTATGTTCAGTCATCGTAGTCTTATCAATGTCATTAGTAAGCATGAGTCTCTAGGGCAGCGATGAGTCAAGACTTGGCTTTCAAAAAAAAATTGGTAATAATCCAAAGTTATTGTCATATTATTCTAAAGAATGGTTGGGAAATATTTATTACAAGTTACTAGCTCTCAGTTTGTGGATCCCAACAAACCCCAGATATCATTGAAATTGAACGAAGAAACTTTGAGACTTGAACAGTGAAGGAGATGGCTCTAACCAACTGAACCACCCCCTACTATGATCAAGCAACCCGCAGCTGTAATGTGACTAAAAAAAATACAATGTGGCTTGATCTCCTTTGGTTATATATTTTGGCATTTTGGCAATGGTATTTTGGGATATGGTATGTTGTCCCGCATGGTATTATGACCAATCTGGCTTTATATCCACTGGTATTTTGACACATCTGGCTTTATATCCACTGGTATTTTGACACAACTGGTGTTTTGTACAACTGGGATTTTGGCATTGGTATATTGTGCAGTGGTGTTTTCACCTATGGCATTATGGCCATGGCATTATGACAATGGCATTATGGCAATGGCATTTTGTCCCAATGGCATTTTGGCCATGGCATTTTGACACGGAATCTTGCCATTCACAGCCAGGCTATTGGTGCCACAGGAGTCATGGGAACATTACAGTATGTATATATCAGCAACCCCCTCTCATACCTCATACCTCACCTACCTTGCTAGTGATGAAGATCTCATCTCTTTTAATCTCACCATCAGATATCATTTTAGCTAACACAGGGCCAATGTGAGGCTCAGTTTTATACAGTTTAGCTGTGTCTATATGCCTATATCCAGTTTTAATGGCTGCTCTAATCACTCTATCCATCTGTCCATCAGGGTTCTGTTAATCAAAGCAGTTATTCTACAAAGACCCACTGGTACACACACTAACGTACATTGGAGTGTAATATTAGCTACAGTATAGCAAGTTTAGGGGTGACATTACTATGTTAGCTATAAATGGCACTCAATTAAGCTTTTGTGGGGGTTTTAATAGACCAAGTTTGGTCCATTTGCCTGCATTCCAAGTTGCTCCCGTAGAGTGGGGGGGGGGGAACTCCAAAGCGTAGGCAAATGGATCAAACTTTATCTAGGGTTTTAATAAATAATTGAGCTCAAGTAAGCTGGCTGTGAATAATGTGGTTGTAACCGCATTGAACGAATTGCATCGAATCACAGAACGATGGATTCCTTCACTTCACACTGTCTAGGATCACCAGGTGAGAGACTGTATAATCCAAGAGTTCCAGCTGTGATCTCTCAGTTAATTTGCACATTTTGTGCTTTGGATTTGTCCTGCGAGTTGAATACTAACGGAAAGTGATAGATACCAGCCCTTTCTCTGCAAGCACCTGATTTTGATGACCTGATGACACCACTTCCTTAGAATGACAATCATTTCATTTAAGAATGAAGTAAGGTACGAATTGATGAAAACCGTTCTGCCTTAATTGGAGAAAATAACAAGTTGCATAACTCACCTGCCAGTTGGTCCAGGTACCCAGTCCTACCGTTGGCATTTCGTATCCAGAGTTTAACTTTATTGTCTTTGCTACATCCATGTTTTGCTTTTCACAAGTTATTACACTACTACTACTACTGATGTGATACTCTGAACGCCTACTTTCTGACTGATCTTGTGAAGTACATTAGTAGGGATACAACAAAATTATCAGTTACTTGGCGTGATAAGAGGCCACGTTACATAGGCTAGTGACTTGGGTAGGGACTTAGGCTAGATCTTGTGACCTTTAAGGACCGGACAATTAAATGCAGATAAAGAGAATGTCAAATTATTGCTGAGTTATCTTTATTGTGTTCCGAGTTAAAAATAGAACCTTGCGAAACAAAAAATGACAAAGGAAGGATTCCTACTCTGTGCTATCATGTTGGTGTTGATGGCGAAGCGAATATTTGTTGCTCTTTATGTTTTTTGTAGATAAGTCGGGCAGGGCCTAAGTGACCTTTATTTTGCTCCAAGTTGTTAAGTCTGTATCATCAAAATAAAACTGTCATTATTTTGAACTCTGAGCCAAATATGTTGTTACCTGTGAAGGCAAATTGCAAGTTGATTCATATTTAGTGATTCCAGTGTTGTGATCTACTTTAAGATAAGGGTAAATACCACAATCTAACCTGGGCTCCCAAACTCTTTGTTTGGGGGATAGACGTGGCAGCCTGTTACAGCTTCACAGGGTCATGCTTTGTCTAACATAGGAATAGCTTTATGGGGAAACTTTGATTTTTTTTTCTTGGAGCAAGTTCTAAACAGGGACTATACTTTCACAGAGTAAGGATATACAGAGAGGACAGTTCAATGATAGTTATAGTGCCTGCGGTTTTTGATTCACTGGGGGAAAATTGTGCACAGCTGGATGCCAAAAACTCATTATCTCTATATGTTATAATGACATTTTTCTTGCAGACATCCCTACCTTTGATGGGCCATAATTCATTCTGTATTTATTCTAAAGACTGATTTCCAACTTTGTTGAAATGTCCAACCTTCAAGCTATACACCATATTATTGTCATTTTGTGCTAGGATTCATAGGCTAAGAGTAATCCAGGTTTTTAAAATGAGTTTTTTCATATAGATTTACATGTGACAATTGATAGACGGCTGGTCATCAAAATTAGGAAATGGCCGTGCATTGACCTAAGCCCCATGTAAATCTATATGATAAAACTCATTTTAAAAACCTGGATTACTCATAGCCTATGTATCCTAGCAAAAAATGACAATAATATGGTGTATAGCTTGAAGATTGGACATTTCAGAAAAGTTGGAAATCAGCCTTTAGGATAAATACAGAATGAATTATGACCTATCAAAGGTGGCTATGTATGTCTGCATGACAAAACTCTGTTTATTTATAGTAATAGTCTGACAACTGTCAGTGAGATATTCACACATGATGAGGGATACAACAATGGTACAACATACAGTGGTGAGCGTACCACTGCACAACACACAGGTCTTCAGCTAGAAACCATGAGTCAAGCGCTGTTTTGAGGCCTTCTCTAGTACAACCTCTTCATAGCCGGCCCCAGCAGCATGAAGCCACCCCTGTGTGTTGATGAGCATCTCAATCAATCTCATCGATCCCTCAGTGCATTTTGTAAGTTTCGGTGGTTTAACATAATTGGTGTGTTTACGCTGTTGCGCAACCAGGGAGGCTGCCAACTCGTCATTGTTTCAGTGCAACAATGTTCACCCCATCACTCTCATGCTTATACTCTAAGCCAAACCAGAGCAAGGAGGTTTGCTTTCCATCACCTCATCGGCGCAAAGTCGCTATCGTCAAGGCACCCGCCCCTCTTTATCACAGAGTAAGGATAAATATCCTAACTCAGTGATATTATGGTATTTAAAAGAGGATATTTGAGCAAAACAGATATGATATTTTTATCTATTACTAGTTAGTTGTTCATCAGTATACACCAGCCTCTTACTAAATGGATATTTAATGTATTTTCCGATATCTCCATGATTATAGTATCACTAGTTGAGCTCAATGTGCCTGTTTTATAATCTGATCTTTCCAGAGCACTGTTGCAGAGGCTGTTGTTTCTCATCACCATGGATAGTATGGGCTGTCTTTGGCACTAAGAAAGAAATTTTGACACCTTGACAGATTTATTATACTACAGGAAATCTGTTCTTTTCTGTTTCTTCAAATGTGAGATGCATGTAAAGCTGTCAATTTTATTTATGAATGTGAAATAGTCTATTTCACAATAGAATTTTTTATTTTTTTCTTATGAAGCCTCTTACATTATCTCATAGTTGTCTTCTCAAAACAAATGGGCACACGACCCTAATACAATAAGCAGTGTATTGGTTAAGTGCAGAGTTCGTTAGCAGCGTCAATGAAACTATATGGAATGCTTAAAACTTACAAGTCTTCACTGTATACTCTGAAGTCCTTGTTCAGATTTGCCAATGATTCTATCTCATCATCACTTAGAGAGAAATCAAACACCTCCAATTAGAGAAAATAGAATTGATGTTATCAAAATGGTAACTGTTGCAGACCATCTGAATAATTAGCTGCCCTATAAGGACATAAACACACTGGATGTCACAATTTTGAGAAGTTGGTAGAAAAGTTTAGCAACCTACATCGATGTTCTCTTTGATTCTGGACTCAGTCACTGTTTTTGGCAGCACCACAACACCTCTTTGTAGCAGAAATCTCAGCAATACCTGCAAAACACAGCAAAAAAGTATGATTGGCCAAAAACAACGATGAGAGCGCAGGGCAGAGGGTTGTATTCTGTTACAATTATAGCTCAGTGCCACATCTTTTCACCGCCCGAGCGTCAGTTGTAGCTAATCAAATTAGTAGCCCCTGATTGCAGATAGGCCAACAGTGAAATATGCTGAAGTTGTATACTGATGTCAAGGTTTTCCCTCCACATGCACCAAGGTTTTCCCTATACCAGTACCAAGGTTTTCCCTTTACCTGTGCAGGGGTTTTCCCATGCTTCTGTGCTATACCGGTTACTACTTCCTCATTGAGAAGGTTGGTCTCTCCTGGTTTGCTCCAGAATCTTCCAGGATTTCCAAAAGGTGCAAAGGCTGACACAACAATATCATTCTTTTGGCACCAATCAACCAACTCCTGGTTGAGATGGTAGGCACTTATTTCTATCTACAGTAGAAAAGGAAAAAGATTTGATTTTAGCATGATTGCAGCCTGCAGGAGGTAACAGTGTATTATATGATAGGAGGTGTAAGAAGGAGCCGAGCAGAGGTATGAGGTGAAGAGGGCTACCTCTTCTGTAATACTGCAACCAAGATTGGACAATAGTCGTATGTAACAGAATTCTCAAAACTCTCTGCTAACTTTTTACCAGTTATTCTCGTGCTATAAAATGAAATATTGCCCACTGGCACAACAAACGAACTTTTACCTGCAGGATAGTCTAAGTGTTCAGACGGCTGCGTTTCGAGTGAGTGGCATTACATCATTATCAACCACCCTTTTCCACGTTGATAATGTTATGCCGAAAACTTGCACTGGAGCCGTCTGAGCACTTGCACTACCTGCAGGTAACTTGGTCTGATTTTACTTTTACCTGTAGGTTACTCGGTCTGATTCTACTGTTGTCTATGACCCTCTCTATCTGTTGTATGTTGAAGTTAGATAATCCTATGGATCTCACTTGACCTTTATCTACACACTCTTCCATGGCCTTCCACGTATCAATATAGTCAACATCAGCGTGTATGATATTACCATCTGAGTCCTTTGGAAAATTGTCATCACCTGCCTAGAAATGTATGAATCGATTGGCTGAAACACATGGTCTAATAATTGGAATTTTGACGGTGGTGTACTATTTTCATTGAAAAATGGGGCGGAATCATAGACTTAATAATTAATTTATTATTAAGTCTATGGGAGGAATATATAAAATAATGCAAGATGGTGCATGCCCTAAAACAATGGTATTCATGGAAATGAAGATTTTGTTAATTAACTTAACACTTGCAACAGACATGTATAAATCTAAAGTAGAAACTTACGCAGTAGACCTTATTGCTGCTGCATTTAATGCAAACTTCACGACCCGCATTATCCAAACTTACTTTACATATCCTCCCCACCAAACTCCCTGGTCACACCCCATCCCAACTGATCCCACATAACAGTGATGCACAAGGTTACTAGATATGGCTAAAGGAATCTCCTTAGCAATAAGGCACATGTCAAACCTTGTAGGCCATGGGATAATGTATCAGCAGCATATCCAGGTAATCTGTCTGTAAGTCCTTAAGAGTTGTCTCCACACTGGATCTTACTTGATCTGGATGGTGATCTGTACACCAAACCTGTTAGCAAGATTGAAATTATAAACATGACACTGAGAGAGAACTAGGGCAGACATTTAAGGTACACCCTATTTCGCCTCCCATTCTTCGGGATGTGACGAGTGACTAAACCTTATGACATTAACCAACACTTTTTAACCAACACTATAAATCTGAGATACCATTAGCCTCATTCTTACCTAAGCTGGCTTGCAATAAAAGTGATAACAAAATTACTGGTAGTTAATAAGTGAAAAAGTGTCACTGCCAATGGGCGATTAGTGCCTGTTTCAGTTTTTGGCAGCTTGCTGCACACTCAAATTTAGGAGGTCCTCTATTGCCTCACCTCACCCAGGATGCATTTTACTTCTCTAGGATGTATCACACTCTGAGTACGAGGATTTCGGGCAACTTGCGTCCCTCTTTACAGGCATCCCAACCTCTGTTTTGTCATAAAAAGGGTTAATAAGATTGGTAACAGGTTTAAAATTCTCATTCGGTGTTTGGGTAATTTTGATTACCCTCAAGTGTTTCTACCTTGCTAGTGATGAATATTTGCTCTCGTCTGATTTCACCATCATTTATGAGCTCAGTTAGGGCAGGGCCCATTAGAGGTTCTGTGCCGTAACTTTTAGCTGTATCAATGTGTCTGTACCCAGCTCGGATAGATGATTTTGTTACTCGTGACATCTCTCCGTCTGGGTGCTGGGAAGAATTTGGAGAATTTGATATTTCGATTATATTCCATAGCATGTTATAACAAAATCCTATTAAATATCGGGTATCTGAATGCCATAATAAAAAGCTCAGTTGATGACCGTATTAATAAATTATTTAGGTCAGCGGTGCCCATGCCATGCAAACTGACATATCCAAAAATTATCAAGCACACTCGTTCCACATTGTTTCGAAGTATGAATTCAGTCCTTATGTCCTGTACAGGACTACTCACAATGGTGGTCACCAGGAGCCAGTATACTAAATTTCACATCATTTAAATTTTTGTTTGACTGCATCATTCATATACTAGGCAGCATGCTCATATGGCAGCGGAGACGTAGTGAAAATGAGAACAATGGCGACAGATTCACAGACCTGATACACAGATACACTGATGATGTACATGTTACATTCAAGTATATATGCCCTTAGTCTAAGACCTCAGATGACTGAAAATGCGAGTGCGTGGTGTAACATTATCAAACAGTCACTATGAGAATGAATATTTGTCAATGTAATGTGGGTTAAAATCGGAAGTTTTTGTCTCTGTCCAAAGACTGAGAAATACAGGTGCCTTAAGGGCACGGCCGCCATATTCGGCGCCAAGTTGCTCTCAGTTTGCAGGCAGGTCAGAGCACACCTGGGGCGTCAATTGAGCCCAGTAGTCAGTAGACTGCAGCGGGATTTGAATCCGAGACCTCCAACGCTTGCCCGTTAGAGTGCAGGCGCTCTAACCAACTGAGCTACCTCCGAATCCTAATGCCACAAACTGGTACTTGCAGCTGTCTGGGCACTAAAACTAGCATGCTCTCTGGATTGGGTAGTTATTTAACCAACAAAGATATCGGGTTCAAACTTACATTCCACATAGTCCAAGTCCCGAGTGCAACAGATGGCATCTCATACCCAGAGCTCAACTTCTGTGCTGTGCAAAACTGAGCCATGCTATCCAGTTTTCTGCCCTGTATGATAACACCTGATATTTTGAAAATAGATTCCTCTGACCCGCTTTGTTATTTCACACCTCCAGTCTCAGCTCAGCCTCTGTAACATATATGCAGATGGTGCCTGGGAAAAATCAATTACTAAGCCCCGCCCTTTCACAGTACATCTAACCTCAACCCCCTCAACCATCCAAAATAACCAACCTGTCAAGATTTCTGATACCTTGCATAATAGTTTTGTTTATAATGTTAGAGCTGTGCAGATGACTAAATTGTTGATGATGCTATGCATACAACAGTTGCCCCTGTGAAGATTTGTATTGCATGCATTTGGCATACCCATAGACTTAATATACTAAGTTAGGTAGGTAGTATATTAAGTCTATGGGCATACCTTTCAACTCCATAGTAGTTATAAATCAAGAGAGGGCAACTTTGAATGAGATCTGTTTGTTGACATTAAATTCGGTCAATATCCTTCAAACAGCCACAGACTTTTTATTTCTATAACTGTGATGATAGGGAGGGAATTTTAGACAGCAAATACCTGAGTTCTTCTACGGGGTTGTCCGTGTGACCACAAAGCCTTGAGTTATAGAATTATGATGTATATACCTTCACAGTATATTACTGAAAGTACTTACATAGGAGAAGGAGGTGGCTCAGTTGGTTCGAGTGCCTGCCCTCTGACACACAAAATTTTGGAGATCCTGTGTTCAAATCCTGCTACAGTCAACTCGGACGCTGTGCACCAGGTGTGCTGCAACCAGCCTACAGACTGAGAGCAACCTGGCGCCAAACACGGCGGCCTCACCCTTAAGGAAACTTTATTTCTCAGATTCCTCAGACTGTGATAGAACTTCCAATTTTGACCGACATTTAAGCAACAATAATGGATAACCATCCACGATCCAGACACCACTGGACTCCCAAATATCAAGAAAACACAGGAATTTCTACAATCCGCACAAAAGGACTTCCCGTAACTCAGAAATCACTGATTTATACTCAAAAATGTATTTTTATTTGTTCAGCTTCATAAGACGGTTTTCTGGGCTCAAAGTAGAGCCTATTATTAGAGTTGGCCTCTCTCAATTTAGGCAGCAAAGGAAAATAGTGCTGAAATGGGCCTATCCTGGAAACCGCTTATCATAAGTAAAAAATATTTCCCACTCAGCATCGTCACCACTGAGATCTCAGAGTGAAGGAGATTCGAAAAAAGAATTTGACTTATCAATTCCCTTTGGCAACAGGGCTTGTTATGAGGTACTGTGTGCTGAACCTACCTGGTATATCAATGCCTAAAACTACAGCAACAGATTCACACAGGAATTCAAACAGTATACATTCAATGTTTGGGCTGTGAAAACATCTTCAAAACAGAAGACACCACCCGATATTTCCATTATTCGGAGGTTTTATCAAGAGCTAGGACTGTTTTTGACAGTAGGTAGGATTAGAACCTGATGCCGACAGATTATGGGTTACTCTGCACTGATCTTATATATCAATATCTAAAACTATGTAAAGAGATTGAAGCAGGCTTGAGGCAAACTTGTGCTTCTGTTTGCGCTGATAAAATCTGTGATTTATCACAGTGTGATCCAGGTCAAAGTAGAATCAAACATTCTAGTATTCTACAAGATAAGATAAAAAGCTAGCCTGAGCGCCTGCTCATATTGCAGTTTGGTGAGGGTCACTATGTATGTACCGTTACAGAATTCCATGATAAAGACTAAGTGTACATACGTAGTCTCCCCTTTTTCCTCCACCTGTCACTGCTCTTTTGGGATATCAGACAGGTGTTTGGATTTGTTTGTTTATCAATTTTTGTGGCTCCAAACTATTTTGTCACTGTGGAATGAACCAAAGATCAGTAAGCTGATGGTGAGAGGAAAGAATCGGCTGACCACTTAGTGAAACTTGATAAGGCCCACAGCACTGAACAACCCTGATTGTAGACTACAAAATGAATGGCAAGATTGTAGCATTCATAATTTCCTCTGATATTTTAATAACAAAAAAGCAAATATAATGATAAAACAAACAAATAGAATAAAAACAACAACTACAGCAATTTTCAACATTAGCCAAAAACTCAATATAAGGACAGACTGAGTGATGTAACAAAAAACAAATGTTGACATTTGACACGATACCTGAAAGGAGTGGCAAAATCTGGTTGGCAAATCTAAAATGATGGTTCCGCTATTTGTCCTACAGTGGATAATGAAATTGACAAAGTAGGGAATTGACTGGCAATGTATGAATAATCAGCGGAATTGGGAAAAGAAGGCAACCATTTTTTATTAAAATGCATTCCTGCTTATTACATAACTGAGGTCTGATTTTTAAACTTACAGAGAGGGTACTTTACGCCCCCTACAAATTAAACTAGCCTCAGGAGTTAATAGGAATAGTTAATAGGAAGTGAGATCTTGATACAGGACTCATTACCAATTAATTACTTGTTACTCTCAGTGGCATGTGATGTCCTCTAGCAAAATTACACACTTTTTACGAGCACATTGATGGATATAGAATGAAGGTGGTCATCTAAAAACAATTTACATGTAACCTGAGGATCTTTTGGATATTCTTCCATATAATTTGAAGTGGGGAAAAACCATCAATCAAAAAGAAATTTACATGATAAATTTGATAATTTGAGGAAGACAGAGTTACAGAAATGATACAGTTGACGGTTGTTTAGGTAATAATGTTCAGCGACCAAAGTCGAATAACTGTGTGAATGAATGGAGAGGGGGTGTATTGTGACGAAACTGGCTTGGGAGGACAAGATTTCTTCTCTTTCAAATCATTTTCATCTCCAATTGCAGCCCAATTTATCATATTCCTGAAACTATTTAGATGTCTGGAGATTGTTCTGAGATTGGCCCTCATCACCATGGTCTCCAGACAGGAGAGACGGGTGATTGTAGGGAGCTCTGGCTGGTGCTCAATGTAGATGAGGATGAAGGAAGACTTGTGAATGCTGAACCCTGCAATTGTTGCATTGTGGGCATTGTGACAGGTTTCTGCTGGTAGGACCACAGAGGGATACTAGGTATATTTGTATCTACCCTTAGCTGAGTTCTTTCATAGGGTGAACTGCCTGCATTATGCTGTATAGCAGCTGCTTGCTTCAATGAATGTTGCGATAAATCTAAGGCAATGTCACCTGTTGCCGCCCTTGTCATCATAGACTGTGCAATACCCTTAGAACTGTCTGGTAACGTGGCTGTTGTCATACCAGAAACATTGCTGTTGGTTGGTAATGCATAAGTCTTTGTATTACTTGTCAGCAGAGCTGACAAAATGTTATAGTTGTAGTCTCTGTTAGCAATACGTTGTGAGGTTACCATTGTGTCAGATCTTCTTGGGTGTGGTGCTCCTACTGCTGCTTTTGAGTTGAATTCTGTTGGAGACCTTGCGATGAATTTCCTAATTGGGAGAGAGAGACAGTCAGGGCTGAAAGAGCTGGCATACTTCTCTACTGGGATGGCGGGTGGATAGCTGTCTCTAAGTGAGGGGGCCTTTGTGCCTAAAAGAAAGGAAAAATAGGAATTGTTTACAAGTTTTTAACACTTATGATATGCAATCGCCGAAAAAATGTTTAGTTATCATTATAAAATCTTGTTACCCTAACAGATAGAAAGAGATATACTGCTGTACTGGCAACCATTTTGACCACTAGGTAATTTTTCTTGCTCATTTTTCATTTTACGTATATGAACAGGTATCTCAATTAGTCACAAATAAATATTTTTTGCAGTCTGTGTTTTTAACAACGCAAATTGCTTACCTGGGAAATTCTTTTGTTTCTGTAGGTTTTTAAGATGCCTGACGGCCATTTCAATGACGTCGGCTTTCTCCATCTTGCTCGAATGTCTGCAACCCTGCAAGATGTATGGAAATCAATAATGTGATAATATGCTTTAGCATATAAAGGCTATGCCAAGCTTGGGGAGGGGGGTGTGATAGAAGTGCTGACAATTAGGAATATTTGTACACTGTCAATTTTGATGGAGTTGTTCTCTCATTGTTATGCAGAGAATCACAGGCTACATGAAAGATACCAGACAAAGCACAACAACAGAATGAGCATTTGGGCAATACTTTTAGGCTAGTCTAGCATAGTTAATTTCTACCTATTTCTCATAACAAGCTGTTGGTGATAAATGGCAGTTTTGCTTCTATGGCATACAACGGCAGGTAGCAAATTCGTCGCAAGCTACAAATTTCCAGGGTTTCAAATGTTTTCTGAGGAGGAAGGTAAATATTTTACAGTTTGAGTTCAGGGTGCAGGTAGCGTATGTAACGTACCTCTTTTTGTAAAACTTCGACCAGCAGTGTTTTGAGCTCACTGAGTGATTCGTTTATCCTCGCTCTTCTCTTCTTTTCCAGTATCGGCTTCGGATTCTAAATGAAACAAAGTATCAAACTAGAGTTTGTGTACATCAAATCAGAAGAAAGTAAATCTCATCGAGAACTCTGCAGGAACATTAATTTAACCCCTTATGATCCCTGTCTGACAGCCTCCCATCCATAACATAGGAAACCAGGATGAGTTGATCACTTTGAGGATCTCATTCAAAAACCAAAAAAATTATTCAGTTTTGATGGTAATTTTTGGGGCTGATGGTGTATTTGATGACAGCAGAAAAGAGATTACAAATTCTTTTGGAATGTCCCATACTGTTTCTTTTAGTTTTTGCAAGGTTAGACAAGCAGTGAGACATGACTGATTATGAGCACCAATGTAGGTTTTAATGAACTCATAAAGATCAAAGCGGATACGGGATAAGGGTATCGCCATCACATATTATTTATGAGTAAAAAGTATAATTGTGAATAACATGCAACAACAGGTTGAAGATCTTAGTTTTTTAGTGTAGAGAAATCAAACGCTATCTCTTCAAAATATCAATTAAATTTTATTGATTTCTGCATCACTGACCCGAGTTTGAAATAAAGACTAACCTTTCTTTTGGTGTTTGCCTTACTAATCTTGACATTGCCCATTCTGTTGTCCTGTGGCATTTTGTTGCTTTGACAGAATAGTATAGTCTGTAGATTCCCTTCAGTTTAGCTCTCTATCTTGTTAGCAAATGGTGACTTGTTGTCCGCAGTCTTATGGTATCATCATTTATATAGGCGCACAGTGGACCACAAACCACAGTAAGCAATCAGTCAAATTGAATCACTTTGATCTCAATGTCATTTACTGTACGTGGCCAGATTGGGTGGCTTGTGTTTTCATTGCTATATGTCATGTATGGGACACTTGTCAGAATAAGCTCCTCCCACTTGTGTTTTCCTCTTGACAAGGGAAGTAAGTATCCTGCGCTTAGCTTTGGGACAGGTGTGAGCAAAGATACCATATACTATTATAGTCATTAGTCAGAATTGTCATTGGCGTGAGTAAGGGTAAATTTGGTGCAAAGTAGCTTCTCCATTGTGGCATTTTATCATTAATCCGCATTAACCATCCATTCATTTCATACTGGACCGCTGATCCATCTGCACTAGTCTGATTATTCTTAGATTTCAGAATGTTAATTACTAAATAAAGCGGCATCAGGAACCTTAGTGCTACACAGATAATTGGTGCACATGGAAGTTCATGAAGTTTGTAGAATAGCTGAAGATTCATTTCCTAAGCCATCGTTATCGCTACCATGAAAGCTTTTATCACAACAGCCAATACTTTCATTAGAGAGAAATGACGTTGCGTTGTGACAAGTCATGTGACCGGCAGGGAGCCATCAAAACAAGCAAATAAATAAAATCGAGAGTCGCATTTTTTATCTGGTTATATCTCAGGAAGTTATGTGCATCCATCCTCAAAACTTTACAATGTGTAATTTGAGACATTGATGGAAATAATGTGAAAGTAAGAAGGTGATTTTTCAATTAGCCCAGAAGTTATGTATGAGAAACCATGCAGAGAAGCATGAGTGTACTACCGTAACAACTTAGTCAACACGCTAGATCATAACAGCATCAGTCATAAACCTGGAAGTGTGTTAAGCAATGTCCATGTAAGTATAGTTGGATAAATTCTGCATATTTCCCTCATCCTGCAGGCCATAGTGTCAAATGGAAATTTAATTTACAATCTGGCATGCATTTGGGAAGGGAACAAGTATTTAGCAAAGTGTATCATCGGTCATCATCTGTCACTGTGCATGCATTAACATACAATAGCCCCACCAAGATCATTAAACAACCTCCACAGCTATTTTATAGTTGACAACTTACAACAAACTTTGGCCCATGATAGCATATACTCATATACTCATTGATATACTACAGTATTCTTGCACAAAGTGTTGAGGTCACCTATTTATTAGTAGCAAGGTTCACTTTGTTGTGTAAAGGTCAGATATATGAAATATAAAAGGCAGTAGTGCAAAAACAGCATTATTGCCAAACTGATTCGGATATACTTTTCTAAACAGAGGCAGTGTTCGTGGTGGTGTTCAATAAAGAGATGATCGTATTCTGAACCTCACCAGAGTATAATTCTGTGCAGTCATTGCAGCCTCCCGCTCAAGGCACCTAATATTTAGCAGGACTAGCTTAAGGATGTGGTATGAATATATGGCCTCCTTATTTCATCCAACATACTGACACTTGATTGATAATAATATCAAAATAAATATCATTACCACATTACAAAGCACTTTATTTAATAAATACTTGCGACTAACGCACATAATTCCTGGTGATTTCTAAAAAATGGATTAAGCCATGTCATGATCATATCATTTAAGCAATGCAACACCATTAAAAAATAAGTTTCCTCCAGCCCCACCTGCATATGGAACAATAGATAAAACATCATCTCTAAAATAACACGGCAAACCACGTAAACCACTGCAAGCTATGTTTACTCTGAAATCTGGATTATCTTGGTGCATAAAACTATCACTGCCAATAAATGTGTAGATTATTATAATTGATCGTGACATCTGGTATGCACCATTGATGTAAATCTTCTTGTTTGTCTATTTAAAAAACAACATTATAACTCACATTATATCTGGTAATGATTATTAAATGATCTCATAGAAAATAATTGTATGGATTAAGCTTAATAATAATATAATAATATAATAATTATCCATAATGATTTTATTTTACAGTAACACAACTCACTCAACAGCTACAACACTACGATGTCATCAAATGTGAGTTAAATCCAGCATCATTTGATGGTACGGTTTGATATAATACCGGCAAACCACATTAACTGCGGCAAGTATGTTCTTATCCCGCTAGTTCTGGTGTAACAGAAGGCATCGATCTGCCAAGGCCAATAATATGTATTGTGCCTCATTTATTGTCATGGCTCAATATTCTCGAGTATGCCATATTAAATAATTTTGACAACTTATTTAGAACATTCCATGTATGCAAATTTATTTAGCCTGTCATCAAAACAATGGCGATTCTCGGCGTTGACAGTGGTAGATTTTGAAACATATTTCTGCATAATTTACTGTTACTTGCATTGGTCCACTGTGAAATAAAACGCTTCTGGGTTTCCTCAGCATAAATTTATAAAGCTAATGGATATCACAAAGTATCCCTGTCAGAAAAGGCATATTAATTTGTGCATTTCCGCTGCAAAAAACAGTGTTTTACTAGAAGTAAGACGCTTCTCTGTTTGACTGAAAAAGTACACACTTACTTCTCAATTTGATAAAGTCTCTAACACTTTGATGACAATCATTCTGCATTGATGTGATATATCATAAGTATTAAACTGTATTGGCATTCATGTCTAATATCTATTTTCCAATTCAAACCTCTCAAACCTCTGAACGTTAATTATTACTGGAGAAATGCTACATTTATAAACCTGTATGTTTTAGGCCTGCCGTCATCGGGTTTGAAATTGATTTTTGCAATAGTGATAGGGCCCTTCCTGAATAATCAGTCATGAGAGAACCAATATGTTCAAATTCTTTTGGTCTTGTACTGCTACTTAGTTAATCATTAATTATTTGACCAGTTTTCAGATTCGGGATGTCACAACTGTAACAAATAAAATACCAAAGTTTCTTTATTTTCAGTTAAAATTTTCAATCCATAAACCAGATATCCAGAAAGCTGTCAAAACAAATGTAGGGAAGGCCAGATAGCGTGCAGATTCTCAGGTTTATTCTGTATTAGAACTTGGTTCGATTCTCCGAGTCGAGGATCACCCAATCTGACCTACTACAGATATCCTAAAATAAGACCCTATCCTGACTTTGATACCTGCTCCAGCTCAAACAAAATTTCTGTCCTTGGTAATGTAACTCGACCACTTATTGCGCAATACTATTCTTGGATACAAACATACCAAACAACGACGGCAATTTTTTGCAAACATCTAATTTTCATTACTTTTTTTCTTCAAATTTTTCAAGAATCTAGTTGGGTGTGGCTGCATATTAGATCATTCAATTATATTACATCCTATAAATAAGGATTAAGAAACAATGGGATAATGGTTTCTAAAAATGAGTATTTAATAATATCATGAAAACCAAATTGTGTGGATTAAAAATATCATTATGTTTTATGATGTAGAGACAGACACCACTGATCGGACATTCACCTCAGCTCAATTTGACGCTATAAATTGACATCGTATATCTTGAATAACACGGCAAACCACTATGACCACGGCAAGTGTTTATAGGTTCAGGAGTTCTGGATTATCTTAGTGCAGTAATGGGCAAAGGCCAATATGTGTGTTCTGTTTTTTCTTCTTTTGTGTGTGTGACATTTGCTACGCACTACTGACTACACAGTTCTATTGGGTTAGCCGAAATAAATGTTTTTGCAGCTCATTTATGTATATGAATCTTCTGCGTAAAGAGCTATTTATGAGCATGGTTTGGTTTGTACAATCAGTATTTATAATCTTTGGTTAGTTCATTGGTTTGTAGACCCTATTGTGAAAAAGGGCAATTTAGAAATTTAGAACGTATAACATGGCTTGAGGTCTTGCATAAAATGTTTTTGTTTTATGGTATTGTACCGCTGTGCACATCCGCTACATGATAGAATCATTTTTAATAACTCCAGGAGATCCTCTCAATGCCATACTGTTTTTAGGCCTAAGAAAGCAAGGACAGAGAAGAGGAATAGCAGTTGTTTTACATTTTATATGAATTATTATAACTCTGGACACAAATTTTAGTTTTTTAAATGCTGTAAACATTCAAGTACTATCACTGATGCTTCCCACTTCAGAGGATAATTAAGAATGTAAAATAAACTCAACTCAACTACTCACTTTAATATATTACAGAGTAAAAAATACAGTGTGGACAATTCAATGGCTGTTATATTGTTTTTAATCACAGGGTGGTCAATTTTCTATATTAAACATTTTTTACTATCAAATTTTTCTCAGCAGGTCAGGTTTCTATTTTCTGTATCGAACTGTATTGACGAATGATTTGTAATGTTAATCATGAGCTGTGATTCCCCATGATGCTGCAATGATACCTCTCTACTGGTCGATACTGATAATTAGTTATGCTAATAGTACAACTGGGATTGGACAGCCACAATTGGCATGTGTATGTGAACAACCCCCCCCCCCCCCTCTAATTATTAAAATCGACCTCGGTCGGTAATCACACCAAATTTCTTCTGATGGTAAGTGAATCAAGTCAGTTAATCAATTTTCTCTCTATTGATCCGCAATATACATGCAGCAGAGCATGGCTATTTGTCTTCGTTAGTATACAACTTATCGTCAGGAAATGGATCCAACTAATAATTTAGAAGCTTATACGTTGTGCATTGAGTGACGTCGTTACTGAACTTGTGGATCAATCAAAGATGACAAAATGCGTTCCAGCAACTATACATAAATAGCCATATGCTTGTTCAGGGTCAGTTATGTTCCTCTAATCCATAAATAAATAAAGCTACCAAAAAAAAATCCATATAATATTTATTAGTACAGATTTGTCGGCCTGCGCAGTGCAGGTTAATGATAGGACCATTTATCCCCCCCCCCCGCTCCAGGAAGACTTGTAAAAACAGGCAAGGCAACCATTTGTCGGATAACAATAACTTACAGTTTTTTACGGATTAAAGCACAACCACAACACAGCTGTGTAATGCCAGAGCATACTTGATCAACATATTTTTTGGTTTTTAATCTCAAAAAGGATGCAAGGATGGCCAAATTATGGAAGTGCCAGCAATCATATTAATATGAGCCCTCTTTTTAACACAACAGGGACATCCTTTTGATTATTCAGGTCAACTTAATTAATTATTAGGCCTACATTTGCTCAAGAGAAGTTATGATAGCTTATTTTCTGGCCTTCAAAGAAAGGATGGGGCTGGATGCAGATAAAGTTGCTGGTCTGATCAGAGCTGATGAATCATCAATCACACCCATAGCAAGGTTTTAGGTTCTAATAGCCTACATTATTTAATCTCATCTCACCTTGAAGAAAATCTTTGATGTTTGATTAATGGTTTTTCCTCTTTTTTTTTGTCACATATGATTATCAGGCACTAACATAGACACATTATATACATATTTAATTTAATATTTTATAACCATCTGATCTTGTACATCACTCGCAAATGGAAAATAAGGAAAAATCAACGGCAATCATTGCTCTATTGATAAAAGTGTTGGTCTATTATTAGAATCAACTTCTAATTATCATGTTGTCCTATACTTTTCAGGAGATGATTAACTTCATTCATAGGATAAAGTTCAAATTTCAAAAACAAAATTCAAGTTGTAGTATCACCTCTGCGGCATCATTTTTAGGGGAGATTCACAACTTGCATCTCTGACACAAGATTCCTGGCAATTAGAAAAAAAACCAAATAGGATGTAAATATATTCACAGTATTGATAAATAGGACAAAGCTGCTATGTGTCCAATGTCCTGTCGGTTAGACTGTTTGATTTATTTTTATTGAGGCCTCGCATCAGTGCTGGTCATCTGCATATTCTAATTTGAGATGGACAATATTTGTTGGGGAACAAACTGCATCCTAGTAGCCAAAATCTGATCGAGCATCACATCCTGTTAATATACTATGCCCCTTTTATAAAAAGAATGGTCAGAAACAATGTGGACAATTGATCTGCTTATCCTTGAAATTTATTACGTATTTTATGACCGGCCGCCGGATCGAAATTGGCTTCAGCTTCAGAACATTAACAAGAACAGGATCTTTTCTTATGTAGCAGCTTGCATGAGGTCATGTCATTTATACATATAAGCCTCCCCCTGTCCTAAGGAGTATATAATAACTATAACAGGATCTGCAGATCTTTGACGCTTAGCCTTACTTGATTGCCCTATTTAATTGGCCCCCTTATTAAGATAGATGGTAGATACCCTAAACCCTTGCCCGGCCATGTCCGGCTTCTCCTCTTCAAAGATACTTCTGACATGCACTGCTAACCATCTAGATACCAAGAGTTAAGAGAAAACAAATAAATGTCTATGGAAGCTGGTTTCTTTGTCTCATACCATACCATATCTCTTAGAATGATCTTATGGGCCGACAAGGTCTTGTGGCTTTTACTTGAGCAGGCAGTGTAAGAAAAGATCCTGTTCTATTTAATGTTCTGAAGCTGAAGCTCATTTCGGTCGGGCGGACGGTCATAAAATATGTAATAAATTTCAAGGATAAGCAGATCATTATGGGCCGACAAGGTCTTGTGACTTTTACTTGAGCAGGCAGTGAGAAAAGATCCTGTTCTATTTAATGTTCTGAAGCTGAAGCTAATTTCGATCCGGCGGACCGGTCATAAAATACGTAATAAATTTCAAGGATAAGCAGATCATTATGGGCCGACAAGGTCTTGTGAATTTTACTTGAGCAGGCAGTGTAAGAAAAGATCAGTTGTTGGACACCAGGATATGACTGAAAACTAGTACAGAATCCAAATGCTGTCCTGTCCACTAAATTAAATAATTTGAAACACCATTATAACAATAATAAGACTCTCCCTCAAAAGATTACGATGAGTCTGCAAGCTCTTGCTATTTCTACCTCTAACGATGATACAACATACAGTGGTGCGCGTACCACTGCACAACACACAGGTCTTCAGCTAGAAACCATGAGTCAAGCGCTGTTTCGGGGCCTTCTCTAGTACAACCTCCTCATGGCCGGCCCCAGCAGCATGAAGCCACCCCTGTGTGTTGATGAGCATCTCAATCAATCTCATCGATCCCTCAGTGCATTTTGTAAGTTTCGGTGGTTTGACATAATTGGTGTGTTTACGCTGTTGCGCAACCAGGGAGGCTGCCAACTCGTCATTGTTTCAGTGCAACAATGTTCGCCCCATCACTGTCATGCTTATACTCTAAACCAAACCAGTGCAGGGAGGTTTGCTTTCCATCAACTCATCGACGCAACATCGCTAATCGTCAAGGCACCCGCCCCTCGTGCCATAGTTCACTACTCAAATTTACCACATTGAGCATAGTACAACTCATACACAAGTCAGAGAAATGACTTGTTTGCGCTACAGCCAGTGGGCTGACTGTGATCTCCTGTCTCGCTCTGCCTGCCTTTTATGCGATGGCCAAGCTTTTAATCCTATGTTTGTAATGCCTTAGATCTAACTCAGACTCACTTTGATTTTTCACCCTGCAGAGATTAAAATACTTTAATTCAAGTATTAAAGGCATAATCCGCTTAGCCTTCTACCCAGGCAGTTAGCTAATCATCACTTAATCCCCTCAATCTAATCCTTACAAGGAGAGTTCCAGTCAAATTTCTACCATGTGATTTCGATCATGTACTTATTCAAAATAGATTCACACATTTTGTGACACTAAAACATACACAAAAATGACACCTGAAAAAAAATCAAAACATATTACAGGCAAAGTAAATGATGTTACTAACCTCCTTAAATGCCAGTAGCTCTCCGGTGTATCACTTTTTGGAAGTAATGCGACATCGATCTCTGAAGGAGAGCTGAGACCGCGGTTGTGTTATATATGATATTTATTTCACACGTAACTGATCAATGCTTAAGGCAAATCAGATCTTGTTTTACATTAGGTGTTTCAATACTGTATTATGTTATAATCTTTATAAATTTTTTTAACTTTTTATAAAATTTTGAAATATATTTGTAACATTAACCAGGCTGGCTGTAAATTAATGCACTATGGAGTCTTATGTCAATATGACCCATGACAAAGGGCAGGGCACAACCCCCACAACAAATTAAACTTAATTTTGTTAAACGCAAGGTAGGTTGATGAAAAAAATAAATGGGGAACAACCATGATATATTTTTTTTACTTTTATACTCGAAATAAAAAAAATTATCCTTAAAAACATCCAGAAGGCGTAAGTTTGTAATTCACTGCTCAAAAGTTGAATAATTTCACCCTGTACTAGGATTATTAGAATACATGAAACTGTATTCACATATATGTTATCTCTAACACGACTGATCTTGTTGTTGTTGTTGTTGCTCGTAACGGCAGGTGGGAACAAATTAACTCACAAAACTCTGCTGGATAGTCAGGGTCACGCTCTATATATGAAATATATTTACTATGTTATAGTATATATATATATATATATATACTATAATTATAACTTCTATATATGTTTTATGGTTACCATTTAGGCGTTTAACAACTGGGAGTCATCAAGTTATTATTTCTGCCAACGGGATGTATTTCAGAGTTTAGAGAGAGTGGGGGGAAGCAACGGTGTTAGAGGCATTGTTAGCATTGCGGAATCTAAATTGGCTGATATTATTGGAAAAACCTCCCAATATTCTGAATCTGAACAAGGGAGTTGCCTACCCTGTTTGTAGTGAAGGCATCCATCATTGCAAATTTTGAGATGCTCATCAACACACAGGGGTGGCTTCATGCTGCTGGGGCCAGCCATGAGGAGGTTGTATTAGAGAAGGCCCCGAAACAGCGCTTGACTCACAGTATCTAGCTGAAGACCTGTGTGTTGTGCAGTGGTACGCGCACCACTGTATGTTGTATCATCGTTAGAGGTAGAAATAGCAAGAGCTTTTGCAGACTCACCGTAATCTTTTGAGGGAGATTCTAATTATTGTTATAATGGTGTGTCAAATTATTTAATTTAGTGGACAGGACAGTTAACTTTTAATTTTTCTACAATCGATGAGAAAATAAGGAATATGTAAACAAAAATAGCATTTGGATCCTGTACTAGTTTTCAGTCATATCCTGGTGTCCAACAACTGACCCTCATAATTATCGTAACAACAATTCCCTGCTATGGTCACTACCCTGTTCCAGCCTTTTCTTCAGTGCCAGAGAGTGTATCTTGGGTAAAGAACCCACACCCTGTTATGAGGTTTTTCAGCCTAAATCTTCAAAGAGTTTAGCAACCAGCACCCCAACCACACAAACAAGTTTGTGACACTATTTCTTTTACCATATATTTACAGATTGGGACAGTTGAAAAAAGGTTGAAGCCTTGTCGAATCTCATTAACAACATACGTACCTCTCTACGAGAAAACAATATTCCGTCAAAAGGGGCTAGATTTTCAAAGAACAAGTCTTGCCTGAATTGCATGTTGAAATCGGCCCCTCTCGAGTTACAGATTACTTATCCGTTATAGATTTATACTTTGACCCATATGTATTTAGAAATGCGCTCAAATAAAGCCAAGTTACTTAGTGTAACTTTATGATTTAACAACTGTCCATTTGTTTGGTATATTATTTATGTTTTCAACTTGAAGCAATAGTAAATATTTTCACCCTCGTTGCAAATGAAAAACATCATAATTCTGCCTTAACTTCATATCATCGGGGAGGGTGGGAAACCCATACTCCCTCATATCACATTGGACGGCAGGCTAATTTTGTTGTAGAGATTTATCTTTTCAGGACCATTGAAAGTAGATATAAATCCAGCCGTCAAACTCCATTTCTTAATTCTTTTTGTCCCAAATTTTTTTGGTGTAGAATGGAGTGGTATGTGTCAAGATTTGCATCCTACCTGCCCCCCCCCCCAAGTCCCACCTACATTTATCACCAAAACTTCAGGACAATAACTCTATAATATATTGTTTATTCATCATTTAATCATATTCAGAACGATTAATATGGGCATTGGCCTTGAAGCTACTTTGCCATCATCAATAAGGTCAAGAGAAGTTTCAAAACAAAGAATTTTATTGATGAAGTAAAAAGAAATGGTTAGAAGGACAAATTATATTGCTTTATTGGTGTGCACTCTAGTTTTTTGTATACTTTTTATTGACAGCTATTTAAATTGGTTATCAAAACGCTGTCCAAAAAAAAGAGTAGATTCAAAGAAAAGAAAATCAGATCAAATATAGTAAGAACTTGCGCACTGCATCTTTTAAACATGTTGGCTCAGTCAATAAAGGAGTAAACATGGGTACTGCACTTAATTTTCATTTAGAACTTGAATGTATCGGGGTGATCTACCACCTTTTTAGGATTTCTGATGACAACACAGCACTTCAAGCCAGCAGAACATTGACCATTATAAGCAGACAGGTGTGTCTGCGCTCCCGTACAGGTCTGTCGGCAGTCACCATAGTGTCCCTGACCAATGTGACATGCTGCCAAAATAAACATACCAGCTTGTCAAAATATTCATAAATGAGAAATGAGGCTACAATGTAATGGCGTAATTAGCTCCCTTTTTTTTTAACAAACAAAAGGCCTGTAACCAAAGCCAGTTCCTAGAAACATTCTAAAAACGCCCAAATAATTGACACTAAAGGCATTTTATTACTGTTTGCAATCTTGTAAACAAGACTATTTCTCAGGCTATATTTCTTTATGTTGTTAGGGGCAGCCAACCAGATAACCATCAGAACAGTCCCTTTGTTTGAGTGATCTAACTGTAAAGAGTTAGTGATTCTGTTCCATGAGTGGGGGCAACAATAAATACATTGCTTAAACTCATTGGGCTCAATGGCAACTCTTACAAAAACTAGTTATATCATAAAGTGTATAATTGGTAGCTTTGCGCAACAGGAATGATACTGATTTGCATTTTGTTTTAGGGACAATATTTTCAACACTCTAACAGTTAGATACTTACTTCCCTGATTTGCGTCACATGTGGTGGTCAACATCAGCAGAACCATTAGTACCAACCTATCAAACACACACATACAGTATACATTTACTCTCATCATCTAATAGCATAACATCTCTACCTTCTTAGTTAGAGACAACGTTTTTTTAATTATTATAATATTCCCCAATAAAACCGTGAGATTAACTCAATGTTCCATTGCATTGTGGGATAGCACTTCACATAGCACAGAATGAACTGGTTTCCCATGACATAACCCTCCATTGCGTGAAAAGTAGCCTAACCCTTGCCGTAACAACATAATATCGCAAAACCATACTGAAAAATGTCTGGATACAGACATGTTAAGAGGAATATTATTTGACAGCGATTTCTTATACTCACCTAGTTGTTGTGGTAAACAGAGCCTTCATCCTGGTAGGGAGCTTATAGCAGCACTGTAAGAAGTGGAAAGTGTGTTCGAACAACGTCAGGTCAGGCAATTGAATGAATAAATGATGCTTATTTTGAGAATTTTACCAGCAATAGTCGCGATCTGATTCCGTGGCATTTCCTCTTTCAGTATCACTGCTATATTACAAAGGATATGTGGCACATAATCGATTGAAAAACAAGAGTAATGTTTTTGTAACCTTATATAAGTATTGATTTTACTTCTGTTTTGTTTCAGTAAGCTGATCAGCGTGAAGGAAGTCACCTTGACCTTATAGACTTTTCGACCTTAACTTCCTTCTTCAAGCGACTTTCAAAGGAATTGAGACTTGAGAAGCGAGGCAATTTTGTATGACTTACGACTAGATGAGAACCCTATGGTAGACCACGTTTGATCCAGCTTGCCTGCCTTAGGTTTTGCTCCCCTTGGGCTGTTTAATGGGAGCCACGAAAAACTATACAAATGTGCCAGACAAGTAATCTTACCTAAGAAATTTATGCTAAATCAATATAATATTGACAACAAAATTACAGCAATCATTCACTAAAAATGACAACTGACAAAGGTTGATAAAGCCGAATTCCCAATTGGATCTTCCTAGTGCAAAACGGCAGTAAATGTACAGAAAACATCCTCTTGTTAGTTCATGATGATGTCCATTAAATTGTTACTGATAATCAAAGAGCCAATCTGATAGTGTGAGGTTTTCAAATGGTACCTTTACCGAGATCTCATTTCTGCCTTGATCAGTACTACTCGGTAAGTGGAAGTCTGCAGTTCAGTCGCTAAGAATATGCTCAGCCGGATCTTTGTTGTGCGCAGCACGCCGATCACAGCGACAAAAGTGGTGATTAACACTCACCTATCCAGGCAAATTAATATACATATTTCCTTGCCATGTGATAGGACTTACAAAATTTATAACTCTGTCAAGTGTCTGTTTGAATAGTGTTGATAGCAGCAATGAACAGGATGTCGATCAAGCTCATATCTGAAGTTGCTCGCTCCTGATTTATAACCATTGGCTCATTTTGTTGTAGGGATTTATTTTAACATGCACTAGTGACCGAGTTATTATGCAAGTTACCAAAAGGTCATAAGTAGCATTTCAGGCTTATTTGCCAGCACCTTACATTGTGAATTGTTACAGTGACAGTGACAGTATTCATAAATTATTGTTATATAGATAAATACTTTGTATATATATTTGTGGCTGATAAACATAAGTGACTGTGTGTGCGGAATGATAAACCCATCAAACACACACAAGTGGGAAGGAAAATATCCCTATCCACAGTAATATTAGGAGTCTGATCAATGATAAGAAAGCTCTTATCAAAACCGCACCTAGTCCGAGCCCCCAGACTCTCGATCCCTCCCCCCCCCAGCACCCAGAACTATCTTTTCTTTGAAGGTTAAACAAAACAAACACAGTTCTACTCTCGAGCGAGTGAGAATGTAGGCGAGCTAGGAGAGCCAACTGACAAGCTTGTATTGTTTGAGGCGGCGTGAATCTCATAAAACCCTTAGGGAGAAAAAACTATTCCCGGAGCAAAGCACAGTACAGTTAATTATAATGTCAAAGGCAAATGACCACTATATAGTCTCACATATTAATTTACTGAAGTATGGTGATCCGCTTATAGCAAAAAATAGAAATTATCTCTTGCATAGCTAAGGTTGACTCGGCAGAATAGCTGCACCTGGTAATAGCTGGCACATCTTTCAGCACATGGATTGCTTGATACAGAGGTGGCCATGAAAATCTTATCAAGACAGTCGTATGAGAATGTAAGGTTATATAGCAAATAAATATTTTATCGTGACACTTAAAACCATTAGTCTCCTATATCCTTCCTCACCACAAGAACTAATATTATCATCTTAAGTTAGGATTGATGACTTCAGCATTAGCCATTCCCCTACTTCTACTAAGTGAAACATGATGTTCGGTGATATGATGGCCACAAAATGCTCATAGCGTAGGCTTATGCGCCCTCAAACTCTTTCACAACTTTTATTTTGGGTGGTCGAAGATAGAAGAGAGGATCAGAAGCCTGGATAGTTTTGCACTACATGTATTTGACTGGATGTTTGGCCAGTTCGGTAATGTATCAGTTTTCTGCTTATGGAATTGCCTTCCCTATTTGTAGTGTAGGCAACTACTAGTTTCACTAGTTAATGGCGTGCGCCTATTACAGCAGGAAGTTTGGGACATGCTGAGCCCCACACTTCCTGATTACAGGCTCCTTTATCTAGTCTACACAAATTAAGAACATAGCTAATCATAAATAGCACACCAGCAATCAGGTGACCAGATAATGAGTACATCACAACAGTTTCTGCACACACGTCAAACTGTTTGAATTGAAATTACAGTTTAAAGCTTATCCAGACAAAAATATCAGAACTATCATAATTTAACCAAAGATTTCAACTAGAAAATGGCTACTTGGACACATTGCCTCGCTCTATTTTGATAAAAAAAATTAAACCAAACCTCTTCTATCACAGTCAAGATGGCTGGAAAACATTTTCGTATCAACTTATCACCAGCTTATGTTACATAACCATATTTGCATTGAAGCTTGGCTGTTGGCAAAAAGTCTGACTGGCATACTTCTGACATGCGCTGCTATCAGCTCGTGTTGTTATTAGTTTAATCCAGACCATAACCATCAGTGACACCTGAAGCTGAGGCAGATTAAACCCTTCATGATAAGCTGGATTGTTATGTAATAAGTGTGGTCCTTTGTCTCGCACAAGCTAATCTTAGATTAATCTAAGGGGTCAACAGGGTCATGGTGGCTTTGACTTGAAGTAACTAGAGAGGTTTATATTTAATGTCCGGCTCGATGGGCAATGAAACAGAGATCCTGCTCCTCTTCATTGTCTGAAGCTGGAAGGAAGAAGACGTATTTGATTTCTTACAGTTGATCCGGCAGTCAGCCGTTAACTGCGCAATAATTTTCCGAGGCACAAAGATTAATAGACCCTTTTCTTGTATTGTTGTACTCAAATCAGGACATTGTAAAGACGAACAGGATGCTAATCCCCCCTTTTGTGTTGCGTCAACAACTAGGACATAGTTTGCTCCCCAACATATGTTTACAATCTCAAATTAGAATACTCCAGCACAATCTAAATGCTGGCCATCAATAACAATGAATGACGCACACCAACCAACAAATGGCAGCTCTGACGGCATCGGAGAAGAGTGTCATTTTTCTATTTATATAATATTTTTAGGCCACTCCAAATTAATTCCTTGATCGAGATGAACGCCCACCACCTTGTCAGAGCCCTGACAAAATCAAAATACCGCCAGACGCCAGTTGAAAATAGTCATAAAATAATAAAATATTTTACCTCCTGGTCATTTGACCAAGTAAAATATAAAACATATACACCTAAACGCCTGTCAATTCCCTATATGTATGCACATGGTATGCATGATATATAATTTTATTACCTATGGTGAGTGGTGACTCAATATGGATGAAGAGAACAAAAAATATAACATGAAAACAAAATTCTGTCTTTCTTCTCCTTCATCGTCCATCGTTGATTTTATAATATGAAACTGATTGGCCAGTTAGTAGTGTGCTACAGGCCAGGAGAGACATAATCAAGATCCAAATTTCTTCCACTCCATCTGTCTTGATTCCTTCCCTGGATTGAGTTGGTAGTATTTGAAGTCATCAGAAACATTTATCTACTTATTATCCATTCTTATCTTATATCTATTAGTTGTCTACCTGTTATTGATGTTGCCGTGCAATGAGATGCGATTCACTATAGTATTTCAGGCTTGGCACGCCAATAGACTTTTCTGGCTGTTGCTGTAGTGCCGATGATAAGTTTTCTTCAATTATTCTTTAATCTTGATTTTTATGTATTACCTCAATATTATGTCTAGAGCAGAATTGGTTCACCTCTGTCTGTATGCCAGATACATTGAATCTAAACCTGATTCTGAGGCGTAATAAAGTCATCTTTGATTGATGTCTGGACACCTAACCTGTGCTAGACAGAAGGTTATGAAAATCTCTAAACTAAAAAGATTTTAAGGGAGTGTAGGGACAACATCTTACCATAAAATGAAGGGAAAGCATTAGGGCTTCACTGACACTGATCAGAGTGTCGGAGCAGCTTTGTTGTATGCGGTGGGTATAACTGTGGTCGCTTTGGCAGCACATTGTATCTGGCACAGTTTGATATGTATGCTGTTACTGTTAGCCAGTAGGCTTTTGTCATATTTTCCATGATCAAAGCTTGTTAATGTATGTCGCAAATCATGTCTCATGTTCTGACAATTGCTGTGTATGAGAGGTAATTACAAGGGTATACTGGGAACTGGCAATTTAAATCGTCTCCCTACTACTTTTTGAAAGTTTATTATACAACACCTCATATCAGCGCATTCTCTCATCACTCATCAGCCGATTGAAGTGAAGGTTCTCAATCCTATACTACACAAACAAGGCGCTCTCTCTGGCGCTGAATAGAAGGGCTTAATCTCGGGACAGGATATTGATCGGAGTAGGATATTGATGAGACGACCCTATAAATGGTCAATTGTTGGAAAAATGTTTGACCAGGGAGGGTGGGATATACCCTCCCTGGTTTGACAACAGGATATTGTAGAAATTGGGACTACAATTAAAAGCTATTGTGTTATCATTTTCCGTTTTTGGTGAGGCCCTTTGGCCCGTAATAAAAGATGAATTAAACAATTTGACACACCATTATCATTAAAATGATGTTCTTCCTATTGTGCCAAGATGAAACAAAAATAAATAAATATGGAATAAATGAATGAATATACTAGAACTGACACCTCAGGACCCAACTCTAATAATGGTGCGGTGGAAGGTAGGGATAGGAAAAGTATGAGGGGATTTGTTTGCAACAGCAATATGTTCTGTGAAAAACTGTGGCGTGTCAATAATGGGTGATTACTGGAAAAACTGCCTCTCCCATATCGTTGGTATATTATTGGGACCGTATCACAGGTCTTCTCCAAAACTTTGGTCTTTGGAAATGTTTGACTGCAGAAAAGATGCAAAGCTGTTCGGCACAGGAGGTCAGATCAGAGCTTAGTTCATTTGTCAGAGTGTCGCTAGATCAAGTTTGATCCATTAGCTTGCATTTGTGCATCAGTTACTCTCCCTCCACTAGAGGGTGTAATTATTGTAGCAACTGCCTCATTCATTTCATTGGGCTTGGGATATATTATTCATTATGCCAATAAGAGCAGGCAACTTAAATGTAAGTGTTTAAAACCCATGTACAACTGTGATATGGCATATTTACTAGGCGTGGATTAAATCTAAAAAATATAATTACATAGCAGTTGCTGCATGAATCTCAGAGATTTGATTTAATCCTCTATTTGCCGCTGAGGCTTTTTTTTATAGTAAAGCTGTAACTGTCTGTGTGTATGACATGTTGTGCTAGCCTACCTATCCAGAAGAATCATGAAACCTCTCTTTTATTCATGTGTATCTCTTAATTAGTTAGACGGGCAATCAAATTTTATTCTTTTAAGCCATGTTCTTCCGTTTTTTTGGAAAGGCCGTTTCCTAATCCCATAACGACCCCCAACCTATCCCTCTTAGCTCACAGATAATTATTGTTCTGATATGTGTTGGTTTATTGTTGCTAGTTGATTCCCCAGCTAATGTTTCATGTAAAAATCAGCATCAAAGCTGTTTGTGTAAATGCACAAAAGTTTGTTCTCACACATTGTCATCCACTCGTCGTCCTAGTGCAATGCACTTTGCAGAAACTTCCTTTATAGACACAACCAAAGGTGACCACTCAGTATCATTAAAATTCCTAGATATCTTTGTAATTAATAGACTATGGTCAGAGCTGTTGCTCCTTGGTCAGAGCAGCCCTTTGAATGTCAGCCTAGGCAATTTATAAGGTGTATTGACTGTCGATAGCAAGCATTACCTTAAAATTTGAAATTTTGCAGTTCTTGGCTCAAAAGTTCAAATTCAAGTTCAAATGAAAATCACAAGTGGCCTATTGGCTGTAGAATATTTGTTTTGGTTGTGGCTCCTACGAGTTCAGGTATTTCTACCTTTTGGTTATTAGCCTTTGAACCATAGACAAGGATTTGATTTTGAATCTTTTATATTTCTTTTGAGACAGATTTTAAACATTTTGCCCAGGCACTTAGGCTTAAATGATTTACTCAGGTATGACTGTCCTTTTACATATTAACCTTTGTGAACCATTGAAATTTCTATTAGGGCAAATTTAAACCATAGATATTTAGAAAAAAATATATAATCATAGTGCTTCAAAACAAACCAATCATATTACAGTAAAATAGGTGAGACCAGCTGCATCTAGCAATTTTCAGGAGTGACTGTCCAATCAAAGTGCTTCAAAATAAACCAAGCATGATAGAATCAATGAGGTCAGACCAGCTGCATCTAGCGATTTTCAAAATAATGGCTACAAAAAGCCAAAATTCTTGTGCTGGCTGTTGGAAGTTTTCTATATCATAGGATCAACTGCTATTGTTCATACTACTCCCAAAGAGAAGATCAGGTATGAATCTAGTTCAGTTGGCAAAATTTGAAGCTGGATGGGTAAAACTGTAGGTGTTTATTATGTGCAAAATTAGGGCTCAGCTGCCACATAGTTGTCTGAAGTCCCCTATTAGATGTCTATTAGAGTTGGGGATAAGATGTCTATGTCTATTCGCACCCGCACATGTTATCATAAAACAACTCCAAACACTAATCGTGTTTAGAGTTGGGGATAATTATTTAATCAATCTTTTGAACAGGATCCTTGTCACAGAACAAAACACCATATTAGACTGTGTGCAGAAAGATCCTTTTGTGATATTTTTTTATGGCTTTATCGGCATCATCATCATGGAGTCCTTTGCATGGCTCTCCTTGGCAATTCTGAATGTAGACCAAATGAAACAAATTTGGTGTAAGATTTGGCAGTTTGCCATAAGGTCTATTAGGTAAAATAATTTTGAGAACTTTTGATTGGTGACCTTTGTTGGGTCAATACTGTATGTACTGGCTAGGTAAGCCAGCTTGAAGCTTAGTGTGTACATCTGCACACAAAAAATCATGGGCAAACATTAAAACTGCCAACTCAATTTTTTGTCATTTATTCTGTATCTCTATGAGAACCATGAGAATGTACTGGTCCGATCACTAGCCTGTAAGGAATCTACAAGAATTTTAAAACCATTGAAGTAAGAAAGGCATATATGGTGAATTTGATTCCACTCGGATAAAATTATGTCTCCACTATGCTTTGTGCTGGCTAATTTCATTTCAGAAATGTATATTGGTGAGCAGTCGCACAACTTATTTTTCTTCATCATATCCATAAATTATTGTTATATAGATAAATATTTTGTATATATATTTGTGGCTGATAAACATAAGTGACTGTGTGTGCGGAATGAAAAACCCATCAAACGCACACAAGTGGGAAGGAAAATGTCCCTATCCACAGTAATATTAGGAGTCTGATCAATGATAAGAAAGCTCTTATCAAAACCGCACCTAGTCCGAGCCCCCAGACTCTCGATCCCTCCCCCCAGCACCAAGAACTATCTTTTCTTCAAAGGTTAAACAAAACAAACACAACTACTCTCGAGCGAGTGAGCATGTAGGCCTACATATGATTCCTGGAACTATCATCGTGCTAGGAGAGCCAACCGACAAGCTTGTATTGTTTGGGGCGGAGTGAATCCCATAAATCCTTAGGGAGAAAAGATTATTCCAGGAGCAAAGCACAGTACAGTTAATTATAATGTCAAAGGCAAATGACCACTATATAGTCTCACACATTAATTTACTGAAGTATGGTGATCCGCTTATAGCAAGGATAGAAATTATCTCTTGCATAGCTAAGGTTGACTCGGCAGAATAGCTGCACCTGGTAATAACTGGCACATTTTTCAGCACATGGATTGCTTGATACAGAGGTGGCCATGAAAATCTTATCAAGACAGTCGTATGAGAATGTAAGGTTATATAGCAAATGAAGATTTTATTGTGACACTTAAAACCATTAGTCTCCTATATCCTTCCTTACCACAAGAACTAATATTATCATCTTGGTCTTGAAATCATCATCTCGGATTGATTACTTCAGTATTAGCCATTCCCGTACTTCTACTAAGTGAAACATGATCCTCGGTGATATGATGGCCACAAAATGCTCATAGCGTAGGCCTATGCGCCCTCAAACTCATTCACAACTTTTATTTTGGGTGGTCGAAGATAAAAGAGAGGATCAGAAGCCTGGATAGTTTTGCACTACATGTATTTGACTGGATGTTTGGCAATGTATCTGTTTTCTGCTTATGGAATTGCCTTCCCTATTTGTAGTGTAGGCAACTACTAGTTTCACTAGTTAATGGCGTGCACCTATTACAACAGGAAGTTTGGGACATGCTGAGCCCAACACTTCCTGATTACAGGCTCATTTATCTAGTCTACACAAATTAAGAACATAGCTAATCATAAATAGCACACCAGCAATCAGGTGACCAGATAATGAGTACACCACAACAGTTTCTGCACACACATCAAACTGTTTGAATTGAAATTACAGTTTAAAGCTTATCCAGACAAAATTATCAGAACTATCAAAATTGAACCAAAGATTTCAACTAGAAAATGGCTACTTGGACACATTGCCTCGCTCTATTTTGATAAAAAAAATTAAATCAAACCTCTTCTATCACAGTCAAGAGATTCCGTGTCAAAATGCCATGGCCAAAATGCCATTGGGACAAAATGCCATTGCCATAATGCCATTGTCATAATGCCATGGCCATAATGCCATAGGTGAAAACACCACTGCACAATATACCAATGCCAAAATACCAGTTGTACAAAACGCCAGTTGTGTCAAAATACCAGTGGATATAAAGCCAGATGTGTCAAAATACCAATGGATATAAAGCCAGATTGGACATAATACCATGCGGGACAACATACCATATCCCAAAATACCATTGCCAAAATGCCAAAATATATAACCAAAGGAGATCAAGCCACGTTGTATTTTTTTTGGTCACATTACAGCTGCGGGTTGCTTGATCAGAGTAGGGGGTGGTTCAGTTGGTTAGAGCAATCTCCTTCGCTGTTCAAGTCTCGAATTTTCTTCGTTCAATTTCAATGATATCTGGGGTTTGTTGGGATCCACCAACTGAGAGCTAGTGACTTGTAATAAATATTTCTCAACCATTCTTTAGAATAATATGACAATAACTTTGGATTATTACCTCATCTTTTTTTTGAAAGCCAAGTCTTGACTCATCTCATCGCTGCCCTAGAGACTCATGAGGCTAATGACATTGATAAGACTACGATGATTGAACATAGAGCAGGTTATCTCTGTATTTATTAGTTGCATAAAAAGTTACAGTTACAACTAACAGGAAGGAAAAACTCCGTTCACCCAAAATGAACTTTCACAGTTAGGCCATGGCCATAGTATTCAGCAAAGTCATTTAATAGGGGCTTGTGACTCACAGGATGTTCACAACTTGAATTTCATGTTGTACATCTAGCATAAATGATGATGATGGATATGGCTAAGTTTTTAACATCTCTTCTGACCATATACACATTCAACAAAATTTGTTTTTCTACTCGAGAAATAAAAGCTACATAGTCTACAGGGCCGTTTCGTCAAAATGTGGTGTTACTATGCAGAGCTTTTGTTTCTCTTAAATAGTTATGTAATGTAACTTCTTTTGATTCCATTTAAAAAGAATGTTGAGAATTTTATATGTTCAACACAAAAATTTACTGAAGGATTTAGCTCCCCACGAACTGACTTATTGTTGGTGACATCAACATTGATTTGAATCCAGAAAAAAATTTTGACTTAGCTTCAAAAGACTAAAGCAAGTTGAGTTGAAGCCGATATTTTTATATTCTTATTAGATCCCGAACCAGAATTTGTGAAACCAAAATATTTATTTTATATTATCTATCCGAACATAAAAATGTGCACCTTAGATTTAAACATTTCAGATCAACAATTCCTCACGGATGAACACAACTAAAATAAATTAATGTGTTATTATAAGAAATTATACAATAACAAAATTGTTACAGAAATATCTGACACCAACTTTCAATGGAAAACCAAGCTCATGCATTGATAATGCCAGCAACAAAATAAGCGCCAGGCATAGGCATTGCATAGGCTTGTTCAAAAAGTTCATACCGGGGGTGTGGGTAGGGCCAGAGTGCAATCATGCTAGCCTTCATGACGCCGGTAATAGCATCAGAAAAGACCAGTTAAAACCCTTCAAGCCAAGACACAGAGTTGGTCAAATTTAGAGAGTCAATTAACTTGCCATAACCCACCGAGTTGGCGACTTGACGGCACAATATTTGGCTGCAATTTCTGCAACACACTAGCCTTCAGTACAATGGGGCCCAACTAACCCAAGAGAAAAAAATTCAAATGTAGAAACTTCGAGACTTGAAAAGTGGAAGAGATGGCTCTAACCAACTGAACCACCCCCTACTCTGGTAGAGCAATCCGCAGCTGTAATGTGACTAAAAAAAAGTACAACGTGGCTTGATCTCCTTTGGTTATATATTTTGGCATTTTGGCAATGGTATTTTGGGATATGGTATGTTGTCCCGCATGGTATTATGTCCAATCTGGCTTTATATCCATTGGTATTTTGACACATCTGGCTTTATATCCACTGGTATTTTGACACAACTGGCGTTTTGTACGACTGGTATTTTGGCATTGGTATATTGTGCAGTGGTGTTTTCACCTATGACATTATGGCCATGTCATTATGACAATGGCATTATGACAATGGCATTTTGTCCCAATGGCATTTTGGCCATGGCATTATGGCCGGGTACCCAGTCAAGATGGCTGGAAAACATTTTTGTATCAACTTATCACCAGCTTATGTTACATAACCATATTTGCATCGAAGCTTGGCTGTTGTCAAAGAGTCTGACTGGCATACTTCTGACATGCGCTGCTATCAGCTCGTGTTGTTATTAGTTTAATCCAGACCATAACCATCAGTGACACCTGAAGCTGAGGCAGATTAAACCCTTCATAATAAGCTGGATTGTTATGTAATAAGTGTGGTCCTTTGTCTCGCACAAGCTAATCTTAGATTAATCTGAGGGGTCAACAGGGTCATGGTGGCTTTGACTTGAAGTAACTAGAGAGGTTTATATTTACTGTCCTGCTCGATGGGCAATTAAACAGAGATCCTGCTCCTCTTCATTGTCTGAAGCTTGAAGGAAGAAGACGTATTTGATTTCTTACAGTTGATCCGGCAGTCAGCCGTTAACTGCGCAATAATTTTCCAGGCACAAAGATTAATTATCCCTTTTTTTGCATTGTACTCAAATCAGGACATTGTAAAGATGAACAGGATGCTAATCCCCCCTTTTGTGTTGCGTCAACAACTAGGACATAGTTTGCTCCCCAACATATGTTTACAATCTCAAATTAGAATACTCATCAGATGACCAGCACAATCTAAATGCTGGCCTCAATCAGGGAATTCTCCCTGCCTCAATAACAGTGAATGACACACACCAACCAACAGGACAAATAAATGGCAGCTCTGACGGCATCGGAAAAGAGTGTCATTTTTCTATTTATATAATATTTTTTATTAGGCCACTCTAAATTAATTCCTTTATCGAGATGAACGCCCACCACCTTGTCAGAGCCCTGACAAAATCAAAATACCGCCAGACACCAGTTGAAAATGGTCATAAAATAAATAATATAATATTTTACCTCCTGGTCATTTGGCCAAGTAAAATATAAAACATATACCCCTAAACGCCTGTCAATTCCCTATATGTATGCACATGGTATGCATGATATATAATATTATTATCTATGGTGAGTGGTGACTCAATATGGATGAAGAGAACAAAAAATATAACATGAAAACAAAATTCTGTCTTCTCCTTCATTGTCCATCGTTGATTTTATAATATGAAACTGATTGGCCAATTAGTAGTGTGCTTGACCAATGAGAGGCAACCTAAAGATTTTTAAAATGATCAATATGGGCTCAGAGCAGGGTAGGAGGCGTGGCTTGCTACTCTTGTGTCATTGGCTACTTATTTGTATACAAGCATTCTGAAAGCACATGGCTTGCAATGTGAGGCTAGTGGTATTACAACCATTATCAAACACCCATGAGGTGGCAGGGTTAACCACTCAAGATTTGTGTATGCAGGGAGAATCCCTGGTGTATGTGAGAGAAAATAAAAGATATTGCAACTACTTGAGTTGTGTTGAGTTGAGCTGTGCTGTGATTGTACTAGACCCTTTTATTCCCACATGCAACAAAAAAAAACGGATCATCATGCGATCCGAACATCTCTGAAGCAAAAGAATGTACTTGTCATGTAAAAAAAGAATCTATAATAATAATATGATTGCTGTCACGGCCATTATTCAGTCTTCCTTCCGTCATCATTGAGATTTAAAACGGACAAATATAATGATCAAGTAGAATCTGACATGACACAGCTGTGCTGTGGTTGTGCTAGACCCTTTTATTCCCCCATGCAACAAATAAAACGGATCATCATGCGATTACCTTGGCACCAAGTACAAGTTGGGCAGAGGGACCGAGGGAGCAGAATCTAGATTCAGCATCCAAACAATACATGTAGCTCAATTAGACAACAAATGCAAAATCCTCGAAGAAACTGATTGTTGGTTTTCTAGAGAATTGACCTCATGACCAGTAGTATAGCATTTTCCAGTTGTAGTCTTAGTATGAACTCAATTCGCAACTTCGACAATCGGTCAAATTGTTTCAAAGTAATCATGTCAGCGATATAAATGCTGCAGGAACAGTAACTTGATTAGTGCTGAGGCAGCATTTTTTTCGCGCCGAACCTTCATTAGCAGTATGATGAGCAAAATGGTGAAATTGCTATTCCTGAATGAGAATCCATGAATGAGTATCCCACAATGCAATTAAAAAAGTATACTGTGCTGTTTTAATGATTAAATGTGCTCACACTTGAAATTTTGATGACATTTCAACTGCCACTGGGAAATAAAAGAAATTTCGTTTGGTAATTGTATCGACCTTACAAAAAGCAAATAGATACTTGTTTGATAACCTTTAGAAAGAATAGAACAAGAAAAAATTCTAAACTGTGCTTTCGGGCCATAAATGTCTACCTGCAGTCATTACTTCAAACTGAGTGACTGTGTAAGTAGATTTATAAAGTCCCCTACCTACTGGTATGAAACTTAGCACACTTCTGGATAAAAATTGACAAATCAGCGAAGAAATTATCTCATAATACCTATCATTAAGAATCAAAGGGAAGCTGAATATATAAAGGAAATCAAATTATTAAATACCAAAGGATTGAGCCCAGAATCGTTCAAAGTCAATTATCTCCCCTGATGTCATCAGTGCCCTCTCGGAACTAAAGATTCATATTTGTTGTATATTCCATCCGCTAAATCAAAACAGCTCCCTTTCCTATTAGATCTTACACCAATAATAGGCAAGCAGTGAGCTGTGTGATCAAAAGAGAAGACAACTAATAACCCAGCATTAAATTGCAGTTTTTTTTAACTTTGTAAAAAGCAAAGCAAAGGTGGACAAGAACCATTGCAAAGATCTGGTATTGAGGCATAGAAAAGTGGTAATATGAGAAAATCAATCCTATCAAACTTATCCTTACATCTTGTTCACATTTCTGAAACCATATCAGAGGCATCATATATTATAGTGCTCTATATGACAGTCACCAGTACCCTATGTGTGAGGTGAGCTATTCCATCAGGGAGCAAAACAAACATTTGATGTGTATATCTCTAGCTGACCAGTCTGTCTGTGTGTGTCCCTCTCAGACTAATATTATACCAGAGACTATGGATGTATCTATAGTCTCTGATTATCCTCTGTACTAAAGATAAAAAGGTGAGAGCATGCTGTGATGTGACCTACTCAATCATTAATGACCCTAAATGTCCCTATCCACAGTAATATTAAGAGTCTGATCAATGATAAGAAAGCTCTTATCAAAACCGTACCTAGTCGAGCCCCCAGACTCTGGATCCCTCCCCCAAGCACCAAGAACTATCTTTTCTATGAAGGTTAAACAAAACAAACACAACTACTCTCGAGCGAGTGAGAATGTAGGCCTACATATGATTACTGGAACTATCACTGTGCCTAGGAGAGCCAACTGACAAGCTTGTATTATTTGAGGCGGCATTCCGGCCCTCTAAAGCAAAAGGATGTACTTGTCATTAAAAAAAGAATCTATAATAATAATATGATTGCTGTCACGGCCATTATTCAGTCTTCCTTCTGTCATCATTGAGATTTAAAACGGACAAATATAATGATCAAGTAGAATCTGACATGACACAGCTGTGCTGTGATTGCGCTATACCCTTTTATTCCCCCATGCAATAAATAAAACGGATCATCCGCGATCCAAACATCTCTGAAGCAAAAGGAAGTACTTGTCATGTAAAAAAAGAATCTATAATAATAATGTGATTGCTGTCAAGGCCATCATTCAGTCTTCCTTCCGTCATCATTGAGATTTTAAACGGACAAATATATTGATCAAGTAGAATCTGACATGACAGCTGTGCTGTGCTGTGGTTGTGCTAGACCCTTTTATTCCCGGTGCCCGGCCATAATGCCATGACCATGGCATTTTGACACGGAATCTTTATTCCCCCATGCAATAAATAAAACGGATCATCATGCGATCACCTTGGCACCAAGTACAAGTTGGGCAGAGGGACCGAGGGAGCAGAATCTAGATTCAGCATCAAAACAATACATGTAGCACAATTAGACAACAAATGCAAAATCCTCGAAGAAACTGATTGTTGGATTTGCTTTTCTAGAGAATTGACCTCATGACCAGTAGTATAGCATTTTCCAGTTGTAGTCTTAGTATGAACTCAATTCGCAACTTCGACAATCAGTCAAATTGTTTCAAAGTCATCATGTCAGCGATTTAAATGCTGCAGGAACAGTAGCTTGATTAGTGCTGAGGCAGCATTTTGGCACCAAACCTTCATTAGCAGTATGATGAGCAAAATGGTGGAATTGCTATTCCTGAATGAGAATCCATGAATGAATATCCCACAATGCAATTAAAAAAGTATACTGTGCTGTTTTAATGATTGAATGTGCACACACTTGAAATTTTGATGACATTTCAACTGCCACTGGGAAATAAAAGAAATTTCGTTTGGTAATTGTATCGACCTTACAAAAAGCAAATAGATCCTTGTTTGATAACCTTTAGAAAGAATAGAACAAGAAAAAAATTCTAAACTGTGCTTCGGGCCATAAATGTCTATCTGCAGTCATTACTTCAAACTGAATGACTGTGTAAGTAGATTTAAAAAGTCCCCTACCTACTGGTATGAAACTTAGCACACTTCTGGATAAAAATTGACAAATCAGCGAAGAAATTATCTCATAATACCTATCATTAAGAATCAAAGGGAAGCTGAATATATAAAGGAAATCAAATTATTAAATACCAAAGGATTGAGCCCAGAATCGTTCAAAGTCAATTATCTCCCCTGATGTCATCAGTGCCCTCTCTGAACTAAAGATTCATATTTGTTGTATATTCCATCCAAGATTGTGTGAGTTAGCCGATTAATTAGCTAGAGAAAAGTTTCTGTGGTGCCTTAATTTGACCGGTTGCAAGAGAGGTGAATCTCATAAATCCTTAGGGAGAAAAGATTATTCCAGGAGCAAAGCACAGTACAGTTAATTATAATGTCAAAGGCAAATGACCACTATATAGTCTCACACATTAATTTACTGAAGTATGGTGATCCGCTTATAGCAAGGATAGAAATTATCTCTTGCATAGCTAAGGTTGACTCGGCAGAATAGCTGCACCTGGTAATAGCTGGCACATCTTTCAGCACATGGATTGCTTGATACAGAGGTGGCCATGAGAATCTTATCAAGACAGTCGTATGAGAATGTAAGGTTATATATATATAGATAGCAAATAAAGATTTTATCGTGACACTTAAAACCATTAGTCTCCTATATCCTTCCTTACCACAAGAACTAATATTATCATCTTAAGTTAGGACTGATGACTTCAGTATTAGCCATTCCCGTACTTCTACTAAGTGAATCATGATGCTCGGTGATATGATGGCCACAAAATGCTCATAGCGTAGGCCTATGCGCCCTCAAACTCATTCACAACTATTATTTTGGGTGGTCGAAGATAGAAGAGAGGATCAGAAGCCTGGATAGTTTTGCACTACATGTATTTGACTGCATGTTTGGCAATGTATCTGTTTTCTGCTTATGGAATTGCCTTCCCTATTTGTAGTGTAGGCAACTACTAGTTTCACTAGTTAATGGCGTGCGCCTATTACAGCAGGAAGTTTGGGACATGCTGAGCCCCACACTCCCTGTTTACAGGCTCATTTATCTAGTCTACACAAATTAAGAACATAGCTAATCATAAATAGCACACCAGCAATCAGGTGACCAGATAATGAGTACACCACAACAGTTTCTGCACACACATCAAACTGTTTGAATTGAAATTACAGTTTAAAGCTTATCCAGACAAAAATATCAGAACTATCAAAATTGAACCAAAGATTTCAACTAGAAAATGGCTACTTGGAAACATTGCCTCGCTCTGTTTTGAGAAAAAAAATTAAACCAAACCTCTTCTATCAGAGTCAAGATGGCTGGAAAACATTTTCGTATCAACCTATCACCAGCTTATGTTACATAACCATATTTGCATCGAAGCTTGGCTGTTGTCAAAGAGTCTGGCTGGCATACTTCTGACATGAGCTGCTATCAGCTCGTGTTGTTATTAGTTTAATCCAGACCATAACCATCAGTGACACCTGAAGCTGAGGCAGATTAAACCCTTCATAATAAGCTGGATTGTTATGTAATAAGTGTGGTCCTTTGTCTCCCACAAGCTAATCTTAGATTAATCTAAGGGGTCAACAGGGTCATGGTGGCTTTGACTTGAAGTAACTATAGAGAGGTTTATATTTAATGCCCTGCTCGATGGGCAATGAAACAGAGATCCTGCTCCTCTTCATTGTCTGAAGCTGGAAGGAAGAAGACGTATTTGATTTCTTACAGTTGATCCGGCAGTCAGCCGTTAACTGCTCAATAATTTTCCGAGGCACAAAGATTTATAAACCCTTTTTTTGTATTGTTGTACTCAAATCAGGACATTGTAAAGATGAACAGGATGCTAATCCCCCCTTTTGTGTTGCGTCAACAACTAGGACATAGTTTGCTCCCCAACATATGTTTACAATCTCAAATTAGAATACTCATCAGATAACCAGCACAATCTAAATGCTGGCCTCAATAACAATGAATGACGCACACCAACCAACAGGACACATGACAAATGGCAGCTTTGACGGCATCGGAGAAGAGTGTCATTTTTCTATTTATTTAATATTTTTATCATTTCCACTTATTATTCCATGTTAGTGTAACAAGGATGCCGATGAGTGTATATGGTGGGAGAGGATGTGCTATTCTACACTCTGTGAGTGTTGAACCATGCAAATTTTTTTAACCCACAGCCTCCACAGTGCACAATAAAATGTCTACACCCATTGTGATAGGATCGCCTCATGAAATGAGAGTTTTAATCAAAGTATATTGAAATTCTGGAAAGCTCGTTCCCCTGAGGCTGATCGGAAGGGAAAAGCAATTCTGAATGTAGACCAAATGAAACAAATTTGGTGTAAGATTTGGCAGTTTGCCATAAGCGAATCTTCTGACCACTGAAAAACTCTATTAGGTAAAATAGTTTTGAGAACTTTTGATTGGTGACCTTTGTTGGGTCAATACTGCATGTACTGGCTAGGTTAGCCAGCTTGAAGCTTAATGTGTACATCTGCACACAAAAATCATGGGCAAACATTAAAACTGCCAACTCAATTTTTTGTAATTTATTCTGTATCTCTATGAGAACCATGAGAATGTACTGGTCCGATCCCTAGCCTGTAAGGAATCAACAAGAGTTTTAAAACCATTGAAGTAGGAAGATGGGAAAGGCATTATGGTGAAGTTGATTCCACTCGGATAAAATTATGTCTCCACTATGCTTTGTGCTGGCTAATTTCATTTCAGAAATGTATATTGGTGAGCAGTCGCACAACTTATTTTTCTTCATCATATTCATAAATTATTGTTATATAGATAAATATTTTGTATATATATTTGTGGCTGATAAACATAAGTGACTGTGTGTGCGGAATGAAAAAACCATCAAACACACACAAGTGGGAAGGAAAATGTCCCTATCCATAGTAATATTAGGAGTCTGATCAATGATAAGAAAGATCTTATCAAAACCGCACCTAGTCCGAGCCCCCAGACTCTCGATCCCTCCCCCAGCACCCAGAACTATCTTTTCTTTGAAGGTTAAACAAAACAAACACAACTACTCTCGAGCGAGCGAGAATGTAAGCCTACATATGATTCCTGGAACTATTATCGTGCTAGGAGAGCCAACTGACAAGCTTGTATTGTTCGGGGCGGCGATCCGGCCCTCTAAAGCAAAAGGATATACTTGTCATGTAATAAAAAAATCTATAATAATAATATGATTGCTGTCAAGGCCATTATTCAGTCTTCCTTCTGTCATCATTGAGATTTAAAACGGACAAATATAATGATCAAGTAGAATCTGACATGACACAGCTGTGCTGTGATTGTGCTAGACCCTTTTATTCCCCCATGCAATACAAAAAACCGATCAACATGCGATCCCAACATCTCTGAAGCAAAAGGATGTACTTGTCATGTAAAAAAAAATCTATAATAATAATATGATTGCTGTCACTGCCATTATTCAGTCTTCCTTCCGTCATCATTGAGATTTAAAACGGACAAATATAATGATCAAGTAGAATCTGACATGACACAGCTGTGCTGTGATTGTGCTAGACCCTTTTATTCCCCCATGCAATAAAAAAAACGGATCAACATGCGATCCCAACATCTCTGAAGCAAAAGGATGTACTTGTCATGTAAAAAATGAATCTATAATAATAATATGATTGCTGTCACGGCCATTATTCAGTCTTCCTTCCGTCATCATTGAGATTTAAAACGGACAAATATAATGATCAAGTAGAATCTGACATGACACAGCTGTGCTGTGATTGTGCTTGACCCTTTTATTCCCCCATGCAATAAAAAAACGGATCAACATGCGATCCCAACATCTCTGAAGCAAAAGGATGTACTTGTCATGTAAAAAAAGAATCTATAATAATAATATGATTGCTGTTACGGCCATTATTCAGTCTTCCTTCCGTCATCATTGAGATTTTAAACGGACAAATATATTGATCAAGTAGAATCTGACATGACAGCTGTGCTGTGCTGTGGTTGTGCTAGACCCTTTTATTCCCAGTGCCCGGCCATAATGCCATGACCATGGCATCTTGACACTGGAATCTTTATTCCCCCATGCAATAAATAAAGCGGATCATCATGCGATCACCTTGGCACCAAGTACAAGTTGGGCAGAGGGACCGAGGGAGCAGAATCTAGATTCAGCATCCAAACAATACATGTAGCTCAATTAGACAACAAATGCAAAATCTTCGAAGAAACTGATTGTTGGTTTTGCTTTTCTAGAGAATTGACCTCATGACCAGTAGTATAGCATTTTCCAGTTGTAGTCTTAGTATGAACTCAATTCGCAACTTCGACAATCGACCAAATTGTTTCAAAGTCATCATGTCAGCGATATAAATGCTGCAGGAACAGTAGCTTGATTAGTGCTGAGGCAGCATTTTGGCACCAAACCTTCATTAGCAGTATGATGAGCAAAATGGTGAAATTGTTATTCCTGAATGAGAATCCATGAATGAGTATCCCACAATGCAATTAAAAAAGTATACTGTGCTGTTTTAATGATTAAATGTGCTCACACTTGAAATGTTGATGACATTTCAACTGCCACTGGGAAATAAAAGAAATTTCGTTTGGTAATTGTATCGACCTTACAAAAAGCAAATAGATCCTTGTTTGATAACCTTTAGAAAGAATAGAACAAGAAAAATTTCTAAACTGTGCTTCGGGCCATAAATGTTTATCTGCAGTCATTATTTCAAACTGAATGACTGTGTAAGTAGATTTAAAAAGTCCCCTACCTACTGGTATGGATCTAAGCACACTTCTGGATAAAAATTGACAAATCAACGAAGAAATTATCTCATAATACCTATCATTAAGAATCAAAGGGAAGCTGAATATATAAAGGAAATCAAATTATTAAATACCAAAGGATTGAGCCCAGAATCGTTCAAAGTCAATTATCTCCCCTGATGTCATCAGTTCCCTCTCGGAACTAAAGATTCATATTTGTTGTATATTCCATCCGCTAAATCAAAACAGCTCCCTTTCCTATTAGATCTTAGACCAATAATAGGCAAGCAGTGAGCTGTGTGATCAAAAGAGAAGACAACTAATATCCCAGCATTAAATTGCAGATTTTTTCACTTTGCAAAAAGCAAAGCAAAGGAGGACTAGGACCATTGCAAAGATCTGGTATTGAGGCATAGAAAAGTGGTAACATGAGAAAATCAATCCTATCAAACTTATCTTTACATCTTGTTCACATTTCTGAAACCATATCAGAGGTATCATATATTATAGTGCTCTATATGACAGTCACCAGTACCCTATGTGTGAGGTGAGCTATTCCATCAGGGAGCAAAACAAACATTTGATGTGTATATCTCTAACTGACCAGTCTGTCTGTGTGTGTCCCTCTCAGATTAATATTATACCAGAGACTATGGATGTATCTATAGTCTCTGATTATCCTCTGTACTAAAGATAAAAAGGTGAGAGCATGCTGTGATGTGACCTACTCAATCATTAATGACTGGGTAAATACAAGGACAGTATTTCCTTGACTACATGTTATACATCTGTTATTTACCTGCACAATTCATGCACAAAATATGTTCTGAGATGATCAATTTTAGACTGAGAATTCCATTAAAAATTTTAAAACTATCAGAGACGTAAAGCCACCCGGCCACGTGTATGCTCACACTTGAATTTTTTGAGCTATTTGAACAGCTGCTAAATTTTACACCACATGCATGAACCTATGACCAAACTGGTTTAATTTATGCAAAATTGGAGTTAGTTTGTCAAAAAAGATTGGTAAATAGCATACGTCCGTGCGAATTCAATAATTTCTAGTTCCCACCGAAACTTGTAATTTCTTTCACCAATTTTCAAAGAAAGTGGCGCCCAGATGGTTAATTTGATGATTGGCCGTAATCAAAATGTTTCCATCACCGTGAAGGAAGGTCAACGGTATAATAAAGTGAACGTAATACCATAAGAACCAAAACATTTTATGTAAGACCTCAAGCCGTATTATAGGTGCAGCCTCACATGTGAGCTCCAAATTGCGCTTTTTTCACACTAGGGTCTACAAACCAGGTGCCGGACATAGCCAATAATTACTTTTTGTATCAAGGGTCTAAGTGTGAAAATTCAATGTTTGTAAGCTGCATAATACATGTCTGTCTGGCTTCCAAAACCTCTCGTTTTTTGTTTATGTGATCATTAAATTTACAAAATAATCCATCTCTTAGATGGATAAGCATGCGTGAAAACCTTCTCACCTCTAGGTAACCAGCAATGTGTGATCTAATCATTAAATTACCATATATGGTGTAAAATTAGGGGAAATTTTGGATTCAATTGTTCACCTGTCTCGTGCTATCAGCATGGTGGAGGGTTTTATAATCACTAGGCGAATGGTTTCATCCCATCTGGATATTTGGGATAAAATTATTGATTCTCGACATATTTCTTTTACAGTCACGTTCTCCAGGGTGGCAAGCAGTGAGGTTGTATCAATTTTGATAATTTTATGAAATAGAATGCAATTATTCAAAAAAATGTTGCAAGTCAATATAATATCACAGAGTAAGGATATATCCTTACTCTGTGATAAAACATACCAGTCTGTAAAATTATTAGAAAATACAATATTTTTAGGCATATAAGCTTGAACTGCTGGGATATTACACACAAAGAAAGCATGTTGACTGTCACAAAATAAGTGTTTATGCATTTCGAAAAACGATTTATTACCTTTCATATTAGAGAACTTTACAGTTGCCGAATCCGTTATACAAAAAACAACAGAGCAAACGGACCATGCAAATTTCGGAAGATTCCTAGAATTGTTTTTCGGGAGCTATGTTACGACATTATTCAACCAAAAGAACAGTCAGTATGTTTGATAAAAAATATTTTAACTTTCGCTTAAAATGTCCATCATGTGATTTCTTCATGATTCCAGAAAATTTAAAATCACCCATGCCACAACGCAATCAACAGGCCACACAACCTGTTTTCCATCTTCATAAATAAAAAGACCGATGACGCTATTTTGTATATACTATTACCACTGTTCTGATGCTAAAGAAGGGAGGAGTGGGGGGGATCGGGTAGAAAAGATATTTATATAAAGATAAAATAACATGGAAATTGATCTCCACAAAAACGTTTTGACCGCGCAGCTAGCGGCATTCATAAGTGAGAGCAACGGACCGACCCAATTATTATGCGTTTGTAAAAAATTTTTTCAATATTTCATAATCAAGATTATTGTCTTTATAGAGGATGTTATTTATATCAAAATCAAACCTTGACAGCGTAAATCGCTCAGACAGGATGTCCCAAATTTGGCGTAGACCCAGACTTCAATTAGGAAAATAATCGACAAGAATCACCCCCAAGGGATCGGTTGCCTGTTTTGTGCAATTCGGATTATATCATGGGAAAGATAGCCGGACAAGTATAATGGGTGAGAATGAGTTGGTCTAGATTTCAGACTTCGATGCCTTGGGGCATCATTCGCAGTAACTAATGCCTATCTCAGCAAAAGGCTAGCAACACATCAAAGTGTGACATTCGTGTGTTTATTGTAAAGCTCCTGCATTGAATAACGGGCAAAAGTAAACAACATTTTGCTAATCATTACTGATTGGGTGTTAGATTCAAAGAGATTACCAAGTGAAATCTTTGATGGCGGCAGTAGAATGTAAAGCCTTTTGCTTGTTTGCAAGATTTTATTCATTCATGCACTTTTGCGGATTAATTCGACAAAAGGACTGGATTAAAGTTTACATTAAAATTTATAGCCGCTAATGGAAAGGAATTCTTCGGCAATCCTTTTTAGTGATGTTAAGTGTATGTCAGCTTAGGTAAGAATTTCTCCTCTGCGCTGAGAGCTGAGGGATTATGTTTGGATGATGAAAGGTATCAGCCATTAAATGTGTCAATAAGATCAAAATCAGACCTTAGTTTGAGATCTTCTACTTTTGTGATTTGACCAGCTGTGACTTTCCAAAATTGCAACTAGCCGTGACACCATACATTATTCAATATGTAAGGGTGCATAGTAAGAGAGAAGCGCAGGTCCCAGCACAATCAGTAGATATTTTTGACCTAGAAAGGTAACAACAGTCGAAACTCAAAATTAATTTGAAATTCAAAAAGTGATTAGAATCAAAATTGATGTATGATTTGCCCCATTGTTTCTGTATCCTTGTATAAATATTGGGATTTAATGAGTGAATATTTGAATGATCTAATACTCAACCGCACCCAGCCAGATTTTTGGAACATTTAAAGAAAAATTATTGAAATTAGATGCTTCCTACAAATTGTTTTAATTGTTTAATGTGTTACTTGTATCCAATTAAAGAATAATATTTCACAATTATAGTTACTTTAGCCCGGGGCCGGATGGTTGTCTGGGTTGAATTCAAGGTATAGAAACCATATTTATCAATATTTTAAAATGATGGTACACACTGGTAGCTGCTAATTAATTATGAAAAATTGATCAGCATTTCTTCGAGCACGTTGTCTGATAATTTCAGCGTGGTGTTTTATTTTGCAGCCCGCTTCCTCTGAAAATGATAAAAAGTGTTTAAGTACGGTGTAGACTCTACTATTTTTAACTTGCTGAGACTTGCCGTTTTCTGATCACAGCTTAAATAAATTGGCGCTACATATTATAGAATGTTCTACATAAGCGGAGACAAAAAATTGAACTTTTCGAACTAGAATCAAGGAGTAACTGTTACTCTTTGGTAGAATTGATGAGTCAAAACCAGAAGGTACCAGACGTCCCAAATAACCAAAAAAACCAGTTAAATACACTCATTCAGCTAATCCTTGATCAATCCACTTCCGGGGATAAAAAGTAACCTCGCAGCAGAATTAGTGGTTTGACGATTTATTGAAGATGTATGTCACTGATTGCTTCTATCAAAAAAGAACTGTGGTGCTAACATTGCTTATTGGTGTTTTAATTCTACAATCAAATGACCATGGTAGTGCTAATCCATGTTATTCAGGGTTTAGTACATCATTAAATGTTCATCATTAGGCATACAGCAGGTGATAAAATCATTATTTTTTCATAGAAAATGTTTCTTTTTGCATAATCCATTGTTATGAGTTACATGAATGATATTTACTTTGATATTGATCAAAAGAGCGGTCATGATTCCGAGTCCGTCTATACTAAGGCTGCCACCTGCCTCTGTTTGACATGACGTAATACTAAAAAAAACAGGAAAATTTTAAGAGAATCGGGCTGACTATTATGATGTATTTTTAACCCAAATTCCCCATATTTTATTTTGCTTTGTCATTGTTATCTCTATATCATTTTATTCAACTTTTTACAAATTAGAGATTAAATATTTTGTTACAGCTGACTTTGTGTATGGACTCCTTGTTTTTGACGGAGTAACCATTAACAAACCGAGAAGTTGGGTGCAAGGCAATCATATCTTACATTTAATGCGTCTCTGCCAACCGCAAAAATTTTTGGTTAAACACAGCTGCTGATTTTATGCCCTGGTTAGATCACATTGAAGACATTATCGTAATCTAGATCTCATATAGATTTAGTTACAAAAAAGGAATAATATTTAGAAAGCATAAACGATTTCCTATAAACAGCGGGCTGTCAGTGGCTGTCACACTTTTGACAGCAGCCCTCTAGATAAATATCAGCAGCAGGTGCCCTGCAGCAATTAAGTCACATCCCAACGTAAGGCACAACGTCGTAAGGCTATCATATGGCTATTGTCAACACCAGGCTAGACCCATAGCACCTAGTGGTATTTTAAAGAGCTGCTTCTAAAAGGGAAGCTGTTTTCAGTCTGACTTTGCTGTATAGTAAGAAACAGAAGATTGGGCTACCCCCAAAGAGGGGCGTAAGGAGCGCTAAATCCTCATACTGAGAATGTGATACATTCTAGAAACCTGGAATGCATCCTAGATGTGACGCCATAAAAGACCGTCTGAACTGGGTGTACAGCAAGCTGCCAAAACTAAAACTGGTACTAATCAGCCATTGGCAGTGACAATTTGATCTTGGCCGAAAGGCCAAGAAGCGATCTTTCATTCTGACTTTAAACAACAATTAAACCCTGGATCCTAGACAGAATTTTGTAGTATAGGCTTGGTGTGGTTTGAGTTGTCAACTATGCCTGGAGCTGTGGAGGTTGTTTAATAACCTTGGTGGGGCTATTGTATGTTAATGCATGTGCAGTGACTGATGATAACTGTTTTGCATTTTACTAATTACCTGTCCCCCTTCCCAAATGTGTGCCGGTTTGCAAATTAAGTTTCAATTTGACACTATGGCCTACAGGATGAGGTAAGATGCAAAATTATTCCTAGATACAACTAAACCTTGTTTTTACGCAAAAAAAACAAAGTGATCCCACCTATGGACTTTGCCTAATATACTTTGAGTTTTTTGACAGACGCTGTTATGATCTAGCATGTTGACTATGTTGTTAGGGTCCCGGAGAAGCTTTATTTAGCAATTATCATCCTGAAATCTAAGAATAATCAGACTAGTGCAGATGGATCTGCTGTCATCGTGAAAGCTTCATCAATCATATCACATAAAGGTAACCAGGTGAAGGATGGGCGAATTCTGGGCGCTTTCTGGGCGGCATATGACACAGTTTGTGACAAATGAGTATTATCTAATAACAAATTATGTATTATGTCCACAGTTATGTTAGCCTATAGGCCATGTTTCTTGTTACATTAACCTGCTATGTCATGTCAACTCTTGTGTCCAGACTATACCCATGATGTCTCAGCTTAATCCTTACAGACTTTAAAAATATGTCCAAGAGTCTGTGCACTTAGACTGGTAATGATAAAGGTGCCTCCATCAGCAAAAGCTTGGTAATTGTCGCTCATGTGCCAGTCAGAAAACAGAGATATCCTGTCCTTGCATTGCTCACTAACTGGGAAAAAAAAATTAATCTGGAGATTTTGCTTGCCAGATCAGTCATTGGTTACAATATGGTAATAAAAAACAACCAGGCTTTTGAATTCTAAAACCAGATCGTAATTTATATGACGTGTTTCTCATGCCTCAATTCAAGTTTTTAAACAGATTACCTCATGTAACAAAGTTAGAAATAGATTAGAATTCTATTGTCAGGAATACAGTGTTTTTATCAAAAGTGAGCAATATTATATACCCAACCAAATTGCAATACTTTATTGAAAACCAACTTGGGAAATCCAGGTTAGAGTTGCATTGTGGGTCGCATGCATGCTACCCACAATGCAACTATTCCTAGTGCAGGATGCAGTAAATTAAAGATTATACAGCTGAATTTACAATAGCTTAGCCTTATCTCAGCTTATCGCAACACAAGTGAGGCCGGGAGATTAGGCTACAATAGCTTGTATATATATCCTGTGTTTCCATCTAGAAAATGTTAATAACCCACGGAAAACTACAAACCTAAAATCCTGCTTACCCTGAATGTAAAAATGGAAGAAGATGAACTCTTAATTAGAACACCGCCCATAGATCGAACTTCCGTAAGCATTTTTCCTGAAGTCACTCAGAAAACAGAACCGGAACGGAATATTCTTTTAATACAATATATAAATGATAAAACTTTTAAGGGTGTACAAACAATAAATAAAACCCTGGATATTATCTGCTCATAGGAGATCCGGTATGTTGAATGCAATAAAAAGCTGCAGTGCCAAAAAGTTCCAAGAAACGATAATATTGTGGAAAAGTGCCTCTGCTCAAAATAATCATTATCCTTTTCACCCCAAGTCATATAGCACAGCTTCACATAGCATAACGCAGGATACTTACTTCCCTTGTCCAGAGAACAATACAAGTGGGCGGAGCTTAATCTGACAAGTGTCCCATACATGACATAAAGCAATGAAAACACAAGCCACCCAATCTGGCCACGTGCAGCAAATGACATTGAGATCAAAGTGCTCTAAGATTTGATTTGACTGATTGCTTACTGTGGTTTGTGTTTGTATTGTGTGCCTAATATAAACATAACACCCCATGATAATACCACGGGACTGTGGACAACAGGTTGCCATTCGCTTACAGGATAGGGAGCTGACCAGAAGGATATATAAATAGTAGACTCCGCTTCTCCAGCGCAACATAGCAAAATGTCACAGGATAACGACAATGGTGATGTCAAGATTAGTATGGCAAAAGCCAATAGAAAGGTTAGTGCTTTATTCTGAATACTTCGGTCAGTAATGTTGAAATCAATAAATTGATTTTTGGGTTGAGTTGGATTTCTTATTACCATAATGCATAGATCTACAACTTGTTGCTTCTCGGTTTCTCACAAGGATAGAATTTATACAACATGACCACAGTTTCCCATAGCGCATATCCTCTTTGATCTTTATCAAGTTGTTACGCCTCTTGTTCGACATGTACAAGCAGGTCCGGTGATTTGGAGGGTGCGTTTTTATCTTGAGGGTTTATGGTGTCGTGATATCACAAACAGATTGCAGCTTAACATGCTATTGACCAGTCATATGATATGTCGTAACAATACAAATATCTGAATGTTTAAACATGCACTTGACAATCTGAAGCCTCGAATTTTCTCACGATTCTTTAAAACCTTATGAAAACTTATTTCCCCAATGGCGTGTTATAATCAGCCGTGCCACAATGCTGACACACTGCTTGGCTTACCCAACAAATAAAAGAATAACAGCGTGGGAAAATTTAGAAATACTTGGTTGGCACGTCAGATTGAGAAAGCTGTCTTTTTAACCATCGTCATCAAATATTCCCATCCCCATACCCGTCACAGAATGTTTTGTCCTTGCTGTTTGAGAGAGTTTATCATCATCATCATCATCATCATCATCATCATCATCATCATGTTACATCCGGCCCTCAGTTTCTAACATTCCTGTTGGGATTGGGGCTCTTGGGAAGAGGACAAGAGTTCCTGCAAAGTTACTTCTCCAGTTTGTGGTACTCAAACTCTAATGTAATACTTATTTTATTCAGATTGCAAAGCCGATAATGGAGAAGAAGAGGCGAGCAAGGATAAACGCTTCTCTAAACGAGCTCAAAACACTGCTGGTCGAAGTTTTACAAAAAGAGGTACATTACACACAACACAGCTAGACCCTGACCTTTTAGACTCGAGCAATTATATCAGGCTGGAAATTCTTCGAGTCATTTTCGCCCTAAGAAAGTATTTCGAATTTAGTTACAAAGCTTGAAATGGGAGCCTGTGGCGAAGTAGCTACATGATGCTGTATGCTGCACATTTTAATCAGATTTAGGAAATTGGAATCCTGCTGATCTGGTGTCACATATTTCGCTGCGATGTCTGCATATTTTGATATTGTTGATACAATGACACTGGCTCAGCGTACCAGTTTAAGGTTTGGGGTGTTATATAGGCTGCCTGAAGTAAGGCCACATCGTGTCACACACGCGTGTTAATTAAATTTTTAGTGCCTAGACAAGCTGGAAGGCACAGCTCTCCGACACAAAGCCCAGGTGTGCTGACTTAATCACTGTATGCTTGTTTAAACCAGCAGCGAGAATTTTAAATTGGCATATCCCATTACAAATCTTTACAATTATACAGGCCAATCGTTACCTAAATTCTATTGTACTTGAAAGCATTGAGGGGTATTGAATTTATCCAGTTACGAATTCTTTCCCAAATAACTTCTTGTACTGTAACAACAATGCTGCTAGCATCGTAAATAAGATTGAAATTGAAAAGCAACGCTATCTTAAAATAAATTTCCCTTCAAGACAATACACACTTGAATTATCACGCTTGGTAAACACTTAGGAAACATAAAGTTTGATGTATCATGATCAATCATATTTATTTGGGACGTTTGGATCTGAGGCATGTTTGGATCTGAGGCACATGCCGAGTGTCAATTTCAATTTGCCTAGTGGAAAGACAAACCGCCACTAATTCATCAGCCAAGTCCTTCCACAAAACTTGACAGGCTAGCAATGCCAAATTTAAAAAACTTAACTATCAACCTCAATAGCATCCTAGTTGTTAGCACTTCTGCTTCCGCATAACAAATTGATGTTAAAACATGTTATCATATTTTTATTTTCTACATTTCTTGCAGGGTTGCAGACATTCCAGCAAGATGGAGAAAGCCGACATTCTCGAAATGGCAGTCAGACATCTTAAAAACCTACAGAAACAACAAAATTTTCCAGGTAGGGTATCTACAGCAAAAAAGCCAACAGAAAAATATGAGTAATGATATAGCTCACTCAAATATGAATAAAGAAAAAAATGCAGGGAGAAAATTTACTGGTCATGAGAAAAAGGGCCAGTAAATTTTCTCGTTAGTTTAGAAGTAACAGCATGTTACTTATATCTATATGGGTGGAAATTCTAGTATTTGCACAAAGGATGAAGGGATTTATAAAGATTGCTAAAATAAGAGTACAGATGTAGAAACAAGACAGTTAACAATGCTGACGGTCTTGTCTCTATAAAATCATAAATGTCACTATTTATTTTTGAAAATTTTGGGAGGTCTCTCCTCATTTTATGTATTTGGCAGCGGATCGATGTTTGTTTTTTGGCAAGGAGAGCGAGCCAAGTCTAGCGTATAGGTAAACCCCCAGCCATGTGTCAAATATTTTACGCGATTGACTAGGTCGCACCAGTGAGAAACGAAAAATCTTTTCACCGGACCAAGATGGTGTGACTGCAGCATAAAAGTAAATTGGCCATTTATATGACTAATTAAGAGTTTAGTCTAGTTTGGTCACACTTAGATTGCCGTGGATTACACGCTTTCGGCTCGTGTAACAAGCTTATTAAATCTCTCCCTATCTTGCCTTACATCGTGAGAATATTTTCTACCTTCTCTCTCAATGACATAACGACAAATATTTCATCGCTTAATTTTCTCAAAGACTAAAGTATGTATAATGATGAATATGCGACTACACTACCAATGTGATTTTATTAAGGTATAATTTACTATACTATGCTTGTTACGAACAGCGAATTTTGAACATTTGTTTGCACAATTTAATGAGCCATACAAAATAGCATGGCATAGGGGGTAAAGCGATTAATTTCAGACAATTGAGTCAAGCCACCAATTATCTTTCACGCTCAGGTTAGATTGGGGAGATTATATGGTTGAAGCTAGGGCATGAAATTGTTCGAAATCAATGGACGACTTTGACTGACTCTAGGTGAAACATGGGAAAATTTACTCTTTCTCTTGAGTTAGATTTGTGAGGGGTGTGACACTCTTGCCTAGTGTGGGAACAACTTTGCCCTATATTATGTTATTTTATTTTGACGCACTGTTGAATCAGAAATTTTGAATTAAATTGCATCGCAATTGTGAGTGCTTACGCAATGGGAACTAATATTTGCACACAGCATAATACTTTGTTAGTTTTAATATACCCTTCTTAAAATTTAATCTGATCAAATCCATTTCTAGCACACTAATCTATCCCAACAATATCTAAGCTAAATGGTTTCCATTGACCTTTCATTATTTGGTTTGATATCATAGCACACAATTAAATCTCTGAATTCATCAAGCCTGAAGTATCAAAGTAAGCTTCATAAAGCAAGCTCTGTTGAGCGGAGGGGGCGTGTACAAAATATCTTAGCTACCCTCAACAGCTTGAATTGGCAGGAATCGAGCTAAGCTTTATCTTGTGTTAGGCGTACGATAAGAGATTTTTGCCAGCGTGGGAAAGTGTGCAAACATAATAATGTAAAGCTCAAAACTAAAGCTAATCAGGAGGCGTGTGACTGACATGGTGCCAAACACGACGTCATATGAGAGGAAAACTCCTAAACATTTTTGTAAATTATTAAGCTACTTCCTAGCAGGGAGGGTTGGACACCCTCCCTGTTCCAAGCTAGGGCAGGAAAGTATAAAAAGTCATAACTTCACCAAAACAATCACTTGAAAACCTCTTTTGCAAATTCATATCTACCTAGTCAAAATATTGAAATATATATTTGTTGGCTTTTTTCTTGTAGGCTCACACACCCCTTCACTTAGAGACAGCTATCCACCCGCCATCCCAGTTGAAAAGTATGCCAGCTCTTTCAGCCCTGACTGTCTCAGTCCTGAACTCAAAAGATTCTTTGTAAGATCTCCAACAGACACCAAATCAGCGACAGATCCTACAAGTCCTGACTCGACAGTGACTTCACAACCTATGGTCAAATTAGACGGCAACCGAAACATTGTGGCAGCACCTCTGCCAATTAACACAAACAGTAATATGTTACCAATCAACACCACCATTTCTGGTATGTCAACAGCTGCGTTACCAGGCAATTCTAATACCATCACTCAGCCTATGATGACCAGGACAGCAACAGGTGAAATTGCTGTAGTTCTTCCTCAACATTTATTAAAGCAAGCAGCTGCTAGCCAGCCTAATGCAGGTGGACTTATCCTACCTATTTACACTTTACCTCAGAACGCTACTCAGCTAGGGGTTGATACGAAAGTGCCTATCAGCCCTCTGGGGTCGCCCCAGCAGCAACCTGTTATGATAAGCATCAACATGCCCACACTACAACAATCGCAGTGTTCAGCGTTCACAAGTCTTCCTTCATCCTCATCTACCACGAGCAGCAGCCAGAGCTCCCTACAATCACCCATCTCTCCTGTCTGGAGACCATGGTGATGAAGGCCAATCTCAAAATAGCCTCTGGACAACGCCAACAATATCAGCACAGGAGACATCTAAACAGTTCCAGGCATCAGAGAAATTAGTCCGCAATTGAAGATGAAATTGACGGGATACCTTGACGGTATTCGAGGAAATCTTGATTTCTCAACCACCTGTCAAAATGGTGCCAATTTTGTCACAATATGCCCCCTCTCCCCATTCATTCACACAGTTCTATGTCTGCTGTTGCCCAACATTACCTAGAGTGCATCCTTACGGTGTCAAATACATACCATCAACTGTATCATTTTCTCAAATTTGTCTCCCTCAAATTATCTAATTAATAATGTAAATTTCTTTTTGATTGATGGTTTCTTCCACTTCAAATCATAATGAATAATTTCCTGAGCAGCCTAATATTACTGTCTTTTACATGCAAATTGTTTTTAGATGGCCACCCTTCATTCTACATTAGTCAAGTATGCGTAGAAAGTGTGTAATTTTGCATAGAGGACATCACATGCCACTGAAAATAACGCCAAAGTAATAAATTAGTAATGAGGCCTGTCTCGAGACCTCAGTTCCTATTTACCTATGGAATTTAATTAAGTCCTGAGGCTAGTTTTATTTGTAGGGGGAGTAAAGTACCCACTCTGTAAGTTTAAAAATCAAACCTTATGCTAACCAGTTAAGGTTATTTAGTAAACAAAGAATGTTATTTAATATAATTTATTGTCTTTTTATTCAAATTCTGATACAGTTTTTTTGAATATTCATACATTGCCGATCATTTAATTTTCTGTCACAATGATTTTTATTTTCCACTGCGGGACAAATTGCGGCACCAGCATTTTACATTTGCCCACAAGATTTTGCCACTCCTATTTTCCTAGGATTGTGCCAAATGTCAAACATTTGAACAAAACTTTCTCGACTTTGATATGAACAACGCATCACACAGTCTTCCACACCCTGTCTTTATAGAAGTTTTTTTTTGTTATTGTTGGTAAAACGAATTAGCCTGTTCATATTTTATTAATTTATTTTCACTTTTTATCTGCCTTTTAATTATTAAACAATGAGAAGAAAGTTTAGACACTACAATCTTGCCATTCTTTTTCTGGTCTACAGTTCGGGTTGTTCAGTGCTGTGGGCCTTATCAAGTTTCACTAAGTGGTCAGCCGATTCTTTCCTGTCACCATCAGCTTACTGATCTTTGGTTCATTCCACGATTACAAAATAGATCAGAGCTGCAAACTTGGCATAAACACCAATTCAAACATCAGTGATACAGCAGTCACAAGACTGAAGTGGGGACAAAGGGGGAACCAAAGTACGAATGTACACACAGTTTTATCTTGGCATTCTGTAACGGTACATACATAGTGTCCCTCACCAACTATAATACGAGCAGGCACTCAGGCTAGCTTTTTATCTTATCTTGTAGAATACTAGAATGTTTGATTCTAACTGTGACCTGGATCCCAGTGATAAATCACAGATTTGATCGACGCGAACAGAAGCACAAGTGTGCCTCAAGCCTGCTTCAATCTCTTCACATAGATTTAGGCCTTGATATATCAGACGCGGTACATAGTAACCCATAACCTGTTGGCATCAGGTTCTAATCCTACCTACTGCCAAAAACAGGTCCTAGCTCTTGACAAAACCTCCGAATATTATAAATATCGAGTGGTGTCTGCTGTTTTGAAGATGTTTTTTACAGCCCATACTTTGAATGCAGATTGTTGGAATTCCTGTATTAATCTGTTGCTGTAGTTGTGGAGGCATTTATGAGTCACTTACAAAAGCAACGAAATAAGACAGCAGCTCATCTCAATTGACCCGTACTTTTTGAGCTCCAATTTAAGTTGAAACACAGATATAGGGTAGAGAGGGTCTTGGATCAGAACCCTAAACGTACTTATGTATACAACAAGAAACAGGATCATGTCATTGGTCAAGATAGGCGAAGTGGCGGAACTCAAGGTTTTCAATACAAAATACACACTGTGAAAATTCCAAAAATATCTGCTTATTGCAGACGCTTTAGGGGAGAAATTAGATTTTGAAAACAGGATTCAAAACTCGGTTTATTGCTGTTGTTGACATATTAAGTGTCAACCCACCATTGTTCCACAAAAATGACACAACCTATTCTTACATGAAAATCCCAAGACCAGCACAAGAATCAATAACCAAATTTAGCTGATACATTCAAAGTAATAAATTAGTTTTTGTTAGATGTCTATTAAAAATGATGAATTTGCATACAGTATTTAAAACAGCATCAATTCTAGAATTCAATTTGCCAAAGTACATACGGAGTATACCACGACATTACACTATTTTAGTATCAGTGCCAAAGACAGATAAAAAGTTTGACACTCAACTGTGTGTCAGTTGAACTCGAAATTTAAATTTCATTGTTGTACATCATAATATATTCCTGTGTAATATGATATGCGGTTAATTTTGCAGGATGGTACAGATATAAACGAAGATGAAAATTTAACAGGGTTGTGACAGTGATTGAAGCTTCCTGTCAGAAATAGTCCTTGCGTCAGAGTACAACACTCTGATGCCGTCTACTCTCCCTATTAGAAGTATAAGCATGATGATATTATGATAAAACATGTACAACAGAATCCCACAATGAGGAATAACTCAACAGTACTACTCTGAAGTGTGGGCATGTTTGCAGAAGTATCACCTTATGTTTGTTAATCCGGATTTTGGATAATAGGATGGGTTTATAATAACACAAAACAAACCTGAAGAGATTCAATTGTCCCGGCCTTCAGTTCTCTCTCAAAACAAACGGGCCACTGCACCCCCAAACCTCACCTTCAAATCAGAGCACTTCATAAATAAAGCTATATTCAAGTGCAGTAGTCTAATTTCATTTCAATGTCAGATCAGGGGGTGAGGCAGCGTTTTGAGGGTTTACTCTTGAGCATAGTATCTAAGGCTTTGATGGAATGAGGTAGCTTGGCTAAGGTAAAGATAAGAGGATTATGCACACTGCTCTGCTAAGCTAGAGTACTTTTGGAGTGTTTGTAGCCTGGGTCCGACTCTCTAGATTAACATGATGAGGGGGATAACCATTAGCCCCGTATCCAAACAGGCTAGTGCTGGCTCAACAAGGTTACCTGACTCAGACACTGAGAGACACTTGTCAACACTTGTCATATAATCCCTCTCCTCAGACTCATGAGATCTCCTGACACAGCTGAGAGGAATTCTAACTGCTCATGACAATCCTTATGTTTATATAGTATATTGTGGGCTAACTTATGTTGAAATACCAATGATGTTAGTTGTTAGAAATTGGAGATTTAGGGAATTTAGAAATTTCATCTCCTGGTTTATTTCCCACTCATGAATATTTGACCATACTATGTCTAGAAACTCAAGCCGACGACCTGCACTAGAAGCGTCAAGAGGTGAACCCACGTAGAACCATACTCTAAATAACTCAGCAATAAACCGCAAAAAAATTTTGTGGCATTAACCGTTGCTGGGACAAATTATTTTCCCACCAGCAATAAGGTGGATCATATTTGTTTTTTATCATACTACACAATCTTATCTCTAGATCTTTGATTTGCGCAGATAGCAATAATATAATAGCCTTATTGTGCTCAATTGTAAATCTTGGGATGATTTCACATTCACTGAATCGTTTGTTAATAACTGTGTTCTGGTACATTGCAGTAAATATAAATAACACATTGTGATATTAGGTACACTGATGGCATTTTGGGATACCTTGGTTCAATAGAACACCAGCTCAGGCAAAGATTATAAATTGGCTCAGGGCTACACGTGGTAGGCACAAGACTTGTAATCCTTTGTTCTGGTTTGTTTGATATACACAGTTGTGTGAAAAGTTTGTAGACCAGCCAAAACAGTTATGGTTTAATTAAGCAAACAATTTAGTACAAACATTAAATTAGCAATTTTATTCAATTTCAAATTGAAAACAAATGCACAAAAGATTTCATAGTTGAGGTAGCAGTTGGTGAATTCTAAATATTTTGCTAGAGCTTGAATTATTTCACATTGAATAGCAAATAAACAGTGTACAAGGGTCTGTCAACACACGCTTACAAATCACTGAATTTGCACAAAGCTTCTGATTTATTTTCTAATCTGCTTCAGAAATCAAAATCGTGGGAAAAGTATCAAGTTCACCTTGTGCAAGCAGCGAAATGTATGAAACCCATGACTGCTACATGCTTGGGTTATATAAAGCAAAATAGCAAATATATATCCGGTCCGCAAAAAAATAAAAAATTGTAAATAAGTCAATTATCAGCTAAAGGCAATTGCAACAAAACAGTAACTATTAGTAATGATTAAAATTGAGCAACTTGCAATTTGAACTCATTAGAAGAAGCTGCCATCCCTAACATGTACCTGTGTTGTGGAGGTGATGTACTTAGTAGCATTAGATATCAAATATAAGATATAACATTGGATATGGCATCAGTACTTCTACCCTTATACTGATATCACTTTCCTTGTTCTATGCAGGGTCCATCTACTTTTCCAACTGATAATATTATTTAATATTGGTAATGCACACCGGAAACTCTAACAGCACTCTCATAAAATAGTCTCAATAATTCATGGCACTGAGGCATCATCAACATGCTTGTAAATCTTAATGGCCCAACACCTACAGGTTCAGAGACCCACATATACAAACCCGTAATACCAACCATATGGATAGACATTCGGCTTATATCTGATAGCTATAATAATTCACTCAGAACATTTATCTGAAATTAGCAGTCGTGTCGAGACAACTCCTGATTTCCCAAACGAGACAATTAGACTTTTTAGGTAAGTCTACATAGTTAGCCATCCAGAATGGCCTCTTGGACCGAATGGAGTAAGAATAGAGAGAAAAAGCTCAGTTTGTATTTTATTATTTGTAGTTCCTACTCGTCTAGTACAAACCCTATTATTTACAATCTACAATACAATTTACAATTGCATTTGCGCTGTAACAAAAATTATGAATCCCAACATTAATTATCTTAGCTCACTTTATGGGATTTTGCCAAACACAATACATTTAAAAATAATGCATATATATTCTTGATAAAAAATATCACCAAATCATATACACTTGCCTGACACTGGCCGATATTCATTTAGAAATAATTCAATTTCTGTAAATCTTCGTTTTTGATAAAGTGAAAAATCAAAACTCATGTGAGCTATTCTGATTTGATTTGAGTTCCTGATGCACAAAACATTGGTGGCTAAATTGTAAGAGTTGTATGTAATACAACTAGACAACTCCAAGTTTATAATATCAACTTCATTTAAAGCAGGGAGTTTGGGACAAACTACCTGATTAAAGTAACATCAAGCCATCCTTACTATACTTTTCTGCTCCACGTGACAAGTGCCACTAAAGGCCTCGGTTCTGGTACCATGGGAAGCATTCTTGAAGCATTGTTCAAACCCAAAGCACTCCCGCTCTCAAGTTAATCCATCATCAGCAAGCAAAATAAAAAAAACAATAGGTAATGATTGTATTGTTATCTAGTCCAACGTCAAAATTATTATTCCATCAATAACATTTATAATATAATTTGGGTAGCTGTGGCGGGCTTCTTAAAAGATTGGACAATGGGCCGATAATCATACAGAGGATAGAATTTGACACAAATCCTGATTGAAGAATCAAAAGATGATATGGTGAGACTCTGATTGATTGAGAGACAAAAGCTCTAGCAATGGCAGATCGGCTATTAATGTGGTTGGTATTATTGCATTTTTCTCCTGATCTATGTTGAAGGCTCAAAAACAAAAAGGGGCCTCCGAGATAAGGCTAGATCTGAGAGTATAAAAAAGTATCCATGTTGGAAAAGCTTACTGGTCGCCTGATTCTATGTTTGGGTTTTCTAAGCCTATCACTGTTTGATGCCGTAATCCCATAGATTATCTCATCTTAGACTCAGACCAATGAGATAGAGACTAACTCCTTGCTCAGACTCTATCATTCAATTTACTATGCCGACGCAGCGATGGGAAGCTGTACTGACTGCATGGTTTTTGCAGGTCACTTTTCCTATAAATGGAAATTCGTACTGACTGGATTCATTAATTATTCGGTCTAACCAAGCGGTGCTGTTAACTGCCTCTTTGCGCTCATCAGATCACCGACAATAATCAAGAACAGTGTTTTGGTCACTTTGTCTACCCGTGAATATGATTTATAAACTCTAGACTTCATTGTTTGAACATTTCGTCACTTAGCCCTCAGATTTCCGAAATGTTCTAGAAATTTCAGTTCTCAGATTTCAAGAATTCCAGCTTTCCACATATCTATTATGTTTATGCCTCTTATTCTGCAGAACTTTTTTGATGAAATAAAAAAACCATCACTCTCTACCCACCACATATGCAGTGAGGCCTCGGGAGTCCCAATATCGGACGCATTTCATGGTTAAAATTCTTTTTGTTGGCCAAGAAGCATTATTGTGTCGTACAACCACTGTTGAAAACAGAAAATAAAACGATTAAACACTGATTTGTCAATGATAAAGTGGCCTTGAGTTTACAACCGTCTGAAATGACAGGAATCATGTCTAAAATAAATTTAGCAAAGTGAGTAAGAGGCAGATGCTGAAAATTCAAAGGTAGGAAAAATGAGTGTTAAAGATATACCCAATAATAAACTAGACAGGGCACTATGGAGCATTAGCATTGAGGTACTGAGGTATTTAATTGTGGTTGACATTGTTACGACCTTGAATTGCGTAGTTAACATTGGTGTGATCATTGACTTGAAGTCCAGATACCAAGTTTTTTTGTGCTAGCTCAATCAATCTTGATCTGACTTTGAGTTTGAAAATTGTAATGGATTTAAGCAGCTTGTCATGAACAGTTTGATATTAGTAATTCCATCTACAAAAACTTTCAAGAAAAACTATGGTAAATTGATAACAAGATGCTACTGAGAGTTGAACAATTTTCAAACTCAATCAATCAAAATTGATCGAGTTATTAGCAAAAGATATGAAATATTGACTGCAAATTAATGATAGCATATTTCTACTATATGATCCAATATCGTAACGCCACCCACACTCTATCTGTATATGGTAGCTTGTCTTATTATCAGTCTATGGTTATAACAGACTATACTATACCTTCTATATAACTAAATATGGTTATCATCTTAACTGTCCTAACCTGAATCTGTCAAAAAAAACAATGAGCCAATAAATACAACTTTAAAAATCTGCATTAATTAAGGAGTCGTCTAACTTGCACAAAGGGCGGATAACAAACATCTACAAAATGCATAATTTGAAGGACAAAATAATATATGGAATGAGGTACCAAACTCTATACGTGATGCATACCTGACAAGTCTCCCTTTTTGGTAGGGAGGCTCCCAGTTTTGAGGGTCTTTTTCCACCCCTCCCTTTCTCTCTTTTTCCTCCCTTTTTCAGCTTCCTTTACCAAGAAAATTTTTTAAGCTTCTTTTTGCAGGGGAAACTATGTTTTCTTACCTCAACAGTGCATATACCTATGTAATTGCTTATTACCATTACTGCTTATATGTAAAATCAGGTACCAAAATGACGCAATTCATAATATAAAAGCTCAAGTTTTGGCTTAGAAATAGGACAAACGTAGGCAGAAATGCACCCGCACTGCGGGACGCAGAGGGGTATTACAGGTTGGGAGTTTGTCCGCAGAGACCTCCTGATTTCTGGGTCTACCAACTTGTCGTGTATGACGTGATGTGATTTGATATACCCATTATATTTTCCACAAAAGCACAGAGTGCAGGGACGAACATGACTTTGCAAAAAGTTATATGATCATTGATGAGGGTTTGAAGGTCTATCAGGTATTAAAACTGATCTCTCTCGAGGTGATACAACACTGTATCATAATACGGTAGCAACATTTCTTAGTTTCTGAGTCATAATAAGGCGATAATAGGCGATTTCTATCTAAATAAGTGTCTGTCACTGCGATAGATAGCACTATCTATAAGCATCACTTTGTCCCGCTTGAGTATCCCATGAGGCTATTTTAGAGGTTTTACAGAGGAATTGTGTATTTGGCACTTCCTGCCTAGGCTATCAATATTTATATACATGTTTACTTGTTCAAAGTTACTAATTGTGGTCGAAAATCAATGTCGAGAATTTCATGCTCATCTATTCTTCTAAGGTATGGTAGTTTGTCTTAGTCATAGATTTATTAAGCTTAATCAGCATGGTTCTCAATTGTAGCAAAATTGCAATATTTTGGGTCTTACAAGGTTTCAGGCGATGGTTCTTCAATTCGGAACCACATAAATCTCAGAAGTTAATGGTCTCTCATGCAAATATTTGAAGATCAATCTCAGAAGTCTGTGAATTCATAATTTTGGGTGCAGTGATAATCATGTTAAGTCAAGATTCTCAAAAGACTCTTACAAAGCTTAACAAGAGTGTTTTGAGAGTCTTACCACACACACATCACACATTACATTCTAGCAGTCTTGTGCCAGTTGTGCAAGAATCTTACAACTTTTTGTTCCACAATTGATTCCAGAAACTCAAAGATTCAATCGCAGTCCAATTATGACGTATACAGCCATAGTATCAGCCCTATGGTCCACAAATATATTCAGAAGATGGATCCTGTTGGCTGTTTTAGTGATTCTCTTCTAGGAATGAAGCCTTTTAAGTTGAATGTTAAGGTCTGTTGTACCCACAAAAGTCATGTATAGTTCTGTCCAACAACAATGGATGGAAATAATAATGAGACTATTCCTAGGTCAGCTCCTGTATTCCTGATCAACAGACACTTCTCGTAACCTACGTTAGAGTTTATTATTAGGCCTGTCACCAATCTGAATTGTGGTCGAAGCTCCATCATCGATTTAATAGGCTCGGGGAAAATGAGTTTTTTATTGTAACACAGCGGCCAACAATTTTATTAAGATTGGGTGGAATGCTGAGCCGCTGACGTAAGCCAATACAATATATAACTTAATATTGTCATAATTTGCAATTGCTGTGGTATTTATTTCTTTTTGAATATGACCTACTTTGCTGTATACTTGTATCTGTGGGGAAAAACACAACGCCATGGTGTCTATCCCAATAATATATTTTGGATGATATAAAGAACTATTCAAGGAGAATCTGCAAGCCGGCAGGGCCCAGCTAGGGAAATAACACCTAATTTTGTCATTTTTTAAATCCTGCAAGTTCACCCTGATATTCTAAATTTCCCACTCACGATATGAAAACCGTAAGCAGTCTTATAATAGTAGCATATGACTTCTCTTCTCGGTAACCTCAATGTAATGATGCAAGTCAGCAGCAAAACAAGACCCAACTGATGGAAAACCCATAGTTTTGTCGATGATACTTTGCCATAGGAATTTTACTATACAGTGACCAGAATGTGTAAGGAATGGATAAATAACAACATTTGTGCCACGAGTTCACCTAGCGGGGGACTGATACAGAGGATATGAATGTTGCACAGGCACCACCACGATTGACACTTCGTTTTAATATTCGCTTGTATTATTTGTAATTTTTAGGAACTGCTTACTATTTATGCTTTTAGTTGTCTGCCCAAGGTCACTCCAGAGAAAAGAGGCCGGAGAAAAATGAAAATATGAATCAAACCACAACAATCAAATGTTGACAGTTGACAGCATTGTTTCCTCCCTATCTATGAATTTGAAATCAATATGCAGGCTGATTGCGCATGAAATAACTGATAGTCGACATGGTATGGTAGGGTATTGACGTCAATGAATTTCCAACCTGATCAGTGATCAGTGTTCTGGGAATTTCATTCTGCCATCAAAGCGCTTGATGTCAAAGAGGCTCACTCATTCAGTTCTACGAGGTGCCTCGTTGAACGGTGGTGGATTCAAGTCCCTTCATAACCCTGTTCAGGGTAGGCCAGCAGCGTACTATAATTTCCCTATGCATAGTCGGTCTTAGGTTTCATCTTGTTTACTTGTTTCCATATTGGAGTTGGATATAAAGTGGTAGGTTATGGTGCATGTGGGCCATAGCAGTGGGTAGTCTTGTACCAGCAACGGACTATAGTATATATAATAATCTAATAATATATTAATAATACCACTACGTGACGTGTTACCTTGTGTTGTACTTGCTGAATCTCATGCTAACCAGAAAATGAAATTATTAAAACAAAGTCAGCTTCAATTGTTCAAATGACCTCCTTCTTAAAGATGCTCTTTCGCATAACCTGTCATCTCTTGTCATGATGATATTCTTGCAAGCGTAGCTATTGTCACACCATCTCACTGTCACACTGTCACACTGACACACTGTCACACTGTCACACCGTCACACTGTCACACTGTCACATTGTCACCAATGAACTAAAACCCCAAGTGTTTAGTTTAATGAACTAAAGGGGGTTTAGTTCATTGCTGTCACACCGTCACACTGACACACTGGTAGATGGCAGCGGGCTTTCTCTCAAGTATCGTGGTAATCTGGAAATGTCTTCATAATGAGCTCTTACTCTTCCTCTTCCACCCAAAAAAATTAGGGTTATCCAAATTTCATCTGAACAGGAAATACACGCACCCCTCTACTACTGGACACAGAAAACTTACAAGCTACAGAACACAGCTATCGCTAACAGGATTTTCCTTCTTGTGATAATACTCGATTAATCCTCGATATATCGTTCTCCGTCTCTGTTCAAACCGCCACATCATCCTATCTGAATAAGCATTTGTTGCTCGATCATTTATCTTTGCAGTAGTCAATTATTCGAAAACATTGGTCTAGAATGAGCAGTCGTATTATGCTGTTCCTAGAAACGTAAAGTATTAACAGGAGAAACAAATTTCATTATCAATGAAATAGTGAAATATTAGGTAGCTAAAATTTACGAAATCTTACAAATTTGTTTTTAACTCTCACCTTAGCTAATTAAAACTGGTACTGGCTATCATGACCTCAACCTGAACTAGTTACGCATAAATGAGGCTAATATTTATTCCGCTTTCACATTTCTCCACAATTGTGAAATACTACCTTATTCACTAGCTGCATTAGAGACATATTCTCAGTTTGGATGCTTTTAACTGATGTTGTAGTTTCTTTGCCAAATTCAGACTGAAAAGTTGGAAAGTGGTGGAGTCTCTCAAGTCACGAGGCAATGCAAATTTACCATCTATATATTGAACGGGGAGAGAGAACAATTGGTTATCGCTATTCATGAAGTATCTTAGTGCTAAGTCCTAAGTCCTAAGTCTTTTTGCTCAATAAAGGGCACCAAAAACTGTAGTTGGATGATATCAATTTTCTGGTGATTAACTACCATTCAAAAGTATCATATCTTTCATAGATATAGACCGAAACATAAAACTCATGACATAAAGGGAGATTATTGTACGCTGCTGGCCTACCAAGAATCACAGTCACGGTTAAGGAACTGTAATCAAACACTTAAAATCTGTCATGAATCTGCACATGCTAGTACATAAACTGATAAGTTTGGAAAATCAGTGCCATGAATATCGTACACACTATTGACGGCTCTATTCCGGCATAACTTATTTTTGTCACAACCAGTCTACAAGTTAATTTTGAATCCTCAGTTGGAGAGGAAGCAATGATGTCTATATTGGATTGTGGTGGTTTAGCTTTCTATTTGCATAACTTTTTCATTTTCCTCCTGCCACTGCAGCAATTTGCAAGAAAAGTGAAACTAGATGTAATGTGATCTTAGCAGGAGAGACAACTCCTCAAAAGATAATAAATAAATAGTAGTTGTCGGTGAAATCAGGGAGGGTGGGACATACCCTCCCCGGTGAAATGTCGCTGAAGTGTTGGTGAAATGTTGCCGCATGGTTTTTGCCAAATTCTGTTATGTTAGGACGGAGGAAGAAGTGTGATAGATTTACTTGCTTAAAATAGTGCCTTTACAACGCTCAAGGTTAAAATGAGTTTATCCATTTCCAGATAGCTACTGTGTCCTCATGGAAAGTGTCAAATCAATTTGTTGCCGGCCTGAATGACCATATCCATCCTCTTAATACAAGAGAGGGCCTCGGAACAGTGGTGGACTTGTGGTTTCTATCTGAACACCCGTGAGTTGTGCAGTGGTATGCACACTATGGTCTACAACAGGAAAGTTTCATTGTTTCATAAGCAGCCTTCATTCACTATGAATGACCATGCACCAAGAATCATGATTATATTATTTATTGAGCTTTTCGTATCATTAACTGACTGGTGGTCCAAAGCCAAGAAGAGAGATCAGGATTAAGGAGATTGAATATCAATAACCATCATAAAGCAATTCACAACTAGATTAATATTTCTTTTATGACATATCGCAGAAGGTCTGCTGTCAAATAACAATGGGGGGGGGGGGGGGATTACTTGGAAGTTCAAATAAGCCTCTCTTGTCATCCAGTGTTTGATGGCAGGATGAAATTCCTAGAACACCAATAAGATGGGAGAATCTAAGACGCCAATATCACATATATCTGTTTTCGATGTAAGATCTTTTGTAAGGCCAAATTAGCAAGGACCATCAATACATTACTAAGAAGGTTGCAAATATTGTAAAGCTTGTCTTTCCAATCAGGCTTTCTCCCCTGAACACCAGGATAGCGCTTCCTCTGAATTCTCTGAATATCATATACAGATCAGAGCCAAAGTCGGTATTTGAATGGAACATGAACTTGTGGGACACAACTGCATGAACCAACCCACATTTTTTTGGGATGGTAAGATTGTGTAAGCGGTTAGCGCGTCAGGTGATAAGTGCCACGGTACCCATGGGTTCGACTCCTACTTCAAGAGCTTTCATGATGGATTCTTCTAGCTCACAGCATCCTCTGGTGAATCTATATCCTCAACCCCGATCAATTATCATTGCAGATTCAATGTTGAAATTGACCAATATTAAAATAAACTTGATTTTTTTCTTCAATCCAATTATATGCACAAAATCTTTCATCATTATTCATCTTTTGAGTCAGCATTAATTTAGGAGTTGTCTATCATGCATTGAGAGCAGATAAAACTCTATGACTTAAAAATATATTACATAGAACAAAGTACAACTCATTGTGTGGTTTGAATTACAGCTCCAAAAATAGATAGATAATCATTGGTGAGACTGGAAGGCGAGACAACTTGTGGGACACAGATTGTTATTCAGAAATGAGACACCAGACGTAACAGAACAGGTAATATAAAGTCCTTCCCTGGTGAAACAATGCTGAATCATTGTGAGATAGCATAATTATATATACTTCCATTGGAATGTTCTTCAACCGCATCATTCATTTTGGCAGGTCATAATATACACGATGTCGATCCATTCAACTGTCTTTCCTTTGAAATTTCAATCAGGCGCATTATCTAAAAATGTTTGTCCTGAGCATTATGCCGATGAGGTTATTGATTGTTTGACAGAGAAAACAGTACATTTTTCAGGGCTAAGAAAAAAATGCAAATTAGATTATTATGTCCAAGCATTTGGGTTGCCTAAATGTTAGCTAGCACTTAATTCTAGCTATTAAAAACATGTGCCTCCTGTGGGGGGGGGGGGGGGCGTCGAGCGAGGGGCAAAAGTCTGGGGGGCTCAGACTAGCGAAAACTTTTACTCCTCAAGAGTATATATATATATATATATACTTTATATATAATATATCAACTATACACACAAAACTTAATCGGTAGGTTAAAACTTTTTTAATTGTCCAGGAGGGCTGTTCTATTGAGAGAAAGGTGAAAATTGATGGCATATAGTTGATTGCAATGGCAATCACCTATATGCCAATGGGACGAACATTTAGCTACCAAACGAAAACAAAAGGGCCGAAGATGTATTTGGTTCATTAGAATTTAGAGACAAAACCAAGCGCGAGTCTTGAAATTCTTATGGTGTATATCCAGACTCTCTCTACCTTTATCTGTGACTTGGGGATACCAGCATGGGCGACGTTTGACAGGACTGAGAAATTCCTGGCTCTGTGGAATAGTGCTAGGATAAATAGGCTTAGGTATGAGCAGAAGATTTTACCTTCTAAATGATGTTTCGACATTCAAAATCAAGTCTGTAGCGTTGATTTCAAATAACCCCCAAAAGTAAATCATCCACGTTGGTTCATTGCTCGGAATGTAGTGCGGAGATCGTCTCCAGTTTTCATTCGAAATAATAATGTGCATCGTATGTGAACCCAGTTACAGTACTATGTGAATATGGGGTTCATTGTGTTTCAGTTATCTTAAGGGATATCAACGCCCCCATCCAAGGTCATCGGATGATATGAAGCCAGATTCGATTAACAGGCATTCTAAAACTTTGCGTGAGATTATTTTTAGGACTGCCATCGGTTTACTTTGTGGTCACACCAGGCTATCAGTTGTGTAGGCTTCAGCATGGAAACTTTCCTTTTTTGTTACAAGATGGCTGATTTCAGTTGTCAACGATTTGATAATGATTTGGGGAATGCAACAGCTGTAGCAAGCGCAGTACGCAAAGTGCTTGAATAGACTTGCTTAGTCTCCAGAATCTCCCAAAATATTCTGGAGATTTTCAAACACCTTCAGCCTAAACATAATCTCAGAGATTGTTTATGCCATAGTAGTATTGCTGAATGCGAGATTTTCATATGATCTCCATATATAATATAATATAAAAAGAATTTTCATTAATCAAAAATTCAATTTCTTTATTTTGGTTGTCAATCTCACTAAAGGAGAAGTTGTTTATTGTTTAACCTTATACTATGATGTGTGAGTAACCAACCAACCAAATTGAAATCTGTCTTGAGATCAGTGAAATCCTGTTTTGGACTATCTCTGAAGGTATGTTATAAAATGATTCCGGGCTTACGTTTGCCTTGCCCGGAACACCCCCTCCCCTCCCCTCCCCAAAAAATCTTTAGATATTTTCATCCAACTACTTGGCAAGTGTATACATCTCCTTATTGGTCTATTGGTCTATTGGTTCATTCTCGGAATTCTTTTATCTGAGGCAAACAATCACAACTAATTTGAAGAAGGAAAAAATAGAGACAAATCATGTTGCAAATTGGCACAACAATCCTGCCACTAGCAATTCATTTTGATTACTCATATTCCCTTTGGATTTAACCATTTATAGATTAATCAAAACTGAGCTGGCCTTGGCACTCTGCAATCCTGCTGCAAGATCCTAGATAAAACCTTTAAGTTTACTTGTTTTTTGTTTTATTTTTCAAATTTATTTTTATTTCAGTTACAGTATTTTTTCTTGAGTTGTCTACCCTGAATGCACACTCTCGACAAGAAGAAGGGGTCACGAATTCTTCTGTTGATAATCACAATATAACATCGAGGCAACCAGTCAGGGTCGCTGCAGTAAATAGAGACGAAAACAATCACTTAAAATGAAACCACAATAATCCAATGTTGACAGTTGACAGCATTGTTTCCTGACCAGCTAAGGATTTGCGGTCAATATGAAGGTGGCATAAGTCGAACATGTGGAACATATTGACGTCAATGGTCCCCCTAATCGCTTCTCGGCCTATTGGCTAAGATCAAAGTGTCACTGCCAATGGCTGACGAGTGCCCGTTTCAGTTTCTGGCAGCCTGCTGCACACTCACGATGAGGAGGTCCACCATGGCCTCACCTCTAGGACGCATTCTAGTTCGCTAGGATGTATCACACTCTCAGTACGAGGACTTCGGGCAACTTGCGTCCCTCTTTAGGGGCAGCCCACCCTCTGTTGTGTCATAAACAGGGTTTTCTTATTTTTTTGTGAAAATTTCATCCTGCCAACAATCGCTTGATGGCTAAGAGGTTCATGTATTCTGTTCTAGTAAATTCATGTTGGATATTATTACGATTATAGCTGGTTGCCTGCCAGCATACATTTATATTTCTACTGAATTTGTGGAGACATTATCATCATCAACATATCTTTTCATAAGAATGGTAACTTGGTGTAACAGTGTGTGACAGTGGGCGTACCATATGTGCCCTAGAGATAAGAATGGTAACTTGGTGTAACAGTGTGTGACAGTGGGCTACCATATGTAACCTGGAGGAGTAAATACTAGTAAAATTTCACTTTAGCCAGTTTAAGGAGGATGACTTTAAATTAGCTAGCACCAAGTTTCTTACTAGCTGAGGCGGAAGTCAATATAAAGTAGTGAATTTGAATAATTGTTAGCTCGCCATAAACTTTGGGATTTCCAACCTGTGCATAAAGGCAAAATTTTCCTCATGTAATTACATTTCTCTCTAGGGTGAAGAAGAAGAACAGTCTTGGCCATCAAGTCTTTTATAAACAAATACTTCATGATCTCTGGAGATGAGAAAGTAATTTCTGTGTAGTCATACATGTCATTATTTCAGATGATTTAAACTTAATTTAATCTCAAAAGTCTTGTATTTGTCTTGTCACAATTGGAAATTGACTGCGAACCTTTTGCATTTAGTCATGAGAGTCATTATACTGATTGTTTTTATTCTTCTTTTTTGCCACAAATCTGGCATTTTCTCTGGTAAAATAGATTAGCTCGCTAGCTTTCAGTGTCAGCGACAATGTGATTTGACACGCTGCATGAGAAAACTGTAGTCATTTGAAAACTTATAATTATACACATAATAATATGTATATATTTTTCTATGAATAGTATTTATATGTTTATGATTATAACCTTAAGAGCGGCATAACGCGTACTTGACAAAAGCGGAAGCTACATAACAGAATTTGTTGAAAAAAATTCAGCGACGGCAATGACAATTTGGGGAGTTGTCGCACCAAATATGCTACATTAGTATAGTAAATGCTAGCTAGCCACTTCAAGGATGTGCGAAGAGGTGAAAATCTACTCCTTTTTTTCATTCATGTGGGGTGTTTTATGACCGAACAGCATAATACAGCAGGCAATCTCTTGACATTGGTCATGATAAGAGACTCTACCACAGATAAAATTTATTGAAGTTTGATACTGTAGTTGTGCCTGTTACCCGTATGCAGGCGCCAGCCACGTGGGCTATCTGACAATGGATACCTGTAACATGTACAAAGTGACACCAAAGCTTGAACATAACCGAGACAGGTATCAGGGGGCGAGAACAACATATCGAGTATTAATCGAGCATTATCACCAGAAGGCACATCCTGGTAGGGATAGCCGTGTCCAGTAGTGACGTGCAGTGGTGCATTGCATATATTACCTGTTAGGATGACGTGTGGATATCTGCAGAAAACTGTTTAGTCATCTATTGATGGTCCTTGTTCATAATATCGTAAGGCCTAACGCAACCAAGTGATTGTGAAACCCGAATCGTAGTTTGAGGATTTTTTTAGATCTTGCGGTGAGCTCAAGAACAATAGACCATTTTTATGCTTCTTTGTGTACAAAGTGAAGTAAAAAATCATTATTACTACTTCCCCTTTTCACAAAGTGTCACCAGAACTATGACCATAACCTGAGACAGGTATCAGGGCCGAGAACAATTTATCGATAACTAATCGAGTATTATCATGAGAAGGCACATCCTGGTAGGGATAGCTGTGTTCTGTTACTTGTATGTTGTCTGTGTCCAGTAGTTACACATGGAGTGGTGCATATATTTCCTGTTAAGATGAAGTGTGGATATCCCTAATGAGTGGAAGTCATAATGATAATTAAAAGTTTGTATCTGCCCTGGTTAGCCTTCTAACAGGGTAAGAGTTATAAAGCCCTAACTTTTTCAGGAGGTGCTTTGGTCAGTGGGCATGATTCAAACTATGCTAAAACAAATGATAATGTTGAAATAAAGTTCCAAAGCTTAGTGCCATTTGAGCTGTCTATGACTGTTGTGACTTGCAAGAAAGGAGACTTTCAGAACCTGGACCTATCCGGAGTTCCTTCGAACAAAGAAAGCTCACTTCATTTTTTTCTAATTTCTTGTGAGTGTGAGGTTCACTTGTTCAAAATCGTAGTGATTGATAATCCTTCTCTTTATATTGTATTTATATAAAGTGTCCACAAATGAAAATCTTAACATTTCTGTAGATAAAAAATGCGTTGATGAAATGATAACCTGTTATCTCTCCCTTCTCACCCAAGCTTACTGTCCACGCTGGATCAAAACAAAAAACTCTGTATATCAATCAGTCTATGCATCTTATTCAGTCTTGACGGTTTTTGCTGGTTACCCGTTCAAGTTTTGCTGATTGTCTTGTTTTGAACGCGAGTATGCTCAAAAAGGCCATTAGTTGAATGACTTTTTGCCGTTTGCAAAGGTGACCTGAACTATGCAATTATTCGAAAATGTATATTTATATTATATTATCGCAGAGTAAGGATATCCTTACTCTGTGGTGATCCAGGCCTCTTCTTATCCAAATACAAGGAAACTTTTATTCCATCAATATAGACTTAGTTCTGACCCTCTAAAGCTTTATTCATATGCAAACTCAGTCTGACCATGGGATAATTTCATCTGATTTTTACATAGAAATTAGCAATCAGGATAGAACACCTGACTGGGTGCTCATACCCTAAAATGTTTTTAAAAAAATATGTTTCTTATTCATACTATCTGACTCAAATATTGATATTCTTTGCATTATATAACTTTGAGAAATGAGAGTGTCAAACCTCAAATGGTTTTTGCAGATCATGCGGTCAACTTGGAGGGGTCAAGAAAGCAGAGTAATAAACCATTATTACTACTTCCACTTTGCACAAAGTGACACCAGATTGTGACCATCACCAGAGACAGGTTCAGGGCCGAGAACAATGTATCGAGAATTAATCGGGTATCTTCGTTAGAAGGAACATCCTGTTAGTGCCAGCTGTGTTCTTCTACTTGTAAGTTTTCTGTGTCCAGTAGTCACGTTGAGTGGGACATGTATTCCTGTTTGGATGAGATGTGGATATCTTTAATTGCTCTAATTGATCCAATTTGCCCTCGTCGTGTTCAAGCTAGGGAGCAGAGGATGGATACAATTGTATCACCTGTGTTTTTTATCTAACATGACACACAGGCACATAATGAACTGTTTGAAATTCAAAGTCTGCACATTGAAAAACCTGCTATATATAATAATGTTCATATTAGATTAAGTCATTGACTCCCTATTCTTGTAATATTAGAACATATATGCAATGTGTTTGACAGCAGACCATCCTCAATATGTCATGAAAGTTGTGAATTTTATTATAGTAATTGATCATCATGCTCAGTGATCTTATGCTTAACTCTTGCTTAAGCGTATACAACATCACAGCAATGAGTTTTCTGCTCTGAAACCAGATTCATAAGATTCTGGAGTGATTATATTATGATTTTCAATCAATAACCATCTCAAAATAAAACGTCAAAGCGACCAGTCAAGACCAAAAAATAATTGATTACAATACAAAAAAAAGAAACCGCAACAATCCAATGTTGACAGTTGAAAGCATTGTTTCCTCACCAAATATGGATTTGAAATTAAAATGCAGGCCAATTGTGACAAAAATAGCCGAGAGTCAACATAAATGGTATGGCATTGACGTCAATGAATTTCCAACCTGATCAGTGTTCTGGGAATGTCATCCTGCCAACAACGCTTGATGTCAAAGATGCTTACTCCTTCAGTTCTACCAGGTGCCTTGATTAATAGCAAATTGATGATGAGTTTCTGTGTTGGGTTATATAGTCCTTCTATAACGCTGGTACTCGGCTAACCACGGCATGAAATAATCATCCTCTAGATCATGGATCTTGTGTTTCAGTGATTTCATACTCTTGATATCAGGTTTCCGGGTGGTTGTTAATCACCAGCAATTGACACAAAAGAATGAGAGAAGGTGTTGGTGTTACTGTGCCTACTGTGCCTACTGTGCCTATTCTGTGCTTAGTTTCTTACTTGTTGCTTCAAACAACACTGAGACAGATGTATGAGCTTGGTAGAGCATGATTTGTATATTTTCTCTCAGAGAGACTAGACCAGGCTTTTACAGACTATAGTGCTGATCATCATACAACATCAACAAACCATTGTATATATATAGTTTGATCTATTTTAGATAGGTTTTGTAGATTACTTGGAAATATTTCATACCCTTGTGCTTGTTGGAGTTTTCAGGCAACTGTCATCATTTGCAATTGAGACCAAAACTATGTGATACGTCATAAAATCAAAACAGTCCAGTTTCGAATAGTATTGTGATTATGTTGATCTCATTGGACCACCATCTTACTGCCTCCCATTGATATTATATTTGTGGAGATATGCCATCAGTATGAAGCAGTGTCAGCATTTCTAGAATCTGAACTTGTGGACCAATCAAAGATGAGAAATGCTGTCCAGTAACCGTACATGAATAGCCATATGCTTGCTCAGGGTCAGATATGTACCCCTCATCCATATAATATGTATCAGTGTTGCCTCCTCTTGCTTTTTGGCCAACAGCCTCGTTTCTCAGGCCGGCTTTTGCTGTCAGTAAAAAATTGATTCCTTTAAACATTCATCTTTTCAATGTGGAGAAATGTGTCAGGCTCCATTACCAAAAACTGATTCTATTGTCAGGCTGGTAAGGTGGGCTTTTGGTTTTACGCAGTTAGTTAATACTGATTTTCTCAAGTTCCTAGCAGGGGTAATATATCAAAATGAAATGATATTGTATGGATTTATAATCAAAAGTAAACAGTAAGGATTAGCTTTACTATTACATAACATACAACTTGATAGTATACTTATGATAACAAACTTAAATTTCAGCCTTATAAATAACTGATTTCAATTGCATCAAAGGATGACTTTGATTCAAGCTCTACAATAGTTACTAAGCTATGTCAACTTATTAAAAATATTTGACCCAAGCGAAGCAGTCTCACTTGCCAAAATGAACTGCTTTACGCTCCACTTTAGGTATGCCAATAAATATACCCTTAAGTGCCACCTGCCCGACTAGAAAATATTAGCCTCTTGCAAATTTTGAATTTATTGAAAACAAAATCAAATGACATTTTATCTTCATAAAAAAAATTGAGGTATAAATAAATCTTCAAGGTCTTAAAAATAGTTGCTTTATCAATAATATGATACTTTCTATATTCTAGTGAAAGCCTGTAATTCTTCTTTGTGATTGCCTCTGTCACTATGTCTTCAAACTTGTAATCTTGAAATCTGTAATTCCTCTTTGTGATTGCCTCTGTCACTATGTCTTCAACTCGTAATCCTGAACTCTGTATTTCACCTTAGTAAACTCTTACTACCAATGTCTAAAAATGATACTCTTTGACAAACCCTTGCTGTCAAAGTCTGCTGCTACGATTGTTGATGAACTCTTGTCACCAACATTTATGCTACTACTATGGCAAACCCTTGCTGCCAAAGTCTAAAGATGATATCCTTTGACAAACCCTTACTGTCAAAGTTCTATGCTACAAACTTTTCTACGGTGAGCTGCCTTATATAGGATGTTAGGATTGCTGGGTTGGCACTCAGCAATAATGCTGAGGTGGCACACCAAGATTTCCGTTTGCTGACAAGTAGGACATTTGCTAGGATCGGTACGTTGCAATGATGCTGACTGTTTGCCGACCATACATGACTCATAAACCCAAGATTAATTATAAAACATATGATAAATATTGGTTAGTACATGGCATTGCTACGTATGTCATTTATTTGATAATGAATAATTATTAAACATAAAAACGATCTAACTCCTATTCTGAAGTTTCCAGTATGTATAGGTTATGTTAATCATAAAATTAATAATAATTCTACCGCCATCAGTTTTTCTCATTTTCTAATGCTGCCATCCATGATCAGATTAATAGTCACAAACAAAACTAATAATAAATAACCACAGCCTAAATTTCTACTGCTAATTGTGGAAATGTAAATAATTAGTTATAACAACTGTACATGAATAGTGCAGCGGCTAATAAAGGGGGGGGGGGGGGAGAATAGCATTGATTAAAAGGTCACTGTTGCAAGAAACATTATTGAACACTATTTTTGTTGAGGCAGTTGTGTATTTGCTGCCTAAATTTACATTTATTTCTAACTAATTATCTTCATAATTATACTTTTGTTTCATAATAATCAAACTGAAGCTAAATCAAAAATCAATAAGGTTGCAGCTTACCTACACTAATAAATACCAGCATAATAACTATGAATGGTATTTGTCAGGAGTTACAAAAATGCTCCTGACACTATCCCACTTTTATCTCTCTTTGAGAGAATTTGTTAAATCGATATTGCAACAACAACAATATATTAACAGTTACCGCTAAAATCAGCCAAATCAAGAAGTTGTCTCTTTTGTGCGTAATGTATAATTTCACATTTCTGAAAGAATGTGAGCCAGAGATACCGAGAAGAAAAATGGTGGTACCCTTTAGAGAAGTAATAATACCACCTACAATTCATTTTAATCAGTTTGAGGGTGACCCAATGTTAGATTACCACTTTCAGCTAGCCGAGGTCGGAATTTGTATAAAGAAATGATGTTGAGCAAGTGTAAGCTGTCCATCAATTTCACTATTTAAAAGCAGGGCTAAAAGACGAAATTTGATTGAAACTCCTCTTTGGGATTTTGGACCTGATCTCTGTATTCATGGAACTTCCTGCCATTGTTCGCAAAAAGTCAGGGACCATGTATGTATGTATGTAATGTAAAATATATGAGTGGCTGAAAATACAACTTTACCATTCAAACAGAGTCAAATAAATTTCATATTTTGAGTTCAACATTGTGTGCTAAAGCCAATCGGAACGTTGCATTTTCTTGAGACATTTTGTTGAAATAATAACCTGCTAGCTCGTCCGTCTCACCCAAGCTTTCTGCCCATGCCTCATGGCACAATTCATATAAGGATGTATGCTCGTGCATGCTGCACATGATATTTAATCTTCTTCTGTAGGGAATCGGTTAACTGGATTACCTATAGTGAGAGAGAGAGAAGAAATCATCCTGGTGTTCAGTAGAGAAAGCCTGGCGTGACGGACAAAATATTAGCTTTGTGAGAATGAAATTTGCATTTTAATTTGTACAGCGTTCTCAGCATATTTCTTGATTGCCCTTGCCAATATCAGTAATAGGTCTATCATGGCAAAATGTCGAGCCACTATCGGGTGTAGATATTTAGATAAACGCAGAGAGCACAAAAAAGTGAGATTGAAGATCTCCGATACAAAATGACACCACATATGTGACCATAGCCAGAGACAGATCAGAGGCCAAGAACGATTCATCGATAATTAATCGAGTATTATCACCAGAAGGCACATCATGGTAGGGATATCTGTGTTCTGTTACTTGTATGTTGTCTGTGTCCAGTAGTTACACATGGAGTGGTGCATATATTATTTCCTGTTAAGATGAAGTGTGGATATCCCTAAATGTTTTTGGAACAATTGGCGGAAGCTGTTATTATTATAATTAATACCTAAGGTCAATTGTTTCTTCTCCGGTTGGCTGGACAAAGCGAGAGGTTCAGGGTTATGTAGAAATGCTTTTATTAATAGAATTCAGGGTCCAGATATAGTGGAGCTTTCTCTCAGAACTGAGACCATTTTTGCATGGTGTTCATTAGTCTAAGTGCTCAGACTCCAAGGCGCAGGGAGTTACTTGCGCAAGCTATCAAACTCCTCTCCCCTGAGAGAGAGGGAGAGGAGTTTGATAGCTTGCGCAAGTAACTCCCTGCGCCTTGGAGTCTGAGCACTTAGACTAGGTGTTCATATAAACCATTAGAAAAATTCACTAAGCTTCAGTCGTAATAACAAACTTACTCCATTTTCTATATTAGGTGATGAAGTAGTCTGGAGTGTCACCTAATATAGAAAGAGAGCACAATCTAAAAAATTACACCCCTTGCCAAATTGATGATGATTGGTTGATACCATGAGAAGCAGGCTTGTATCATCCCAATGTAAAATGATGTTGGCCTAAAAAGTAATCTCATCGACCCTCAAACACTGCTTATTGACTAAAGCAGTACGTGGGGGTAGTTAGGTCTGCACCATGAAACTACCACTAAGCCTATCGTTCTAGTCAATTAGTAACAAGTTCTGCTTTGTCATGCCTGAACTAATTATAGGTACATCAGTGAGAAAATACATTTTCTATGAGGAAATATCTTCCGTATCTTTGGTAAGTGACAACTCATCATTAGTTCATTAAAAACAGTTATAAAACAAAATATATGACACCATCATTTACAATCACCTATTATTATACTTACCACCTAAGTGGTTTCAAATTATGATTGATGAGCTGGCTGGTAGCCTTAAAACAAGGAAAAGAAAATGAGAATGGGATTTTGATAATGATCAATAAGGATTATCTTAAGATGACATGTTTCTGACACTTTGATGAAGGTTAACTGTCAATTGTTAGGCAGTCATAGCAACATAAGCTACTGTAACAAAACAACCGCTGGGAATAAAGGTTTTATCAATGAAATTGATACTAAAAATTTCCAAAGCTCCTTTCATAGCTCTGTGTCAGTGTGGATCAAAGTAATATGGTGCTTCTAGTTTCTTAGAAAAGCAATGATGCTCCATGATGATGATGTTCTATAATAAGAAACAACTCTTTGCCAGGATATATATTTTTACCAAGTCTTGAGCAGATTAGCAAGGTCTTGACCCAAGCAGTATTATCATTGTATAATTAAAGATCATCATGGCTAAGAAACAATAAGGATTATCATGATGGAATTGCGCACAAGAATTTAGAAACAAGGGACGTGGTAGTGTATTATTGTGCTTTCAAGAATAAGGATATACTGCCTATTTATAGCATTGGAAGCAGTATAATGTACTGACTGGTATATATTTCGAAACATTCGAAATGTTACACCACTGGAGTAGGAGTAGGAGTAGGAGTAGCAGGCAGCTTAGTTGGTTAAAGTGCCTGCTCTCCTCAAACACGCAGGTGTTGGAGGTTTTGGGTTCCAGTCCCACTGCAGACTACTTGGCACTGCGCCCCAGGTGTACTCCGTCCTTCCTGCAATTTAGGCTGCCGCGCCCTTATGACACCTTTGTTTCCAGTCTTTGGATATAGATCGAAACTTGCGATTTTAACCAACTTTTTTATTTCGATTCTTTATGGATCAAGGTCCTAAGCCGTCCTAGTTTTGTAGACATAATAAAATGTTCCGTTCCGTTCCGTCGGTTAACATTTCAACAACCTAGTCATAGATCACAGCCACAATCCTCTATTTGTCGAATGACACCTTCTTGGTGTTCGATATGTGATGAAATTTATTTTCCAAGACCTTTTTGAATGCCATAACGAACCGTTTATTTTCATTACAATGAAGTTTATAGAAGTTTCTGCATTTATGTATGTTTTGAAAGTCTCTGATGGCCAAGTGTATTCTGTATATCAACTATCAGCCACAAACTTCAATTGTTTTTTTCTTTTCCTCACAACTTCTATACCCCATCAAGATGATGACTTTTTGTATAACCAGGCACAAATTCATGATTCAGTATTACCCTGGAGGTAGACCAGGTTTGGTCCATTTGCCTGCATTCCGAGTCGCTCCCGATCCACTGGTCACGCCGCAGGCAAAGGGACCAAGAATTAACTACCACTTTGCTCCCAGGTGGACAATTGGTGGAGATTTAATTTTTCATCACTAGATGTGTAACAGGCTATTAAATGATATGTAATTAAGTATGAGGATTAAAAATATGGAATTATTTTTCCAAAATATGAACTACGAGCTGAGATATCTGGTAAAATGTGTAACCCTTCCTCATGATGCCAACACACAATTTCGGAGTTGTCTCCATTCGTCTATAACACAACTTTCTTTACCTCTCAAATTGTCTGAGATAATTTTATTAACAACAAGAAACAGTCATTTCTAATATTCAAAATCAGGACATATGTCAGACATAATGGTCTTTTCTGATTCCTGTGAGCAATATGGCGTACAATAGTTTACACATCCTTTCAATTGAGTTTAAAGAATTATATACACTGGGAGCATCACACATTGCCAACTGCTGCCAAACTCATGCCTTTCATGATTTGCCTCCCTCGGAACTTTTGTGTATAAGAGGTACAATCAGTTGGCATGGGCATGGACAATCCCAATGGATTGGTAGTAAATTCTTGATCCCTTTGCCTGCGGCGTGACCAGCGGAAGGGAGCAACAGGAACGCAGGTAATTGGATTAAACTTGTTATACCCTGGAGGTGTCAAATATTTGTTGGAAGAAAAGTCCCGCGTGAATGATATGGCAAGTCAGATTACAGGCCAAGAAATGTGATACCTGAAATGCCGTTAAATGGTGAATCCATTGAATTCCATATCTGGAATAGCATCATTAGCTTTCTTTTGCAAAACAAAGGGCTTGCAAAAATAGCCAGTCCCTAGTAGCAATCTAGAAATGCCCTAATCATCGACACTGTATGGCATTCTGCGCATGCTCAGCTCTGGGCATGAGCTGATCTCTGCAAAATTGAGTCTCGGAATTCCGAAGCCATCTGATTGGCTACCTGCTCTGGTGAAATACTCCCCAAAGCGTGCGGATTTGTTATTAATAGTTATCCTCTCTTGTCATTATTAGCTGATTATGATTGACAGTTTATGCAGGGGATATCCCATTTCCCCTTTCCAAAGTTGCAATCAGAACCCAAACTAAACTCATTGTTCTTGCACATGCGCAAATTCAAGTCACGCATGATGCATACTTAGCCTTACGACACCTGCTTTGTGGTAATGCTAGCCTAGTTTATCAGTGATCTACATGCCCAGTCAGATCACGAGAGTCAGTATGACTGTATGGGGTATAATTACTGTTTGCAATTTTGTAAACAAGACAATTTCTCAGGCTAATTATTCATGCTACTAGGGACAGCCAATCAGATAACAGTCAGATGGGTCCCTGTGTTTAGTGTCCTAACCGTATAACGCTATGATACTATTTCCATTCTAAGAGAAGAATCTAATTCAGTGGGTGAATCTAATATAATCATTGCTTCCAGCAATTGTTTAGAAATCATGTAGGTGGTCCAAAACCGGACATACACTTATACTCTTCGCTCCACAAAAGTGGACACAAACAAGATGTAAAGATATTCGATTATTTCTCGATTTATTGTTTTTTGTTTCTGAATCTGTATCATGTAATTGATTCAAACCTTCAGTGACACAGTGATAAGCATAGAACATAAATATAGTATTTTGTTTCGTCTCTGGAGCTCTTCATGCTCACCATTTATGGTTTGACAATCAAATTTTCATTTTAATCACAACTGTGATAAAAGCAATGATTTTCAATATTTTAGAAAAATGGATACATTTAGATACAAGTGTTTTTGTGGAAAACTATAAGATATGATTTATCACGCATCTGGTCAGACTCTCTCCCAATCACAAAGTTTTTGAAAATCAGATCAATGGATTACTTGAGCTGAGACATATTTACACGAAGCTCGAGAGGTGACAGGGGCTTATGGACTGATAGTTTGATTTAATCAGCTTCATGAGAGCCTTTCCCTTATAGTTTTTTAAAAAAGGGCCTGGATAATACCACTAAGTAAGGATATACTTACTGTGTGATAATACCATATATGTATTATTTCCAAATCAATGAAAAATGCTGGTCAACCTTGCAATGTTGAAACAGCATTTCTACTTCTGTTGCATCAAAACAACCCATGCTAAATGTATTTTGGTATCCATGTATGCTTGGATGAGCTGAAAATATCTCCATATTTGGTAACATTTCAAGTCAAAGCCGGTTATGAAGTGTTAACACTTTCTTGCCATATATCTTGATTTTCAGGCTTGTTTTTTGGTTTCAGCAACCGACTGATTTGGCACTTTGCATGAAGAAACAGTGAAAATTTCAAAATATTTGAAACTCATTTAAATAAACCTTGAAAGTGGCATAAGGCACCATCGTCAACTGTTTATCACACTTCTAACTTTCTGTCTTTGTCACACAGAATATGTCAAAGAAATTCAGAGACAACTTTTATTCATCATTTTGTATTAAAATCCTACTAAGTTGTGGGAGTTGTCTCTCTTACGGTTAACATAATAGATAAACTGTCATTTCTCTAGAACAATTTGAACTAGACAAATATAATAGTGTATACTAAGAAGCGAAATGGTGCTATGTCGGTTTCGAACCTTTGCCCCCAAGGAAAAGCATGACAAAGCAGAAAATTATCTGCCAATGTTTCCAAAAAGAAATGATATATACAGATTTGAATACATTGAATGTATATCGCTCATTTTACCCTAAACTAGGTACCAGACACTCAAGGTTCTGGTCAGGGGATATGTCCAGGGGCCATGATGTGGTGGATTACTATAGTGGCATGTTGGCGAAGATGTTCATTTGTCAGCGAAAGGAATTTTCCTATGTGGAAATTGTGGGTTAATGGGCAATTATAATTGTCCTAAGCAAGTTTTTTTGTGCAGAGAAATAATCCAATCGGCCAAAATCAAGCCTCACGTTTCTGGAGCTCAAAGTGTTGGACACACTCTGCAATAATGTCATGGTATCTTTTCAGGACTCACCTAAGTTTCTAACACAAGATGATCAAAGTGTCCTATCTGTCCGTGTCCCCTACAACCTAAGTGTATGTCCTGATTGTTCTTGCTGTTGGTTAAGTGTTGGTTAAAATCGCAAGGTTCCATCACTCACCACATCACGAAAATGGGTGGCAAGATAGGGTGGTTCCTTTAGGGCGAGGCCGCAATATCTGCGCCAATTTGCTCTCAGTTGCTAGGCAGGTCAGAGCACACCTGGGGATTCAATGATCCCCAGTAGTCAGTGGATGGACTGCAGAGAGACTCGAACCCACAACCTTCAACACTTGCGTGTTGAAGTCCGGCGCTCTAACCAACTGAGCCACCTTCTACTCCTGCTAATATCAATAAAGCCCCGATATGAAAATGTGGGTATTGAGAATATTATGGATCTTGCGGTAAAAGCAGGGAGCGTCAGTGAGTGATATAAAAGCCCATCTTTATATTATTTTGTGCACAACGTGACACCAGTTCTGTGGCCATAACCTGAGACAGGTATCAGGGCCAAGAACAATATATCGAGAGTCAATCGAATATCTTTGCTAGAAGGAACATCCTGATAGCACCAGCTGTGTTCTTCTACTTGTAAGTTTTCTGTGTCCATGTAAGGCCAATAACCCTAACACGTACGCGGTGTTTCATAGGGTGGCAATGGTGGATTGGAATGTGCTGTGGGATGAGAGAACACAACTCCGAGTAGTGAATAGCGGGCTATCTAAATAGCGCCATCGACCCTTTCTTTTTTGGGGATGGTGAGATGGCGCAATCGGTTAGCGCGCATGCTATTCACTGCCAGGCAATTAGTGCCGCAGGAGTTGTGGGTTCGAGTCCCACTGGGGGAGCTTTCATTGTTGATTGTTCCAGCCCCCAGCACCCTAGGGTGTATACCTCTCCTTCTACTTGTAAGTTTTTCATATATGTATTTCATGACTGGCTCATTTTCGAAACTAAACAGTAAGACTATCAGACAAGTAGCTGAGTCATCACTCATCTGTCTCAACTCCCAGCAAAGTAACTGACTGGGATATAAAAGAAACACCACATACATTTTTATTTAATTTTCTGTCTGTTTTTTTGTTTTTTTTCATTATTTTCTGGCACTGAGTGCAAAACATTTCCAATGAGATGACTTTGGTAGCCAATAAAAGCATATGTATTATCAACTTAATGGCCAGACATATCATAATGTAAGCAGGTTTTTCTTACGAAAAAAGTCCTACTTTCCGTAAAAAAAAGGGAGACAACTCCAGACAAGTTTATCCAGAAAGAGTATTTCAACAGTAAATACCAGTTCAGTTAAACGAGCTGTTTTTTCAATTTGATAAAATTTGAATTTCTGTTCCTAAATTTTCTTTAGGCAAACTGATAATGTAAAATTAATTCCGATCATTATGGCTATCGCTGGGTGGTGCTCAAAACTGCAAGGAGAAACCACACAATGGGATGATCAGTGAAGATCATGATAATAGAAACCCACAGATGAAGTTTAATGACATGTGAGCCTATGTCAGAGGACAATCAGTTATTGTCACAATAATTACATTAACAAATGATCATCGCAGATATAATGATTATTTCATTGGAAATAATCGTATTATCAAATGTTGCTGTCACAGTTCTAAGTATTTGTGAGTCAAAGCTGTAAATTTTTCCATCACACCATGTATGACAAGAGTTTGTACCGTTATCCCAACACAACCCTGAAATCCAGAGCAGCGCCAATAAGAAGAATACTAACTGCATGATGGCGCCACCTCCACGGCACATTTCCGTTTAGCAATGACTCTACTTATTATACGTATTCCAGTGACGGAAAGGCATTTTCTATGAGGAACCATCTCGTCGGATGGGGACAATCTCACACAGAAGCATTGAAAACCCGTTTTATAACCAAATATATGACCCCATTCATCATAAATAATTACCCTATATTATTGTTACACTACTCGCCATATTGGTTTTAAAATTATGATGGATGAGCTTGATTGTAGTAAAAAACAATGAAAAGAGAAAGAGAACTGGGATGTTGATAATGATAAATATGGATTATTTTTGGATGACATGTTTCCGACATGCTTTGAAGAAGTTCAGCTGTCAAATGTCAAACAGCCGGCTACCTGAACGATAATCATCAATTCGTGTTTCCAAGTACTAGTTTTTAGCTGGATCTGAGTTGTCACCTCTCGGCTCGCTCTAGATAACTGCATCTGTCTGTACCCATGGGCTGAGGTTGAGCTGACACTTCCAAAACATCTGCCACCGGCAGAATATGAACCCAGGCCATAGGAAGCCTTTGATGCTAACCACTCAGCAATGCAGTGAATGTCCGAGCTTAGTGCTATCCTGGAGCCATTTTCATGGCTTGAACAACCCCGACATTTGCTCAGCTCCCGATCTATGCAAGGTGTTGGAGACTCTCTAACTCCTTGATCTATGGGAACACAGTGTATTTCCGATAGTTCCGGTGATAGTGAAGTGATTTTGGATCAAAGTTACCTAGCTTTGTTCTTGTTTTGTATTAGGTGAAAACTTCACACCAGGACAGGACGGATTCTGCCTGTAGCCAGAGTATGATATTGTATGAGGAAAAGGAAGATGTCTATCAGTCCATAAAGCCATGTGATCTAGCTCAAGTTTCCGGGATGGGGGTGGTGGATAAGGCCACAAGGCTGTGTGATCTAGCCCAAGTTCTCGGGGTCGGGTGGTGTGGATAAGACCATAAGGCCACGTGATCAAGCCCAAGTTTCCGGATCTGAGGGTGGTGGATAAGGCCATAGGGCTGTGTGATCTAGCCTAAGCTTTGGATGGGCGAGGGGGGGCAGGGCAGAAACTTGGGCTAGATCACGTGGCCTTAATGGAATTCTCTCACCAACCCACACCTCCCCCCATCAGTTTGCCCACTGTTTGCAGGCATGTCTGCGCACACCTGGGGGCCAAGTATCAATGCATTCCCATACCCATTCCCATGGTAATGACGCAATCTTATGCGTGTCAATAACAATGCTAAAACTGTGACTTTTGTCGGTTTTAATTTATTTTCATCACAATGAGGTTGCTGAAAGTTCCTTTCCTCTCCTCAGGAACTTCTAAAATTGACAGCTATCTTAGGTCAAAAGCTGTCATGCAACCAGCGAAAGAACTTAATTGTCCATTATGCTAGAGGAATTTTCCCAATGCTTGCTCTTAAGATAACTATGATCTAACAAGGGTTAAAAGAACAACACTTTCCTAATCATTGAAAAATGCTGGTGCACTTTCAATTTAACTCTTGTCGCATCACTCATTCAATCAATACAAAACCACACAAAGTATTTTTTTGAATCCCATGCTTGACCTTCATTTTAGCAGCTGTATTTTCTTATTATTCTTATTTTGTTAATGCGATGGGGGCGGTTATATCTGTTGGTGTCTATGCGTGTGGCACTGTCCTCATAGCTGACTGCTGGTGCCCAGCGGAGAGCAAAACCAGCCAATTACTGGGCGAAACAGCTCAAACTGGCTGAAATTGGCCAAAACTGGCCGAAACCGGTTGAAGCTGGCCGAAAGCAGTTGGAACCGGCCGAAACCAACACAGGATGCGGCGCGAAAGCCAGTCAAAAACGGCCACTTTTTTATGACAGTTGTCAATATGCCTAATCCAGATTTACAAGGCTGTGTCATGTATGTCACACCGATGCAATAGTTACTGACCAGGGAATAATGCATGTGTGTACACTGCTGGAAGATCGACTCTGTGATACGAGTCTACACCGTTGGGACAGTGCCACAAACTAGCCCAATTGACCAATGTCAATATGCCTAATCCAGATTTACAAGGCTGTGTCATGTATGTCACACCGATGCAATAGTTACTGACCAGGGAATAATGCATGTGTGTACACTGCTGGAAGATCGACTCTGTGATACGAGTCTACACCGTTGGGACAGTGCCACAAACTAGCCCAATTGACCTATTAACATTGTAGCTTCCAACTTTTTCCCAGTGTGGGTGGGGAGACTTTTCAGACTTAGAACTCCAGCACATTAGGATGAATCTAAACACCACAGAAAGATGATAGGCCTGCACTGATTGGTTACACATGCCCATAATATGACATTTATGCGGACTCTTAAAGGTATTGAAAATCACCGCCTTAATAGGATACCACAAAAAATTCAGTCTTGGTGAATAACATCGACGATCTAGTATGTTATTATACTATATGATGGTAACTTGAGTAAATGATATGCTGATGCCAAACTTAGCAATCGTTCTTGGGTTCGGCTTACCTTTGAAGAGATTTCCCTAGACCTCAGAACCCATTGTGGCAGAAGAGACCAGTATAGCATATTGATGTCAATGTCACATGTTCATGAGGCCGTATGAATGCCACAAATTTCACAGTGATGATTTTTTTACGCCGGTAGTTAGCTATTAAATTACAATATAAACTTTGTAATTCATGATTTTATATTTTCCAATCAAAGAAACTAGGCTTGGCATAAAAGTTATACAGAAATGATAGAGAAAATCCACAACAATATAACATTCCATTAGAAATAGAAAATACATCTCACACGTAATATAGAAAAGCTGTATTGGCAAACCAAATACCAATACATCTTGGCACACCAACAGGGCATTTCTTGTTCAACGAATTTATTAAGGATGTGGGCTTTGATCTGTCATTCCTATGGTGCTTAGACAGGAACCATTTGGTTAATAATTTAAGTTCCAACGGTATAGTATAGGCCACGTACATATCCTTGTAAATGTAACTTGTCACATGGGCTGAACTCCATCGACATTTGATGTAACTCTGGCTGCGGATTGTATTATTGCCCTTATTAATCATCCTCATCCCAATTCTTGTTCTCTCCTCTTGGTTTTGGACCACCAGCCAGCTTTGCCATGATGATCTGAAACGAAACAGGAATAACAGTTGAGTAAACGCATAAGTTACTTGTTTATGATAATTGTTCAGTTACGCCTGTTGAAAAAAACATCCTCCAATATTAACAGGTTGTTGACCAGTTCTAGAATGGGAAAATAATATTCAATTATAGAACTCTATCATCATGACTTGTCTGTGCTCAGTTGATACAATGCAACTACCAGTAAACATTTGATAAGACCTGTTTTTTGGAGCCTGCAACTTTAGAGTAGTGATAAGCATTATATATTTTTCAGATTCGCAAAATAAATTCATTGTGAAGTGTCGCCTAAAACTTTCACTGGAAATGGCATTTAACTTAATCTGCTACACGATTCAGATGAATCAGCTATATGGGGGGGGGGGGGGGTCTACATTTGTAGTGATATTTATATATTCAGCATTAAGCCTTGGCAGCCAAATACATGCTGTTTGACATTGTAGCTTGTTTCCCCATATACTTCCATGCAAAATGTAATCAATCAGACTGCCATGAAAATTGAGAAAAATCTTTTTAATCAAATACCAAAAGAGAACTTTCCCCACCCCTAACCCTGAGCCTAAGCACTCTGAAAGGCAAACAAATTGTTTGACTAAAGCTTCATCATCTGTTTAACGCCAAAAAGTTTAGCATATAAAAACTAAAAATAAAAAAATAGGCCTGTCCATTTTGGTTTATGAATTACTGGCATCACAATAAAAAATATTTAATCTCCAATTATTTATCGATAAAATCAACATCCGGTACGAATAACATCATTTGATATTCCTGATTTCCATTTTCAACTCAATTATTTGGCAGACAAAGCACAGATGGTACTGAGCGCGCTTGGGAGGCCAACTAAACGTATAAAAGAGCAAAAGATAATCTCCTATCTGCTGTCTACAATGAGCATCCTGAGATTGCGGAAAGTGATTACTTGAGACGTCAGACCAACCATAAAAAATTCAATCTCCTGCCAGGATTCCGTCACAAGGAGGCAACATCCAATTTTTTTAATTCTCAGGGCAATTTCCGCCTGTCTCATAGTGCAAGCAAATATAAATAGCTTGGTCATACGAAGTGGGATGTTGAAGTGCCTGTTTTCTGTGTATGGGTTCATTTGGTGGCAATCCATTATTAAATTTGAGGCGTCCTAATCCTGATCCAAGGTCAGAAGGCAAACAGTTGTATAAGTTTTAAATCATATCATATTTTTCCCGCTTATGTATCCATCCTATTGTAAAATTTTAGCATTTTTAAATCTCTTGTTCTTCGATTTATTGTCTTACCTGGTCTACTCTGAGCACTGTACAGGCAGAGGCAGCAGCAAACTTGATAGCCCAGAACTTAGTCAAATACAGATCTAATATACCGGCAGCTACTGCATCGTGTACTCCTGGTCCTTCAGCCTACAGTAACATAGAGAGTGTTCATAAGAGTGAGGCAAACATTATATATCCAAATAGAAAACCTCTGCAGTACATTGTAGTTATTGTAGCAATTTTTTCCATTGAGACATTACAAATAAGAAAGCAAAAATCATTGTTGAAAATAGATGCGTTTAAGAAAATGAGAAGTAAGGGTATACTTAGAGGAATCATTCGCAGCAGACTGCAAATGTGTCATCACTATAAGACAAATCATTGATCACACCCACCTCAACATCTACTCCGACATGAGACTTTCCTTCCTGGTGAGCAGCGTACAGCATGGACAGTACTTCTGTGGCCTTCACTCCTGTGTTCTCGGCTAAGATCTTTGGCATTGTCTCCAAAGCCTGGGCAAACTTCTGAATGGAATACTGTTCCAGTCCAGGGCATGTCTGTGGTTAAAAAAAACATTGATGAATATTGCGATTCCTTTAAACGACCAACACCAGGATAACATAAGAAAAAGAAACCAGAAAAAACTTTGCTGTTTGGTAGTTGTCCTCTCCTGTGGTCATGTCAGTCGCAGGCAGGCAACTTCAAATTATTTGACATGCAGCCTCGCAGAACTTCGTTAATTAGGAGTAGGTCTAAATAAAGACGAACACAGATATATATTTTATTTTATAGGAACAATGAGCCAGCAGAAATCCTCCAATACTCTGATACAAACCATAATCTATAAATGTGCATACCTCTCCATATGATGAGATTTGCTTGGCTAGCTCGATCTCAGCAGCTCCAGCTCCTGGTACGAGCCGATTGTCTTTAGTCAGAGCCTTGAAGGTATTCACACCATCATCTACAGCTCTCTCGATATCATCCATTAGGTTGTCAGTACTGCCTCTTACCACAATGGTCGCCAACTGGCTGTCCTCCTTCTCTAAAAAATTCAGTAAGAAATATCCAATTTAGTGCAGACAATAATAGTCCAGTAGAATGATAGGCAAAAATTTTATCTGGGTGAACCAAACGCTGTCCCACTCATGTCAGTGTAAAGTTAATACTTTGTTGTTTCATAGTAAATTAGAAGCCTCTTAGTGCCATCAGACTACACGTTATCACTTCTCTCTTCATCGGTTACACACACTGCTCTCGTGTCACTGACCATGTGTCTACCCCTTAATATTATTTTGGTTGGCCTCGGGACGGGTACAATAAGGACAGTGGATCACTGCTAGTCACACAGGCTGATCATGATTTCTCACATGAACTGTTCCAATGTGTGACAGTACCGTGGAATGTCACCACGAACGCAGTGAGCAGACGCACACCACATTTCTGCAGCTGAAAGAAAAAATTTCCTCAAACTGAGCGCCACACAGGACAAGAATGGGCAACCTGAGTGTAACAGGTGTTGGCTCAAGACCTCCACCTCAGGGGAGTAGCGATGGAGATCGAACCCTCGCACAGGTGCAGGGGCCTGGGAAGCGTCTCACTTTCATGTGATGGACAGATAAGAACTGCGATGACCAGCAGAATAATCTGTTGATGGGGATTGGAGGTTATCTTTCATTTCCTGCATTTCCGGCATAAGGTGCAAAGGGGGTATATTCCCAGAGAGAGCTTTAGCCAATGTTACTTTTTATGGCTTATGTTCTCAACAAAAGAAAATCTACCGAGCAACCTTTTGTCATCACTTTTCATTAGATTGGCATATTGATATGGGTCTTACATGATATATGGCATGGTCTTTCATGATATAAGGCAGGGGCCTCATGGCTTGCCTATACTCTCTCTTGCCTCTTTCATTCAAAGCCTGGCTTTTACCAATAGGGCAATAGGGGGCACCTATATATGGCTAGCCCTTCCTTCCATGTTGCACCATCTATATACGCTATACTTTACCCAGGGTTGCACCCAGCGGGAGTGCATTACCTGACCTGCGGCCAAGAAAACTTAAACCCTTAGGCCAGGACAACACACTCAAGGGCCAGCAGGGAATGTGGGACTGAATTGAATATTTTCATGAATAGTGAAATTTAGACGGGACAATGTTGGGTAACATATCAGGGTGAACAGCAGGTCAGAAACATATGAACAGCATAGCCACCTAAGACTACAGTATACTTGTCATCATATGGCAAACTATCCAAACCTGCTAAAATCAAACAACTCTATTCACAAAAAGACTTCTGTTACTCAATTTACCTTGTCTGAAGATAACTACGGATTGTTCTCCAATTTCATCAGCGTAGGCGTGATCAACAAATCCAGCCTCTTCTGGAGTAGGAGGGGTCTAAAAATACACAAACCACATATCATCGTATCTCACCATTTATAGGGGGTATGGGGTATGTGAGAATTTTAACTTACACAAAATATCCACAAATTTTGCAGGAAGGAAGTGAGAAATTCGATGTAGTATGCTAGAGATGCTATTGAACACCATGCACAACCAATTACCAGTCTACAGCAACTACAAATAATTTCAAGGAATATTAATGTAACCAACACGTTCACATTTCCGCAGCTTGGTCTGAATGTCATGATAGGGAGGTCCATATATTATATAAACTTACAATTCTGGGTAGAGCTGTGGCTCCAACAGTCTGACAGAGTCTCCTCAGATCAAACTTAGACAGAAGCCTCAGGACCATGAGATTATATTTGTTACAGTAATGGAGGGCCAGCTCACCGACCTTACCACCAGTCACTATAAGCTTACATCCTGTGTCAGCTATAGCTTTGATTTGCTGTAGTAAAGACATGTACACATATCACGGCAAACGGAGAAAGATATAAGATGAAAATATGCTGTGAGGCAACTTCAATGCCAACACTTTGATCGTTTAACGTATATAAAAACGATCTTGCATGATCGCAGTACAATTTTCAATACCACCGCAAAAATGTTTAGTGCCTGGTGACATCACACCTGTACTTGATCGACTAAAAAAGGTTATTGACTATTTACTTACCTTTTCTACCATATTCTCTTCTCCAGTACTAAAATCTCTCAGCTCCTGGGCGGTCTTTATAAGAACTGTACCCTACAAGTCATATCGATATTTATATTATACGCCGCCACAGTTAGCAGATGAGCAAAGTTTGGTCTTATTCCTCAGAGTTATCACCTAACCCAACAGATATGTTGTGACTGGAGGGAATCTTATGCTTCAAGATAGGATAGGAGACCCAATATATTCTGGATATACATTCCATACAGCATCAATGAGATCAAAAATTTGTATAGTACTATATACTGATCACGAGATCCAATACACATGATGATATGATGATATGTAGGACATGAGCAGGGTGTCCTATCAAGCCTAAATGTCACATATTCTAGGAAGCATTGTTAGGGATATATAAAAGCCTTTAGTCTGGTTTATTTACCTTGGTCTCAGTTTGAGTAACATCTAGTGGACAGGAGTATACTGCAATCTTAGCATTCTCTACTTTGTTGACATCTCCCTCTACTAATCTTTTAAACACCATACCTTTGACTATGCTAGAAGCAGTCACACCAGATCCCTGAAACAAAGAGAGTAAAACTTGAAAATTTTACTTGAATATGATATTCATGCATCAACATAAAACAAGACGTAACTGACACGTTGATTACGATTAAAATAACTCCTATGATCTAACCTGAATCCAATTCCCCCATAATGTTCTGAGATATAGTCTGTTGTCACAATGTATAACCAGGAAGAGGCTCAGCAAATAAATTTCAATGTGTTACCATGAAACACAACCACCCAAATGACTGTTGAGACCTAGTCATAATACCAGCTGTAATAGTGACACTGAAGCTATCTTTGAAGCTTTCTTGGCTTGTATGCTCTAATGATTGTTATTGTTTTGGCTATCAGGTCTATTTGGCTATTTTTTGCTTCAAAAGATTCTAGACCCTAATTATTGGCCCTATTTACAGATTAAAGTAATTAGCTTTTTTTTCCTCCTGGCTGAAATTCCGTATGAAAGCAAAATACACCATTTTTTTCTTCTTCAATTACTCACAATTCCTTGCATTTTCTTACCATTATTTTGGCGACTCTGATTCTGTCGACGTTGAATGATTTCTGATGGTCGGGCATGATACTGAGGCAGGCATCACAGATAAGTTTGGAGAGGAAGTCCTCGTGTCCGTACTGTTTACTCATCACTGCTGTCTTAATAGAGGCAGCGACGGCATCTCTGTCCTTGAGATCCTTCACTCTCCCACATTCTAATGCTGTAGGGATTCCAAATAATCATTTATAGCTACCAGACATCAACAAAAATAAACTTGGTTACAAAAGGAGTTGATAAAAGTTATCTGCTCTCTTGTGGCCATTTTCCACAAGTGGACAACTTCAAAATATGCAACAAAATGAGCTAGTTTTTTGCCTACCCTCCGCTAGTAGCTTTACAATTCATTGAGACAAGTCAGATGCAATTTAATTAAAACAATCCAAAGCTCAACAGTCTGTAACATTTTTTTCATGGTGATGAACAGCTTTGCAAGCCAAACCATTACATGGAGACTGAAATGTCACGTCACACTTATGGCTTGTTTTAGTATCTGCAATGTATCTAAATGAGCTCATAATCACAACTCTGCTTTTCACCGAAAATAGCAAATTTGGAACTGAAAACATCCAGAACCTTTATGTATTTATACAACCACTTACAAGGGAGAATTTCTAGAGCTTTCTTTGCGGCCATCTCATAACCAGCGATCACCTCACTGACAGACACACCCATACGTAGGAGCTCCTCAGCCTGCTCACATAGGGCACCAGCAAAGGCGATCACAAAGTTAGTACCATCACCGGCCTCCTGCTCCTGTTGCTGTGATGCCATAACAATCATCTTAGCGGCTGGGTGCTGAACCTGCAAGTAGATATCAACAGTAAATAAACCATAAATGCAAGCTTTCCAGTATTTCATATATTCAGTTAACACACGACCAAGGAAGAGCCTATTACTATTTGAAGGTATGCATCCTTGATTGGGTCCCTATCAACAGACCGGCAATGTTGACGAAATTGAATGACACAACCGCTAAAATTAAAATGAGGAATAAATCAGAATTAAAACACTCTGACATTTGTAGCACAATTGGACCTTTCTATTGTGTTGTCAGCATTAAGGCAGATTTAGACTACAACTTATAACTGACACCAACTTACCTCCAACTCCCTCAGGATTGTGGCAGCATCATTGGTGACAAATAGTTTGTCCAAATGGTTGATGACCATCTTATTTTGTCCATGTGGTCCATAGCAAGACTTGAGTGTCTTTGCGAGTTCTTTGCAAGCTTCAATATTTCTGTATACGGCTTCATCCAATCCTGAATATTGCTGAAAAAGAACAAAATAAGTGTACTGATTCTAGATGTTTCCAAAAACATACTGATACTGCATGGTGTGAGTAGGCTACGAGAGGTGCTCAGGGGGGTCTTTCAATTAGAAAGAGTGATCCTTTACTAAAGCAAGTTATCACTATCACATCACTATCACATCGCTCAAAATTATCACTCACTTGGTGTTTCAATTAGAGAAAGTCGCTCCCAAATCGCTCACTCAGAATTTATATATTGCCATCAAGTGAGTGAGCGATAAGATTGCGATTTTGGCTGTTTCTAATTGAAAGACCCCCCAGACGCACAAGCACAGATGAGTATAGATGAGACCACAGATGTCTTTTGCTCACAGATTAACGTAAGAAATATGTAAGGAGCTGAAACAGAGAACAGGTCAATATATGGAGCAAGAACAACAAGGAGTTTATTATTAAAGTTCCAGTTGCGTAGGACCTAACTACTAATAAAGACAAGTCTAAGAATAAGCATGGCTACATGCGTAGACTTGACTAACTGATCTGTTATAGAGCCTTCCATTGATCTGTTGCGTCTTACACAATTTAATTAACACTCGTATAACAGTTTGAGTACGTCTTTTTGTTGGGGAAGAAGAAGTCAACTACATACATATAATATCATTATTATCAATAACAATAAACAAGCAGAGCCACGGGACAGGTGACTCAGAGCAAAAGCCAGGGAAGTTGAATGGGATAGACTTGTAAATTATATGTGGACTGAATACAAGGCCACAGGAGAACCAAGCACAACCAAAAAAAACAAATATTACTATAGTAATGGGCCAATTTCAAATTTATTTAGTTGGGAATCAACAAGAACATTCCAGAACATTCATCGAGTTTTCTTGTTTCTAGCCTTCTTTAACTCAATAAATTCTGCCCATGAGATACATAAACTATGGAGACCCCATCCAACTGATTGATTATGATGTTGTACTTACCTTTGCCCCATCTTTCATCATCTGGGCAAAGCCAGGAGCTCGTGGTATGTGCATAGCCATGTTTCTTGTTGGTGTATACTCGGAATGAATGAAAAAGAAAGTTTGTTTGACTCAATAGTTATAATCGATCTACATACATATTTTTCAATTCTTATTATCATATTTAACACATAATATACATCAAAATATCATTTAAATTATAAATTCCATCCCAATTAATTAAAAAAACTATATAATCATTTTAATATTTTCTTGATCATTTAGATATTACAGGTAACAAAAGTATTTTGATCGATTATAACTATTTCCTCAAATGAAACTACCAATGTGATAACGGAGTTCTCCGCAAGTCACGGAAACTAAAGTGCGCATGAGTGAGTAATTCACAAAACAACTCACAAGTATCGAGAGGCTGGATGAAGTTGTGGATTTGATTTTCTCTCAAGTTGTTAACTCCACCACAAGTCTGAGTACACTATAATGAAGAGACGGAATGTCGACCTTACTAAACTTCGGAGGCCTATGAAATCCAAAAAGATTTCTGAAGGAGTATACAGCAGGTAAAGTGTGAACTAGTCTTAGAGCCAATAAATAAGTTGGCCAAGTGCCCATCAAATCAACAACCAACTAACTACTACTCCCACTCACTTGCTGACTGATATAGTTCCACTCTTATCAAACCTTGAAATTTTTCTGAATACTGATTTGGAATGATGAAGAGTTATATTGACTGAGTCAGTAACACCTCACTGTCTTTGGAAGGATGATTTCACTTGCTTCTTGTAATTGATGTACTAACTGTGTAACTGTAGATTTTAAAGCAGCAATTCATTTCATTATTATTCAAACATTGCTTGCCAAAAACTGCTAAGGAATGGATAAATAATAACAATGTCTCACCAAGGAATGGATGAATCCCAGTACACCTTTCAACTATGTCATCATGCAGAGTTCTAGCTTGTCTTTACTCACAAATCACCAAAACTATGGCTAACCAGATTCCACATTAACAGCTTATCTAGACTGGAGGAAGATAAAAACTGTACATGTACTAAATTAGGTTCAATGGTTTAGTTAGACCTCACTGTTTAACAACATAATGCGTCAACCCTGCTCCTGTCTATTCAAGATGCCATTGGTTTGGTGTAAGCCTATATGTTAAATAAATGTCTGGTAAACCATAGGATATATCGGAGAATATCTACTGTAGTCGCTACATAGACCTACCTCCATAGTGAGTCCAGTCAAAAACAGCCCAGTTATACATATATGTATGTCATAGTTCTGGTAGTTTTTTTGTGTATATCTACTGCATTTCATAGTTATTTCTGTTACAGTGTATTCGGATACGTCAAATTTTTAGCTGTCTGGGGATTAGTTCTTTTGGCAGACTTTATTTTGGAGTTTAGATTTGAGTACTTATATCCGGTGTGGCTGTTGATCAGGACCGTTCAAGATTCTTACAAATACCAAGGCGTGGTAAGATATAATTATTATCTTATTGTAGAAATTAAAATAAGATTAAATTTTTGATCATCAAATAACTTTGGAATTTCCATTCTCGAGCTGCATCATCAACATCATCTTTATTTGCCATTTATAATCATGTGAAGTCAACATTGAATAGTTCGCCTGCCAAAATAATAGGATTGCCTTGCCTTGAAAGCGCCAAAGTCAAATAATTGAAATAGCCAGCCACCAGCATCTTGAAGTCGCTGGAGGAATTTTTGTCAATTTTAGTATTTCCTTGTAATACTGATCATGCCTGAAATAGCGAACAACCAGCGTATGTTGGCAATATAGATTAATACCTCAGGATATAAAGCTGAATAGAGAAACACCTCATAAGCCAAGCCTACACAGCCAAAGTCATCACAAGTCAAGGTGTCTATATGAGTCATTTGGTGGCAGCTGCCTGCATAATGATGCAGAAGAGACTTGGTGCTGTGAACAAAAATGATCAACTCTATATGTATATATGTTTTTCATTGAAGCCCTTGTTATCTAAATGGGTTTGTTGTTGTACCTAACTAACCTCGTACTACAAGTTTGGACTTCAAATCAAATCTTAGAATGAGCATTTCACAGTTTCAGAAACCAGTGAGCAAATCGGCTCTCACCTGAGCTATAGCAGGTTGTGTTTGCACTGAGCATTTTTAAGGCAGCAACTCCCTCCTACTCATAGTTAATAGCTTATAGTTGATTACACGGTGTTAGTGCTGAGGTCAATGGGAAGTGTGCAGAAAATTTAGTGTGTGTGGGATGGGTATGTAATTCGATCAGTAGCAGGCTATGATGATATAATGTGAGTTTCATTTTATTTCTTCAAGATCTGAAGATATGAACAGCAGTTTAAAGTAGTTGCAGTCAACAAAAGTTAACTTGATTAGAACTGTTCACTTAGTCCATTGAAACAAGCTGTGATCTCAGTAAGGATTATATATCTTTATTCTGTGGTGATATCTTGTACAACCAAGACAGTTTGTCTCATATGTTTCTAACTTCCTCTTTTTTTTATTTGTAGTTATTGACCATGTTGTTCTTGGCCGTTGCAATAGGAACAGATATAATCTGCTACGTTTTTATACCTGCACAGTGGTTATTCTTTGCCGCCAGTAGCTATGTTTGGGTACAATACGTGTGGCACACAGGTACGATACATTTGTATAGTAGTGGTAAGTGAACTGGGGACTATCCCACTCTCTCCCTGCTGCTGGTGAATCAGTAAAGTACTCCTGAACTTCTGGTAATTGATGAACTAACGACCAATGCATGCTTCAGTCAGGCAGTTACTCATGAAGAAGATCTGTAAGATTATCATAAGTAACTGCCTGACTATAACATGCGTTGGTAATTGTCTGGCTCTAGTATATCTGTGGAGACATAGTATTAAGAAAGAAGGGGGATTAATAGCCTGTATTCTATTCTTTGGATATTGACAGATCAAAACTTGATGATTCTTTAGGAGTGCTTTACATTTTGCCATCTGGGGGATTCATAAATAGTTATTTGAATGCTGCCCCTGACTTAAATATCCCAATCCGCAACTTCAGTTAGTGTCGCCCGGGCCTAGTTTTGAATATTTTTGATTGATGTCATGTGGGTTTTCCTGTGTGACTTGTAGGCCCTAAAACAAGAAAGGCCCCTAGAGCTTGTTAATTAGTTTGACATGGCATCACTCAGGATTCATGAGCATTAGGATTATTGTCAGCTTGCAAGGTTAACTTGGATTTGGGCTTGACAAGACTGTGTCATACTTGTGCACAATAATTTAATGGCCATTCTATTAATGATGTGTTTCCCACTTGGCACTGAACCATTGCCCAATCTTATGTTTCAAGTGCCACTTGTCAACCATCGATGTTACAATAAGGTTACTGATTAAAACTTGTAGGCATGGATGATTGGTAGTGTTTAAAGTATGGCCAGAGACTATAGATATAGTCTCTGGTATGGCAGCATACTAAAACCAAAGATTATAAATACTAGTCATTGCTAAAACCAGTCGTTGGCTTATTACTTATTAGGTATTAGCATATAGGCAACAACTTTGGCAAAGATGTTTTTATGTTTTAAATTAGAAAACATATCTCCTGAGTTAAACCACAGAAAGTGCAATTTGGGCCTCTCATCAAGTGTTTGGTTTCTTTTGTGGTTAGTAAGCAAATTACTTTGTTGACATTTTGTCGGTGGGCCTACCTCATACTTTTACCTCAATCAAAGGTAATTGTCTGTCTGAAAAAGAAAGTATCAAAGATACCACGTGTTCCAGTGCAGTGTTCATGCTCTTGGTTGAGCGCAGTTAAAAAACTTGTGTCGGCCCTCAAATACAATGAAGCTGCTAGCTATCTTTTATGAGAACAATTCTTCTTCTCCACTGTGGCCTTATACTAAAGTGGCTATGAACAATTAAAGATTACAGTCTACTGTTTATACCTGTGCTACTGAACCTGTATTGATTTTTCATCTCCTCTTTGTGTCTGGCAGTGAAATGCTTCTCACTCTCTTTCTCGCTCAGTCTTCACTTTAAATGTAATTTGTTCAACAGCTCAATCTTCGACTATCATCACTGTGTGTTGATTATGAGGGCATACTTATTCTGATTTCATTAGCGAAACATCGACAAAGCCTGCTGCTTGCCTTCATGATTATGAAGTAGAGCAAAACTAGTTAAACCAATGATATAGAAATGCTAGTAAATGCTCGGAAAAGTACTAGAACTTCTTACTAAACGTTGGGCCCATCAATACAGGCAAGCATTTGGTGTCCAGTACTTGATTCTTAGCACATCTCATATATCTTGGCCAGCACCAACCAGATGAACCTCCAACCTCGGACTCTAGGAGAGGGTGGTCCTAAATAATTCTGAATACATTCGTAGGTGCTGAAAGTTTGAAATTCAACAGATTCCCGTTTCCAATATCCTCTGTACTCGTTCACAAACAAAACCTATATTACTCAGAGGTACCATGGTGGTTTAACTTTTTGGTCCAGATAATCATCTGTCATGTAAAGTCTGTCTATATACGTAATATACATATACACTATACATAATATCTATGTTTGTTACAGACAAAGGTATATGTGTCTCCTCTGCCTCACTATGGTTATTATTTGTCTATGTGGAAGCAGCACTACGTATGAAGGATCACAAAGCTCTGCCGTTTAACATGGATCTCTGTCGGCCCTTCGCTGCTCACTGGTGAGTGAAAACATGTGCTGATAAGAATATGACGCCGCCGTGAACAACGGCTGTAAAACGATAAATATTATGTACTGACTTATAAGACTCACACTATGGGTTATCATGAGCTATAGCGTTGGCGGGTAAAATATAGAACTGCTTTGGCGGAAGCTTTACTAGGTGAAACTGTATCAACAAATTTAGCTCAAACAAACTGCACTTAATCGAAGTGCTGGTCTTGTATCTGTTATTTACACAAAAGATTGATAGCAAAATGTTTGGGTTTCTCTGGATGCGGTGATCCCGCAACAGCAGGACAGATGCTACCAATATTTAACTGACTGAGACTTAGAAAGGTGATCAGTAATAGACCTACTGGTAGCTGTAGGGCAATGGGTTAATGATAGTATGCTCTCAGAGCCGGTCGTTATTCTTTGCTTGCCTTCCTTACAATGTATTTCAAATTTGACTGGGCCCACTTTATCCAGTCTCCTCTCGCATATATCTGGTCTGTTATATACCAGTCTGACAACTCACTCCTGCTTCCATTATTATCAATCTGACTCACCCGTTCTAACACTTATGATATTGACACTCTCATTCTCTTGACAGCATTGGCTATCCAGTTGTAACTCTCGGATATGGTATAAAAACTGCTGCAAGCGAGTCTATACGTAGGGTAAGTGTGCAAACCGTACTCAGACACCTTATAAGGCAATGAACGCCCCCCCCCCCCCAGCGCAAATATTTATCAGGTTCTCCAAAGTCAGAGATTTTTTGGAAAGTTCATTTCGACATTTGGAATTAATTTAACCTGTATTGGAAAATTTCCAAATTGAAAGTTTTGTTTATCACAGAAAGCCTTGTCGAAATTGGCATAGTGTTCTGATGAAATGGGATAATAAATGATTATCTTATGCTAAGTTTTTGTGCTGCATTGTTCTAGAAAACCCAAAGAGATAAAATGTTAGTCCATTAGTATGATTGGAGCGTTGATTAAATGTGAGGAAAATACTATTTTTTACATAAACAGCTACGGACCAGCTGTTTCTAGTTTCACCTCTGGAAGGCTAATCTTGTTGTTTGAGGAAATTCCATATGGGAGCGGAATGAAGCCAGCCAAGAGACTTTATAAGTGCAATATTTTTAACGTAGATCTTATTTTAATCTGTATACCAAGCCCTAAGTTAGTGTCAGTCTGATCTTGGCCAGACATTACACAGTGTAAGTCAGGAGAAGTTATTTGTATACATTAGAGATTAAACACAGTTTTAACACCTCACTATCTTGCCGATCCTCTCGACTCATAAATAATGACATGTCATGTCAGCCTGGACCAATAAATTAATAAAGAATATCAATAGAAAATCTACATGTCGGAAGTCGGAAGTGTTACCCTTCCAAGTACTACTGTAAGACCTTGCCCTCCCAGAAGTGGAGGAAGTATCGGGTTTGAGATAATCCCTAATCTTGCCAGCACAGCATGGCTGCTATATATTGGTATGACTTAAGACTTCTGGGCTTGACGTTGCTAACACAGAGTATCCTTACTCTGTGTGTTGCTTAGTTATACCTATGGTTGGGTGGTTAGGTTTGTTCACTAATGACTGAGTCATCAATCAATGATGACAGCTTCCACAAATCCTGTTATTTATGGGGTATTACCTGTCTTACACAGTAGTCACTGCTTGCCCTGACTCTCCACATGGCATATCACAGAAAACTTGGTATATCCTTATTCTGTGGGGGAGCTATTAGTTTAGACATGAGGAAATTGCATTTTAATATGGTATTATTGTCATTAAAATCTGACTTTTCTTTTTTTATCTCGTCCAAACTTTCTTTTATTGAGCTTGCGGTTTTTATAGTCTGAATCATGACGTGAATGGGACATGACAAAATTGTATACACACGTGTCTCTTTTTCCACAAACACCCAGTGTTTCACTCTGTGAGGTAACAATGCTATACAATTTCATCTCGTGCCAACAAAATGAACATCCCTCGAGCGCAGGAACTACCCATGGTTCAATAGAAGGTGAAACACCATAACTTAACAACCACCCTCAATACGTTACCGAGTTGTTAAGTGATAAGAAAATTTAGGAAGTGATGGGCTGTTAATTATACGGTTTCAAATGTTGGTCAGTCTGAGGATTCAGGATTGACAAACGGTGAAATGCTATGTAAATTACCACCTACACTTCAACGGCCAACTATAAATGTGCTGTAACATTGTCAAAATGTGAAATAACACCATAGATAAAATATGGACACCTCTGAGAACTGACTAAGCTCTTGGCAAACCAAGGTGTTTTGTGATGTAATACACGGCAAACTGCTAGAGCGGTTTTTGTACCTGCATACATCCAAAACATTTTATGCAGCTTCAATTGTCTGGATATGCTGGGTTGTGTATGAGTCTTATATGCAGTTTGGAGATTGATAGCCTTGCCTCAAAATTTTGATATAATCAATTCGAGTTTCAAAGAAGTGATTCATACTTCTAACTTCACCACAATGTATTCTAACACCTTTCACCGAGCTGCTGTAAAAAAAACCATCATCTAATTTATCTCCCCTTGCCTTGTTACAGAGAACTCGGACTAAGGTGAAGAAGAGTAATTTGTTTTACCAGCAGTTACTACGAGAAGCTTTACCCCTAGAACTACAGGAGACTCTGAGGCTAAGCAATGAAGATCTAAATGAAGACTTATCTAACACAGAAAAACCTAACAAAAAAGATTGTAAGTAGTGGTACACCCCTCCAACCCCCCCCCCCCTTCTAACCCCTTATTGCACACTCCTTTCCTTGATCTATACTGTTTGTTGCAGCAAACGTAACTCTTTGCAGCAATGTACACGCTTCAACTCTTTGGAAGTAGTGAGGTAGTGTTATGAGTAATGTAAACTGTTCAACCGCAAGAATAACCCCCCCCCCCTCCCTTACATCTAACAGGTTTCCTTACATCATCGCTTACATCATTCTGTATACTGGAGGGTTACTTTATCATCCAATAACCTGTCACTGCACTTCATGGTGTGGTTCCTTGAGCTAAATCTCACCAGAGGAAATGCTCTCTACTAGCTTGAACTAGCTGCCAATCTAAATATGGGGATAGCTTGAGCTGAGCGATGAGCATTACCATGCAATATACTGATCTTATCAGTTCTAACGTGACCAATAGACTCCCGGGCTGTTGAATTCCTCATTTGTCTGTTGGACGATGACACAATGCAGGCTGTTCAACTTCCCACTGTGATAAGAGCTCTACTCTGATAGCGGCAGTGAAACGTTACTATCAAGTCACTGATATACAGCACTTCCTTATAGAAAAGTTTTATGTGTGTGCAGGCCATGTCAGGACTAAAATAGAAAGTGTTTAGGGCTGTGGGTTGAATGAGGTACTATTAGCAAACAATGCTATATTAACACAGTAGTATTGACATAGTATCAAATTCTGTCAGGCCAATCGCTCATTTTATGCAGAGAATTTGTTGAGCTCTGCACATAACATTACCACCGACTCAAGTGAGATCATCGGTATTATTGGATAGTTGGACAACCATCCCCTGTAGAACTCCCTGTTCCTTTTTCTCCCCTCCCCCCATCAAAAATTCAGAGTAACCGCTGAGATCAGCAAAGGGAATCTGCTAATCATATTAACATTTCTTGCACATCTATTTCCTTACCGTAAAACTTCCATCAAATAAATTTAGAAGAATTGTTTACTAAATTCCAATGTCCACATAATAATAAACGTTTTCTCAGAATTAAATTTAGTATTGGTGATTAAAAGGAGTATTTTTGAGATATGTTTTTTTGTACTTCCTTCTATATTTGTACCGGTTCTAAAAGTGACGATGTGTAGGACTAAGATTATGGGCGATGAGTTCTCAAGCATTCCCATCCACCACGGACTCAGCAACCCTGGCTGTTGGGTGTGGCTTTTATTTGATTGAGAGCATTGCCACCAACTCATCCATTACAGTTTTTTGACTGGGATTATAACACTATGTTTTATGTTCGTTAGGTCGAATAGGAAATGTGGCCTTGTCTCAGTATATCAGAAGATCAAGTTTGATCCAATTGCCTGTACTCCAGTTGCTCCCTTCCACTGGTCACGGCGTGGAGCAACTCCGAATGAAGGCAAATGGACCAAACTTGGTCTAATGATTGTGTGAGTTTCTGTTTGCTCAGTAGATGATTGTCTTCTCTCTGTTTGATTGCAGGTAAGGAGGATAGCTCTGACAGCGGCAGCGAGTCCTCTGATATGACCAGCAGCTCAGCGACAGTCAAGTCTGATAGTAATACAAGTAATACTTCTTCTGTTATATCCAACACTACTGATAAGTCTAACAGTCATACTGTACCAAACAATCACCATAACCATAATAAGTCGTCCGATCATCGCAACAACGACAAAAACGCCGTGAGTTCAAGTTTGATATTTTTACTAGGGTGTAAATGGATAAGGTAGTGAGGTGGAAATTTTAGGTTGAAGTCTTTAAGGGTTACGGATTTGTGCGGGTAGGCCTCCTAGTATTTAAGTTTGCAGGAATGAAACGATGCATCCTTCGTTTATTGAAGTATTTCACTTTACAAGAAACAACCCTGTCCCTCAGTCCCTCCCCTAATCAGCTGTGATATGGTGTAATCTCCATGAGCATATAATCCAAATTCTCAATTTGATGTCATGTGACACAACATTGTGTTAGATTTATGGTTTATTTAGTTTATATATTAATAATAGGAACCTGATCCTTTTTCATCGGTTTATGACCAGATTGGGGAGTTGATCACCTCCGAAATGAGGTCAACAACGCATAAAAAAGAGCTATAAAACATCCGAATAGATAGGCTGCCCCTGGAAAACATGAGCCATTGAATTCTGGGATAGGGAAAAGCCAGGACTGTCATGTGCATCTCCAATGAACTAAACTTTAGATCATTGGTATCACCTGAAAATGTGATGCTTTTTTAAATACGTACTTTTACTTGACATAAATCTATAAATAGTATAAAATATACACTCATGGGAGTAAGAGTAAGAGAAAGCTGAGAAATGCTATAAACGGGAGAATGATGGTCAACATCACAGGGCTAATCTCAGCAGCAAAAACAATCGATAAAATGCTGTTAATTACATTTACTGCTATGAAGCTGTCTGAGATTGTATACTATGCTGATGCTGCCGGTACCGCTACTGATGCCGGAAATATTTCCTCACATCTGATGATGTGAAGCGTAAACTCAAATGTTAATTAGAAAACGCCGGTTTTAAAACATGTTGGCTTTCAATATCTTGTCGTAACATAAACTTGAAGACTTTGGTCCTTTGGGTATAAATACCATCAGTGTAGATTTTTCCTTCGCAAAAATTGAAGCAAATATATTATTTCTAGTTTAAGCGCTCAAACAATACATTATCAACCACTTTCCCACCCAGTGGTTGATATCGATACTACCGGTATCCCGGCACAGTTTGAGCGCTTAAACTAAATAAATATACTACTATTAATTATGTCAGGACTTTCATTGAGAATCACACCATGTCTTGTTCTGCAAATTGCCCTAATCAACGGCCATGTTTCTTCTTATTGCCATTACCGAGGTGTAAATTTGACCGCTAATGAACTGCAGGCATACTCATCAATGAAAGTGTAAATGAAAGTAATACGCTTTAATTTGCCAGTTCAGTTGTTCTGAACTGGGCTAAACATCTCATATCTTATGTAGTCTTGAGTTAAGATGACTAGTTGAGGTGGTAGGATCCTCAAACCAACTTTCTTCTGTCATCTACCTCTCAGTTTTTCAACCGAAGAATTTCTGAGTATTTCAGTATGTTTCACATGTTTAAGACAGACACGTTTCAATATTTCCTCATCTGATATACTTTTTAATCAATAGCCACATTAATAAAACTAATAGTGGAATTCCTGATAAATCAAATAATTAAAGACTTGACCGATAATAGCTCACATAGTGAATATTGGGTATATTATACACAATTTCAAAGACCCGAAATTGGGTATATTAGTATCTGAATAGCAATGGTATATTACACTAAATTACCAAATATTAGGATGTTCTTACTGCACAATAGTATATGTTCCCAGATAAGGCATACAATGAGTTATTTTCTATGGATCTGATATCTTTTTTTTTTGTAGTTTATTGAGGACTTTGATACTGAGAATGAATCTCGAGCTGAGCAGCTTCACAGGCGTAATATAAACGATCTGAGTGAAGAGGCAGAAAACGCTCTCAACGACAGCAAGTCTAATAAGGTAAGTCTATCTACATATAACAAAGCAGGTCAGCAGTCCGTCTAAGTGCTCAGACTGTAGGTTAGGTGAGCTGATGATCATTCATGCTTGAGGTACCTGATTTGGAGTTTGTAAGCGAGGGACTTTTGTGTACAGTTTGGTCCATAGATTTAGTGTAAACTCAGATTAAGTCTGATTCAATCTACCTCAGCAGATGGCTAGCAACTCTGAGTGTAGGCAAGTCTATGGGTAGAGCCAACTTGTTCACATCTTTGGATGGGTCTTCAGTCTTAGCCCATCAAAGCTCCATATGTGATGACTTCATGTCTATGATCTTGTTGGATTTGTTAATATCGCTCCATCATTGTTCTCATGTCCAATTAGGCGCACATGTTTATGACAAACAATACGTAAATGGACTAAGAAATGGATTTTCCCAGATTTTCATGGAAAATTAATGTGACCGTCTTGTTGTTTGCTGCCAAACCTTGTGGTGCATAGTTTTGTCGTATCAGGAGTTGCCCCTCCAATGGTTGTTAGTTATGATAAAGGCGATAGCGGAAAGTATCATTATAATTATTATCTTCATCGCGGCTGAAACTTGATGAAGTTTTTCACCAAGTCATCTCTTGTTTTAGGTACAGAATAAGGACCCACCAGTCTCTAAGAAGGTGAATAATAAACGTAATAAGAATAACGCTATATCAGCATCTAGTACTGTACAACCAAGCTCAGTTACCCAACAGAACGGAGGAACTCACCTATCTAATGGTCATACTGTGACAGCAAACGGCGACGCAACAGGAGGCAAATCTGAATACCAGATCAGGTATGTAGAAAAATGTATTACCACTTTATATATACAAAGGAGGCAAAGAGACAATGTCTTACAAATTTTGGGGCTAGAATCTAAAATTTAACTCCAACCACGTGCGATGTTGCCTTGGGAATTTCACACTTAATTTTCGTTTTGCCATATAGGCTGCCTGTACTGCTTTTTTCAGGGACAAGTAGCATCCTAATCATGTTTTACACCTTATGTTCTTTTGGAAAATGAGCGCAACTTTATTGGTTCAAAGTCCCTAGATTGCAGGTATTCATTTCCACAGGCAGCTCTCTGTCAAAACTTTGATTCCGTTAGCCGTCTCACCTTCTATCTGTCAGCTATTTGTGTTTTTTTTCATCAGTAGGCTTGAGGCAGACGTTAAGAGACTAAAGGCGGATCTACAGTCCAGTCGGAACACTGAGAATGATATGCGATCCCAGCTTAACAGTAAATCGAGTGAGGATAGACAGAGAAAAGTTACACTCGCTCAACTACAACAGGATAACGAGGCGCTGCAAACTAAGTAGGAGACAAAAAAATAATATATAACTGACATACTTGTTTGAAGCTTGTTGCAGCTAGCCCTGTTGCGTGGCTACTTTTTTTTGTTTTGGGGACAAAAAAGTAGCCGCGTGATGAGGCTAGGTTAAAGCTAGGATGCACAAAAATGCAGCTCCCACACTCCAAATGCTAGCTTGACCGTGTTTATCAACTCTAGCTTATTGCTATTGATAAGGACTGTGTTAGTTTTGATCTGATATTTGATTTAGCTGTGGTTGAGTTTTCATCACCCATGTGCTGACTTACGTTACGTTACAGACTACACAACGTGGTTATGAGCCGGCAGCAGGATAAGCAGAACTTGGCAGCACTGGAGAAGAAACTCTCTGAGGAGAAGAAACTTCGAGAGAAGACCGAGTCACAGCTAGCTAGCGAGCGCAAGACTAAGAAACAAGAAGACCAGGTGACAGCTAGGGCTGTGGCCCTTGCTAGCGCTAACAGGTATGTACATGTACATGTACATGTGTATACCATATGAGTATGTATGTTGTAAGTGTATGTATGTAAGTGTATGTATGTAAGTGAATGTATTGACATGCATGTTTGCTATGTTGTTAAAACACTTAAAAAAAAATTTTGTTTTGCAGATCCCCATAGACATTACTGAAGCTACATATAAGTAAAATTTGCAGAGATCATGTTATTGTGCTTGGAATGTAAGAAATGCTGAATAGTGAAATTTGCACCTGTAACTGCAAATTGGTGTGGTGACATTCCTTGTCACCCTAACCTTATTGTCTTATGTTTTACGTTTATGTGAACTGAGAAACGCTACTGGCTTGCCAAAGGTGCCTCCAGTTACCAGAGCCAGTCACAAAATTGCAGATAAAGACATTTAGATGTTGCACCATTATATTTGGTATACACTTTATATTACAGAAATGCTGATTGTATTGGAGGCTGCAAAAATAGAGTCAAGGAATTAGAGGATGATATTTCTAAAGTAAAATGGGACATCACTAGAAAAGATGACCAAATACGGCAACTTGAATTAGATTCTCAAAATCTCAGAAAGTTCAAGGTAAATATTATTGTCAGCAAGCGGTTATGAAAAGAATTTAATATCATTGTTTTGATACAAAAACTGCAGTCATAATTAGGAGTTGTTTGCTCCTTGAACATTGTGTTCAAAGAGAGGACAACTCTCATTTTATTGTTGACAAATAAATATTATGATAGTGTCATCAGGGTGCTGAGCATTCTTTGGGTGCCGGTGCTGATTTCTCGCTTCAGATGTTCACATTCAGCGCATTTAATTTGTTCTATAATTTATTATTCAATTCTCCTGTTGTATAAATTTGGTACACTCTACATGAAAAGAATTCTCCTATACCAACCTCTTTTAACTGGTCAATAATTTCTAATCTGATAGGAGTCACACACAGATAATAATGAAGTCCTGATGTCAGCTTTAGCTGCCATGCAGGATAAGACAGCACACTTAGAGAATAGCCTGACTGCGGAGAGTAAGATTAAGATGGAACTTTTCTCTGCACTCGGTGAAGTCAAACGTCAGATGGAAATACAGAGGCGTAAGTTGTCAGCATAACACTGTTCAATAAGTTGTTTTCTATATTTAAACTTAAAATTGTTTTCAAATATGCTATATCAGCCTAAGTCTTGTACCTAGTCACTATTGGCTATGATATTGCTCCTGTAATATATGAATTTTGACATATAGTTATGATTTATCAGTGATGCTGATCAGAGTAATAGACCTTCATAAGTTGTCAGAGAATGATACTATGCATTCAAGAACAGAGTAAAGCTCTAAATTTGTAAATGACATCCACCTAGCGTTCCCTAGTGAATATTACTCCATGCAGAAATACCCAACTTTATCGACTAGAACATCGCTCCTCTGTTAAGTTAACCATGTATGTGACTTGTTTTGTTTTCAGACATGTTGGCAGCCAAGGACACAGAAATAGCAGGATTACGATCACATATAACTGATGCTCTAGCTTTGGTCCCTTCTTCTATGTATGGTGACCAAACACTAGGTTAGTGATGAGAAAGGGAAACTAATAAAAGAAGTAAAACATCGATAAACACCCCAAACATGGGACTTGTTTCGTTCCCCCTACCTCAAACATGGATGGCTGGTTGATTTGTGAACTCCAAATCGAGTTCAGTTCAGTGATTCATCCATATTTTGTTATACTTTACTCAATTCCTAATTACCTGCTATTGTAAAAGTGATATAAACCTGAAGTCAACCATCCATTGCTATCATATTATTGGGAATTTGCCAAATTTGAGTAACTACATCGTAATCTTGTTATGAAACAAAAGAAAAAAAATTTTCAGTACTTGCGCTTCTGGGCAAAAGGAGATTACAGGTATCAGAATAGCAAATAATTTTTTTATGATGTTAGATAAAACTATAGAATATAACTTCCATACCATGTTTTTTTTTTGCTTGTAGTGAGCGGACAGTATACAACCCCGAAATTAGGAAGCCCTACAGCGGGACAGCCTTATATACCACCAGATAACTCGATAGGGGGTATGATGTTTACTCAGCCACCCCCTACATCACACACACGGCACAGTGTCTCCTCACCCAGGTAGTTATAACTGTGGTTAGGTTTAGGTGGCTATAACTCAAAGTCACCACCCCTTTGTGTTGGTTATGTTGCTCAAGAGCTTGCTGAGATGAAGCGCTTGACAATGCCATGAGAAGTTGGTGAATACTCCAAGATCTGGGTTTGAAGGACACATAATATGGTGTAATATCATCCTTCAAGTTTTAGTTCCTCAAGTTTGAATTGTGCTACAAAAGAGGCAAGGCTTCTGTGTTCCAGGCTCCATAAAGAGCAGACAGAGATAGGTAACAAAGTTCATTTGGAAGGCATCATATATCGTAGGAGGAATGATTTACTGTTCCCTTCCTAACGGATCTATTCCCCAAGAGTGTTGAGCCTTCTTATGATAATAATTATTATGGTTTTTTTGTATTGATAGGTTTAGCCCCGTGCAACATCAGGTTACAGAGACAGTTAGCCCAGCTAGAACCCCTGTCAGCGAGTCATGTGTATCCACCCCTGTCAGCACAGCCTCCGATCAGCAGAGGTCAAACTCGGCACTGAACCCACAGGCTAAGGACTACCGACCCGGAACTCAACCAGCCACGCAGTAAACTCTCAGTCTACTCTGAGAAACGCGAAACTTGAATTAAAACACAACCTACTAGCAATAAAACCTAGATGTTCATTGTTGTTATATAATATGCCTGTATTTTATACATTTGGCATTTGAGAACAACTTTTTGAACCTTTTTGTTGCTAGTAAGGTTTTGTGTAATGTATTGTCGCCTAAATGTTTAGATGGATAACATCTTACTTAGTTTACCCTACTGTTTTGAGAATTTGATAGCATTATGGTATCTTTTTTGATCTGCTAGGTAGCTAGTAAATATCTTGATGCTTTCGAGAATATTGATTCTTCAATGGTGGAAGGTGCTATATGCTATGTTTGTTATGTGTGTTTGGGTCGGGAAAACCTTTTTATTTGAGTTCACAGACAGTATTGAGAACTTGTTATAGTGGCAATAAGTTGCTGCTTTCGAGTCCCTTCTTTGTCTGACAAGACTCCAGAAAAGGTTTTCCAACTTCCATTAGATTACCAACCTAGAAGGCAAGACAATTCTCTAAAGATACTACTTGGTTGTCCGTTGATTGTATTTATATATAGTTGGCGACCCAATCCTGGTAGTAAAGACGGATGTTTTGGATAATGAAAAACTTTTTAGCGTTTAGCTGGGCTTAAGCTGAATATTTTTGATGGAAGTAAAAATCTCTAAATATTGTTAATATGTGTGTGAAACATGAGCAATATCTTTTATATGGTATTAAAAAGGCCGGTAGTCGTAATCCACACAAATAGTTATGGTAGTTTTGTCCTCCTAACTTTCATCATAAAAATGATCACTTTTGTAGCACTTTTTGCTGTCGATGTAAGATGCAGCAGCATTTTTTAGCTATGATGTTAGCTGCGGTGTATTTTGCTCTGGCTGTTTTTGAGCTATTCATGGGTTATGAATAAAAATTTGGACTGCCTCTAAATAATGTTGTACAATTCTTCTTATGAACTCCTGGAGGTAGTTCATTGATTTTACAATTATGGATTGATATCACAACATTTTTGCATCAGATATCATGGTGTCGATGAAAGTGAAAGCTTACAGTGTTTGGTAAAGGTGACTTAAAGCTGATGGTGTGTAGTCATAACAAAGCAATATGTATTTGCTTTCAAATTTATTTAGGGAAAACCTGATACCTTAGTCTGTGATCCGCAGCCCAAAGAATTCAATATAATATGTGTAACAAATACGTCCCGGATATGCGAGCAGGCATTTCATAGAACTTGTGCTAAACCTAGGGAGAAAATGTATTTCCCTTTTTTTTGTATTGAAATTCAATAGACTATTTATCTAAGTCTAAATCTAAATTTATCCAATCTAAATTTTGTAAAAATTATATTTCTCCCTAGACTAAGCACAAGTTCAATGAAATGCCAGCTTGCAAACCAGGGATGTATCTGTTAATTGTATTATATTTAATTCTCGGGGCTGCAGAACACAGACTAAGGAATCAGAACCTCCGACATATTACACGTCAGCACTGAACTTTTGTACACGTCTGCAAACTAGACAGGGGTGTATGTATGACTAACTCTATGAAAGGAAGTCAGAAATCAACCAATAAATATAAATAAGTCATATGAGCGATATGTAAAAGAGACAACTCAGACCTCGCTGTCATCTCAGCCAGTATACACATGACAGTTTAACAATCAACGATATGCCATGGCTGGGGTTAATCCTAAAATGTGTACATCCCTGTTTCACCTTGATTTTGTTTCAATGGTTATCGATTGCTTTTTATAGCAGCTTCATAGTGAGGCTTACTTATAAAACTCAGCAGTAGCTGCATATAGAGCTCACTTCATTTTTAGTTGTTATAGAGCACAATTGAGGATAATGCGACAATTGTTGTTAGATAGGCGTTGGTATGATCCCGGTGGAGGAGTAGCCTGGAGGGAGGCCTCCGAGAATTTAAACGCAGAGAGTTTATGGACAAATATTGGTAGGTAATTTTTTTTACTCTCCTATCTGACAAAAATGTGGATAATTACACCAAGTTATCTATAAGCATGAGAGGTGACAAATTACTGTCAAAATGTGGATAATTACACCAAGTTATTTATAAGCATGAGAGGTGACAAATTACTGTCAAATGTGGATAATTACACCAAGTTATCTATAAGCATGAGAGGTGACAAATTACTGTCAAAATTAAAACTGTTCATGCCTGTAATATTCGTAGTATGGTGAAGAGTGAAGTGACTTTAATATGGTTTTACATATTTTTCAAATGCATTATTTTTGTCTTTGCAGTCCAGCAAATCTATGCGTATCTACAGTTAGCGTTGCTCTACAGATTGCAGCAGTCTTATGAATGCATTAGGAATTACAGCGCTCTTAGCAGTGTCAAATCCAAAATACACATGAGTCGTGTGTCTTCTGAAAGCTATACGGAATGTCTTGTACATTACTTTCCACTATGGTGTGGTAACAATGTCAATGACTGTTCCTTTCTAGATAATTACAGTGAGTGTTGCTTTTCTATATATGGGATTTTCTTTCCTTACTCCTCCTAGGGAACTAGTTCGTCATGTCACTCAGTTACTGAAATCTCATCTGGGGAGGGGGATGGGCTGGGAAATAAATAAAGGTTGAAGTTTGAACCAGAAACCCACCTAAACCACCATGACACTGTACTCTTGAATCTGTTCAGAGTACTGTTCAATTTTCATTTCAATCCTAGAGCTTTCCCTAACAGTTTCAATGGGTATCAAGTAAGAAGGGTATTGTGGTTACTAGTCTCTGATGAGGAAAATAAAACGCAAAATTTTGCTCCTTATTCCCTGCGTGAAATGTTTGAAGATGACATGACACCTAAACATTTTCTTCTATCTTTGTAAAGCTTTCGATCAGACTAAGGGTTAAAGGGACCTTATATGCACCAAGCCTGGATAAAAGCAACTGATCACTTAAAATGCAGTTGCTGTTATAGTTTCACCTTCAGCTTGAGCAGTGCAGGTAGTTTTATTTATTATACAACGCTGTTGCGAGGCAAAACTCAAGTCTGAAATGAAAACTATGTAGAAACAGACTCTACGCACAGGAGTTTTCTTCTCTTGCCTACTACACAATACTACAACCACATGAGAGCCAGTCCAAGTGCTCAGACGGCTCCGATGCGTGAAAGTGGCATTACATTAACAACCACGTGTGGAAATGGGTGGTTGATAATGTAATGCCACTAACTCGCATTGGAGCCTGTATTACTTTGCATCGGATTATATAATATTTGTTACTCACAGATATTGACCGACTGGAAGTTATATTCATTAACCAATGTTCTTATTGCAGGTGAAGCGTTCCTACGTTCTGTGTTGATGTTGATACATAGCACGGCGGAGCTCCCTCTGTATAACATGCTTCTCGTTTCCTCTGAAGAATACAAGCCAAGATATATAAATTAGCTTATCTCTGCCTGCTGACCTTGATTGTGAGTAATATACGCAAAAAACTATTCATCATTATCATGCTAATTTTGCTACCACGTCACTTTCTTAAGTATACGACTTGATTTGGTGGAGGGGGCGGGGCAGTATTATTCAATATTTCGATCATATTTTGCTCGGATCATTGTATCAGTATTTTACCCAGCATATAGGTCATAGCAGGCAAGCGTGAAAGCATAACCCATGAACATTTGAAATTGAGAATACATCGCGGGATTCAGTTCATGGCAGTAGCTTGGCAGTGACTTGCAATTTCTCATTCTGTTTCAGACGAAGTTGTCTCTGTGTCAGCAGCAATGGGTGAAGCTGGTCTGCACGTTAACAGATATTGTAACTGTGATATATAAAACAGTATCTGAGATTCGAAGATTATGGTTCCTTCTTCTGTGGTTGTCATCACTAGAGGGGATATCATTGTTTATAAATTCCACTCATAGACATATAAAATATATCATTTTAAATGTCTATGGCTGTTTACGCTCATTTCCAACATCAGCAACCAGACTATGTCTGCGGTTTCTGATTAGGAAAGAAACATATGAAAATGCAAAAGAAAGAGCGAGGAAGAAACGCCTCGCTCACTATTTCTCAAAATCTTGCACTTACAACTGTGCTTCCATTATCACGAGCTCAGCTGATCAGAACTTAAATCTGTATCCCAGCTCGACCTGCTCTAAACTCACCGCCCCTCATCAAATTTCCTCCTTTCATCCTAACTCAGTGAAGAAAATCACGATCCCATCACCTAAATATAAAACCTGCAAATTTGATACCTTCGAAAACACTATTTTCTTCCCAATCAATGACAATCATCTGGATATTAGAGACAAGAAGTCTGTTCCATTTCTAAATTATTATAACTTGATCCTAAAACCTGAAGTTCTCGTTAAAAATATTACCTGCATATACAATGATGGACGACCCAGATCAACTACAGTTGATTATCCTCAAATGACTCAATGCTTGAATAAAAAACACTGCTCTCTACAGAATTTGACATTCATTTGCAAATACATTAAATACATTAACTCCACTTTCTCTCCATATCACTGTGTGCGCACAACAAATACAGGCAATATGGTCAACATTTCATCTCCAATTCTTAAATTTCATTCTGAAGTTAAGAACATTAATGACACCTCTGTCGTTATACCACATGCTAGGAAGAGGCCTGAAGCAATATCACCTATAAAAACTAAAGCTGCAAAATTTGCTTTCACCCCAAGCACATTACAAAATTTGAATTTAACTAAAAACTGCGGAGAGAATAACTTTGTTCCCTCCCCAATTAGCAAACTCCCTTCTTCTGCTGCTCCAATTCAAAACATCTGCAATCCTGTTCTCAATGAGCCAAAATTCCACAATCTGTCAACATGTACAGATGGAACTGATGTCAACAAACTCTTTTACACCTCTATCATTAATTGCTTACTTGAGCAAAAAGTTCTATACCAATCATCTCCCAACACTTCGACAAAAGCCTTCTCCAAAGCTGGTGAAAAGTTTGGCGATAAATTCATCTATGTGAATCAAAAGAAGGTTACTGATTTGAATACATGTCTATCAGTAACTAGTAGCCCACATAATGATAGAAGTGGTATGTTGAGAATTTTAAACGCACTAAATCTTTCCAAAATCCACAACACCAAACCATCAACATCCAATACTCGCACCAGACCAACAACTTATCATGCTGATTTTAAATTTGAGAATCATTACAAACTCTATTACAATGCAGACACATATATTGATTAATATTTTGATTACTTGTAATTGGAAAATACCACAACAATCACCTACAGTTCTTTTTTTCGATTTCAGATAATGTAAATGCCATTTTTTTCAAGCTTTATGGTTTTATATTGGTTATTTGATAAGAACAGCCTTACTGAACCGGCACTTGCTTTATATTCTGTACTGATCAAAATACAACCCTAGCTCCTTAGTCCTTACCTAGATCAAAATTACAATTCCTAGTGTGGTTGATAATACTTTGATAACAATTTGAAGTTGTCTACTCAGGTTGGGTGTGCAGATAACTCAATCCAACAACAAACCAATACCCATCAGCCAATCAAAACAAAACCAAAGCACAAAAATAGTGATACATGAGTAATTAACACCACAGAAGCAATATCCAGCACCGTCAATAATACAGGCAAGGCCTAAGTGGTGGCCTGAATCCCAGGCTATGCCGCTACTTGAAATCAAGACACAGTCGGACCAGCCAATGTAGAACAGCAATGGTCAAAAGGGCTTACTGACAGTGGTCAGCATGTGTGGATGGATAGTATGATCTAAGTTGCCTTCATAATAAGAAGATTGAGCTGCCCGAAGGTCACCAGTAGAATGCAGGCAAGTTTGGTAACACAACATGATAAGCGAAATTCCATTCTGCGCATGCTCAGCTCTGGGCATGAGCTGATCTCTGCAAAATTGAGCCTCGGAATTCCAAAGCCATCTGATTGGCTACCTGCTCTGGTGACATGCTCCCCAAAGCGTGCGTATTTGTTATTAATAGTTATCCTCTCTTGTCATTAGGTAACTTCGCGACCTTGGTATCTATATTAAATAATCAATAATTATAATCATTTTCATGGGGAAATCAAACTGAATAGATTTTATGACTAGGCAATGAAGAGGGAGTTCATTGGACTAGGTATACGGTTTTTCATTGATATTGACATGAAACTTAGAATTATCTCCTCATTGGTAATAGGGAGACAACTTGAATTCAAGTTGGATTTCCCCATGAAAATGATTATAATTAATGATTATTTAATATAGATACCAATGGCGCGAAGTTACCTATTATTAGCTGATTTTGATTGACAGTTTATTCAGGGGATATCCCATTTCCACTTTCCAAAGTTGCAATCAGAACCCAAACTAAACTCATTGTTCTTGCACATGCGCAAATTCAAGTCACGCAGGATGCATACTTAGCCTTACGACACCTGCTTTGTGGTAATGATAGCCTAGTTTATCAGTGATCTACATGCCCAGTCAGATCGCGCGAGTCAGTATGGCGAAATTCAGTATTGCCAAAATTTTATTCTAAAGCACAGCAAGTCATTGATACAAATTTATGGATCAGTGGTAAAATACATAGCGTGGAGATATGCCATCTGTATAAGCTTTGTCAGGATCTAAATAAAGCCATAATTCTGGCAGTTAACGTTATGCATCGATTGACGTCCCAGTAACGACCTTCAAAACAAGTTTACAAGTGGCAGCTAACCTAGATTTCTGATCAAAGATGATAATGCAGTCCAGCAACCATACATGAATAGCCATACGCTTGCTCAGAGTCATAAATGTTCCCCTCATCCATTTAATATTTAAATCAGTGGTGCAAGTATCAGATGAGCTGTAATAATTGTGATAGTGAATAATAATGATTGTTTGTCACAAATGGCACAACGTCAAATTTCTAGGCAAGTGTCTAGCCTGAGTGCAGAAGTGACCGACCTTAACCTTCGCCTAAGGATCTTAGTACTGCCAAACGCTTAAATCATTCAGTGATTGCTCCTTACTGGGACGAATGAAGCCTGACAAGAGGCTAGTTCCCTGCTCGAGGGAACAAAACATCACCTGAGTACTCGACAGGTCTAAAACGAGTTTGTCATTCTGATTATCATTTTGTCATATAATGCCAATGAAAACATTCTGGTATTTCACTGAACTAGGCACATAAGTTGGAATGCTAAGTTTCTTATTGGCATTAATGGTACTATTTCTCAGAAATTTTTTGTGCTGGAACTTGACAAGTTGATTAGTGATAGTGAATTTTTTGTGTGTGAGCCGACTTTATTAGGTGAGATGACATTCAAAAAAAATAAATACATTGATATTTATTTATGCAGCCAGTCTCTTCTCTCTCTCCTCCATGATGCTGACACGGATTCCTCTACTCTTTGGCAGTGAGATCCATGGCTTGGTTCCCTTACCGATCACAAACACGTTGCCCATTCTACAACCAAATGACAAATTATCAGGCATCAGAGAGAGACGATGGGACCTTTCCATTCAAGGCGATATACTGTGCAGTAAAACCCAATCACCATGTGGATCTGTGACATCAAAAGCAGTCACTAGGTTATATATAGTTCAAGAAGCGAATAAATGTTCATCATACTGTTCCACATACACTACTTATCATCAATTAAGGCATATTTGAAGCTAATGATGATGTTTTAGTTAGTAAAAGTACTGACCTGGTGGCGAAGTTGTGCCCAGCAGAGTCCTTGACGTGGACGATGTGGAATGATCCAGGGTGCTTCTCCAGTGTGGTGATAGTACCTACACGTCCGATGTTGTGTCCTCCGGTGATCATACACAGATTACCTGAACAACAAAACAAGATTTATCTAATTAACACACAAAATGGTACCACTAACAGGAGTCAGTCATGTTCTTCGGTTGTATGCCAGCACATCATACTGTATAAAAGCACTGTATGAATGTCTGTTATATCTACCAAATATTGATGACTGAACATTTGTGTTGGGATCAAACGACACAAATTATAGTGATGGATATTAAGACGATATTGGTAGTATTTGTGTTACACTGGGCATCTATTAGACATGCATTCATTGGGTTGTGTTCTGCTGCCGATATGAGTGGTTTCCTCTCTCGTATCCGTGGTATGAATAGCACCCACACTCCATTCATAAGCTTATATGTACTTATGTTGCATGAAAGATCCAAGCACTTGTAGACCCACTTTAATGGCAGAGCGACCTGGATCATTATTCATTTTGAGAATGAAGTGATTACATCTATCTGTGTCCTTTTATATTTGAACAATTAAGTTGTTGATCGACTTAACTTACCACTCTCAAATTTGATGTAATCCATGGATTTGCCAGTTGATACATTGACTTGTACTGTGTCGTTGACTTTCACCAAAGGATCGGGGTATCTGATGGTTCGTCCGTCGTGGGTGACGATGTATGGTACTCCCTTGGGTCCAGTGCACTGTTTGGTGACCTTGCACAGTTTGTACTACAATTCATAATTTACAATATACAGTTACAATAGGCCTAACAAAATGGTCATGAGTGACTGAATGAACACTGACTGACCCTGTTATACATGATGAGTTTTAAATTCAAGCTATCAAAGAAAATAAACAAAACTATCAACATATTGGAGTTTAATCATACGCTCCATAAAAAACTTTCAAATGTAGCTGATAAGAAAGCAAAACTTACTGCAGCCTCATCAGGAGTGATACGATGAATAGCGAATCGTCCCTTAACATCATACACAAGTCTGAAGTTCTCAGATGTCTTTTCAATGGTGATGACATCTGTAAGAAGAATAGGTAAATGATAGGTTAACACCACATGCTTCACAAAGAGTAGCACATACACTGGCAGATCCCCTAGAGGTTAAATATCACATTGTATAGGTATAACTGAAGAGCATACCCTCAATTGTTGGAAGATTGACTTTGCTTTAGTAGATTGCAGCTTTCAATTGGTACTTGACCATGATACAACAGATTAGACAACTCTTTTACTTACCCATGTAACCGGCTGGGTAGGTCAAGTCAGTTCTGACTTTGCCATCAACCTTGATAAGCCTCTGCATGAGGATCTTCTTTGCCTCATCGTATGACAGAGCGTATTTCAGTCTGTTTCTGATGAACAGGAGAATAGGGAGAGATTCCCTAAGCTTGTGTGGACCAGAGCTGGGTCTTGGTGCAAAGACACCGGACAGCTTGTCCAACATCCAATGCTTGGGAGCATTGAGGCGCTTCAAGTGCTTCTTCGGTCCACGAGCCTGTAACAGACAGAAGAACATGCAAGTATGTTGGTAAGCATCAAGTATGTGCTGAAGTAGAGTAGCCAAATTTGGTTTAGAAGTTATGGATAATCCCTACAACCCATTGAGCTGACCAACAGGAGGGTTGCCCACTAGCTGCTGTACAGCAACAAAATTCACATGTTGTTCTTACTGATGGGATGTTATCCTCTGTCTCATGATGATGATGATGATGATTGCTAACAAACTACTTCTTGCTTAACAAAAAAAAAAGCAAGCAAAGAGAGTTCAGTTAGGCCTTCTAATTTGCTACCTGGTACTTCCTTCCCAAGTAGCAAGAAAGTGGATTACCTTGTATTTCAGCTCAGGCAATGTATGGATACAAAGAAATCAAGCAACAAACATAGGAGCAAAATGTTTGCCTGATTTTGTATCAAATAGACTAAGTTAGAAGGTGGATGAATTTCACTTGGTATTTATCTACAGAACAAACAGTCATGTTCATTCTCATGTATATAAATCCGTTTGTGGAGGTTTTGAAATAACCAAATTTTGTATCTTCTAGCCTTGTTTGGGTCTAATTCATTAGATGTATATGGATTTAAAAATACAATTTTAAAATCCTTCTTCACTCACCATATTGGATGTAAAAAGAGGCTGATGGGATACCTTCCGGTATATTTTAAGAAATGGCAAAACTCCAATAGGAAAAACTAGTCTGAGAAGATTTTTAATTATCACATGTAATGATCCTTATATTCAAAATATTTACCTATGATAATGACTGGACTTGTAAACATTCACTCCCTGACATGACTAGCAATCATGGATATTTTGAGGAAGAACTTGAACAACTTGTTTCTATGTTTATTTTTTATGGTTTGCTTAAACAAGATTGAGTTTTCAAGTGTAAGTGTCTAACAATATGTTCTTAAAGTTCCTGAGGTAGCTGATGGAGTCAGTATGGTCTATCTCATATGTTTATGTTCATGTTGTTTATCTGTTGACTTTGTAGTCTTATTTATTATATTATAATCTTTCGTTAGTACTAACTAGTACTGTAGTAGTGGAACTAAGATTGGAAAAAAATTGATAATGATGGAAATCATTCTTACAATCATACTTTCATAGCTTCCTAATCTTTATTCAGTTCTTGCAATCCTTCTAATCAAATTTTGTAAATCAACCAAGGACTGGATTTAGAGAAAACTCCTTTGAATGAAGGTTTCTACAAGCTATGCTATCATTTTCCTTGGTGCAACTCACTTAAGCTTTGTTTGATGCTCAGCTGTTCTCACTTACTGCAAATAATTCTTGATAGATTAAACATAGCTGCTACTTGTATACATGCCTCATAAATGGCTATAATAGGTTCAATTATTTACTGTCACTTTTTGTGAATAATTGCAGTCCGTACATATTTGACTCTAGTTATGCCCGAAAGCATCAGGCTGGCTAGTTAATGCATGCTCAAAGCTCCACTATTGAATCTAGGGATAATTGGCGGTCTATTGGAGTTCTAGAAGTTTTGAATAAACAGCTAAAATGTCCCAATTTTGTACCAGTGATGTGATATCATTCATTCCATACAACATGAAAACTCAAAGCTGCTAATTTGTCTTTATTTGTATAGGCTGCAGAAGATCAACGATGTCGTTGTGTATGTCCGAGATTGAAGACATTGAAGTTGAATAGTTCCCAGCTAGTAATCGATGGGGTAGACTACACTAATAAATCTGTATATGTGCGCAATAATGTCGACCCAGAAGCCTGGTAAGTGTCAACAAAGAATTAGACATGGTCTCACCACCTGAAGCCTAGAACTGCCCTTACATTGCTGAAAAAGTTAGTCTGAGCCTCTCAGACTCTTGCTCCCCCGCCTGCAGTCAGTCAACCCCCCCCCCCCGCTCAAGATTCTGAATTTGTAGGTTTCAGTTCTGCTCTCACCTTTATTCATCTACCGTTCTTAACTACCATATAAAAATAACAATACTGTTTAACCATGGACAGAACTTGCGATTGATATATTAACATGATGTGTTATTTGGTACTTTATATAACACAACGCATGGAGGACTAATGTGTTCTGCATGAACTAACCTTGTCAGACACTCCTGGGTTATAGTAGTCATGAGTTTTGCCTGCTATTTAAATTAATTGTTGCGTTATCCCATTTTCTTCTGGAAATAATATGACTCTTTTTTTACTTTTTATTAGTGATTGTGAGCAGACATTAAATTATATTCTTCCACCAAAAACTGTTAGTAATATCTCAGATATAGACAAGTTCTGTCTGAGATGTGAGTGTAAGTTTGAACAGAGAAACTCAACCACCCAAAAGGTAATTATGAGCCTAATGATGTTGTGTTAGACCTATGCCTAAGCCGATGCATAGCGAGTCCTTTTATTTTGGAAGTTCAAGTCATTGAAGCCAGGTATAAACATTGTAGGAGGACCTAAGAATAAATTAACTTTTTTAGCTTTTATCACAACTGTATTTTTTCAACATCTTTCAGAGTTTGAGCTTGACCATGCTGAGATCATTGTAACTTGTGACTCGTGAGCAAGCCAACCATTCTATAGCCTATGATGTTTAACAAAAACAAGGAACTGGCCATCTTTTAAGTTATATAATTGTTTTGAATAATGCAACTGAGCAAATCATTCAAACCTACCACAAATAGCATACCAATACATACCCATACCTCTACCGCACAAATTATAGTATCGCTTATGTCGCTCATTCTACCGTTGTAGGTGGTGATCATATTTGTGATCGTAGTATTTGGTCTGATGTTTATATATGCACTATTCCTGATGTGTCTGGATCCTATTATGAATAAGAGAAGAACATACAGAAGGACAGTAGACGACATGGCAGAGGAGCTGCCTGCTCATGAGGTGGGTAAATAACATCTTATTGTGAGGTCTGATGGCAAGATTAGACAAATTCTGCTTTGCATGCTACATGGGCTACAGTTCAAGGGCTCTAACTCAATATGAGGTTGGGCACAGCGAAGTATTTGCTTGGACAATGGGCTGGTCAAGGCTAGTCAAGCCAACCAAAGTGTTCAAGCTTCTTGTTTCACCAATGACTCACAATACTTAGTTTCGATACGCAACATACGGTTTCAGATGTCATTGACTTCAAGCATAGTCATAATTCTGAGCAGCCGCCTACCGGCACTGTATAGTTAATGAGCATTTAATGAATGAATTTATAGTGGATGTGTTACTTATGATGAAGTCCTTATAATACTACATAAAACCCTTATGATATCCATGTCATCGTGCCATGTCATCAGAATTCGATCCTGTAGGGTTTCCAAATTTATATAGAGAATTATAAAGCAAGGAAACAGCTGCGTATACTAATGATAAAGACAGGAATAAAAAAACAGTGTTTGATCACTGTATCATGGTAGTAATCTCATGAGTTTTGTGGAGTTTTAGATAAGCACTATTATTTAGAGAAGCATACTAAAGTATGATCACACTGTCAACAATATCTGTAAATATGTATAATGGTCCCAATTAGAGTTACGGGTTTTAATGTATTCTGCCTGTGTTTGGAGTTGTCCCCCCAAAATGAAAGCAATTCGATGTGTCCAAACAAGGAGTTAAAGACTCCTTGATTTAACTTACTGTATTAATTTGGGTTGGCAACTACGCCAAACCTTGCACGCTTACTGATTGCATGTGCATGATTATCAACTGCATCGCTGCTTTGTAGCCTTTGCTGAATGAGGTACAGTATTTGTTTGAATGATATCTTATTTGTTTATGTTCATGCGACCAAGCTGTCTGTGGGAGATCTTCCAATTGGAAATCGAAATGAACCTTTGAGGAAAGTTTCGCACCACCACCACTCCCTCTCCTTTTCAGTTTGTTCAATCAGGTGACATTGTTACCAAATAGAGCACTGGCATACCTCACAAGTTAAGCATTCAGACAATTTAAATAGTTCAAGAAAGAGACATGCATGTATCTCCTCAACCCCCTCCCCTTTAGCCGCAAAAAAACTTATCAACTTCTATTGAAAGATCCTCCATTTAATGGCTACATTTTGTTTGCGAGTTTTACTAACAAGTGTGACTGCCACAACTTTTCAGATACACTTTACTACACACAGTTAGATATAGGTTAATAAGTTGGAGTTGCTCCCTCTAATTGTCGATGGGAGGCAAATTCTTATTTAAGACACTTGTGTCAAGCTTAATTTTGCACTCTTCTTAATACCGACGCCTAATCATTCTTTCTGTTAGAATTTCATAGATACAACACTATCAGATTTCTGTGTCTGTTTGAATGTGTTATTTCAAATTTTGTGTGTGGTATCAGGTATAACCCCAAATCTGTGTGTCACGTCATGTCACATATTCGTTGGAGATGATGGCAAGAGCTAGTAGCAGGCTGATACACGGAAAAAGGCTATGCTCAGGTCCAATGTTAGATTTGGGCTCCTTGGAGCAAAAAGCGTAACTGACCTGCTCCGAAACATGTATAGGTTATCGGAGTTTGTATGTAGTTTGCATGTCTTTGTAACATGCAACCGTATAAAAATACTTTCAAGCAAAACTAGTTGCATGTTGCTAAGAGGTTTCTAGTGGAAGCCCTGTTTTATGTGCATATAACGTCACTGCTAATATCACCATAGTAAGTTATATCCTTACCTGTTTTAGCCATCACCTGGGACGAGCGGTAGCCAGGCATCACGTCGCGTCTCGGCAGCAGTCAGTAGAGTAAGAGCCGAACAGCAGAAGTGGAAAGGTCAGGTCAGCAATCAAAGATCTAATATTTACACAAAACACAAAATGCTCGCCTAGCACAACTTTGAAAAGAGGTGTGCTTGTTTTTTATGAATATGTATTTTTCAAACTGTGAGTTGTATCCTCCTCATATTCATTGCAAGGAGGGAAAAGCTCAATGTTTTAGTTCATTATTTATAAAATTAGCATCCATATAATATAAGCTTTAAGATTGCTAACTAATATAATTTCCAATAGGCATGTATAATTTCAAATTTTATCAGATGAATGTTACTAGGTCATTGTGGTACCTGTACAAAAAATCAAGAATCAATATTTTTTTTGTACAAATTTCAATTAACGAATATCAAACCATATCTGTTTTCTATGCATAGTGAATGAGTGAGTTTGTGGCTTGTTTGTTTATTTATTTTGTATACATATAACTGTATAGAAATAAAGTAATAAAGTAACTTACTAATAACTTATAGAGGCAAATTGATGAGCTTATTTTGTGCAATTATATAGAACATGAAAATAATCAAATGTTTTTGGCCTTAATTTTCTGTTTCTGTTTTTGGACAACTATAATATTGGCAGCTCTTGAAGAATGGTGTTAAATTTCCTAGAAAAGAGGGCTAATCCAAATTCTTATATTTGTGTCAAGGAGTTGAAAATCATTTCAACACTGCCAAGACCATGCACTGTTAATGATTCGGTTATAACTATAAAAATGTGACCCACCTTGGCCTAGATTCCATGACGATTCTGGTTTCTGACATCACAAGACTAATATATGATTTGGACAACGATCACTTGGGTGTGGTATCAGATTTCTTTCATGTCAAATTCAACTTTCTTTTTAAACTGGTCAACCAGTCGCAGCAGAAACCAGTTTCTGTTTCCCTTTACAAGTAACCAAAACACCGTCACTTTAAAAATATGTCACATACATACCACCAACACCGAAGGGTTTCTTGGCTGATCATACTGATATGACTCTCAACTATCCTATTTCTCTACCCTCTACGTATTAAGTATCTTAATGACTTGACTAGATATGCCACGTTTTGTATGATAATCTCAACTCTGGAGCTTTCTCTTCCTCACTTCTTTCCTACTCTTAATTCGTTACACTAATGAGGTAGCTTTGTTAGGTTGGAGGTAATTTTGAGGGATTAAATATCTATGGTTTTGATAAAATAAAATGCCGATACAGTAACAGCATAGTAATAATGGATGAACATAAAACAGTAAACAGAGAGGGTTCTTAGAGAACAATATTACACAAAATATGCGCTTTTGAAATAGCAAGAAAAACAGAATTGGTAATATCAACTAACGTTATGGTTTTGCTTTGCTATAGAACATTACTAGTGCGATATAGAACGGATCGAATCATAAACTATGATCTAAATTGTGTATTTCAGCGTATGACAAAATGACTATGACAGGCAATGGAATGCCTTTGAAAATTGATGACACTTAGTCCATAAGTTGCGGAGGGTTTTCCAGCATCTCAATAAGAAATGTATCTATCGGTGCATCTCCTACTAGCTTGAAAAAGAACAGATGCTCCACTGCTTTCAGACCTGTTGGTTGAAAATAAGAGATTTTTTGTTAGGCATTAAAGAAGAGATTGTTACCTCCTGTCACTCCCTAAAGATGATCTAAATAATATTATCATTTCTTTTCATGCCTCACCCAGGTTGATTCATTCAATAACTAAGACTTATTGCTAATTTTTTCTCTCTTTTTCAAATTTGTCGGCGCCGGCATGGACAACATTTTGATAAGAATTAAATTAGTAACCAATAAACCAGCAGACAGATCTTGCGATTGTATGAAAGTTGTCTGCTCTATGTCAGAGGGGAGGCAATCATTTTACTGCATATATATACATAAATACGCAGAAGAATCGGTGTGAATCATGTGGTATTATTACAGTCATGTAGTAATTGCAGTATAAATATAAGTTAATCGCAGTTATTAAACTTGATAGTTGACTCACCTATACTGCGTAGTGCTGGTAAGCGTAGTAAGAGTTTGGCAAATCTTCCACCATCACCATGATAAGAGCGTTTGACATGTTCCTCAAGGGTGGCGTAAACGGACTCCCGCAATGCTTGCACCTCTGCAACGCTGGTAAGGTCTTTCACCTCTATGGAAACAAAAGGGAATTAGGTTAACCGTCACAGTTCTCACAGCTTACTGAAAATCCATGATAATTATCACGTTTGTGTACGCTTCCAACCAGAGCATACAAAAATAGTGTAAGGGTTCTGTTTATGCAACAATAATTATTACTGCTGACAGTAACCGTCACAAAACAAGTGATGCAAGACTATAAAAATGTATAGATAGCTCAAGAAACAGGAGGTTTAAGGCTGGTTGAACTCAACAGTATTGCGTTTCATACACCAAAAATAGTGGTGATAGTTACAATGTTCTATCTGAAATGTTCAACATCCAAATAAAGATATTTTTTTAGATATATCACTACTTATGAAAGGTGCGTAAAATGTGGTAAGGCAAATATGAGTTTAGGCGTAGAAGATTGCTCCAGCTTCTGATGCACTCACCTGGGTTAAACAATACTTCTGATGCACTCACCTGGGTTAAACAATACTTCTGATGCACTCACCTGGGTTAAACAATACTATCGCTCTGAGGCAGCCAAGTTCTGATTGATCCATTTTCATTTCTCTCATCTTAGCCACCAGTTCTGTCAGGACTCTGTCAAAGATGGTGCCTACACCAGCCTCCCGCGCTGCTTCGCGGCTAACTCGCAGACCAGTGGCTAATAGTATGCCATTCTCTATTACTATTGACCTATATGAGAAGGCTGCTATCAACAACTCATTCCAACCTGCGAAATAAGATTCAACATTTTCAAAATGAATATACCGCACAGACATGATCTTATATTATTATAAAACAATAGTATATTATTATAAAAGTAATAATATATTATTGAGTCGATAATTCTATGTGACGAATGAATCATACTGTTAATGTTCCCACAGGCTAGTTGTCTCCCTCGACCCGTGTTCTGCTGGAGTTAATAGAACATCAAAATAGATGAAACCTGTGGAGTTTTTCGACCCTACTGTCATAGAGCATAGGTTTAGAGGAAATGGAAAATAAGATTGTTAAGTTTAAGGGGCTGTAGACTGACCATTCCTCCAAGTAAAGGATTTCTTGACTGACCTCAGTCTAGTTTTATAGAGATATACACTTACCAGCCCTTATCAGTCTGACTTGATCATCAACTGGAAGCTCTATAAAGTGTGGAATCCTCCTCGCCCATTCTACTAGTGTGAATAACTGCTTATCTGCTGCCTAAACAACAAATTCAAGTTAGATTAAATCTCATATTATAAGTCCTCTTCTAGGGGGGGGGGGGGGGAGTTTGTGGGTTTGGGCTGAAAAGGTCCACATAATATGCTTTGGTAGGTTTATCTGTAGCTGGGGCCTCAATCATCTCTGAAGCTTAAATAGCAATGATCTCCTTACAAATCTTTTGACATAAAAATTATCTAAAATCTAGTCCAGGCTAAGCTGTGGGAACTGTTAGTGACTTCTCTCCTTTTAAATTTTCAATGAAACTCATTTAAGGACGCTCAATTAAAGTCACTTGTCCCATCCCGAAGCATGGGCCGCCAGATATTGGTTGTCTTGAGCGCAATGCTAGAATGACTGCGCTAGATTGCTCACTGTTATTAGGAAACGGCTAAGTCGGTTACATACATACTCTACAGGTGTGCTCTGATACACCTTAAAATATACAGCAACTTAGGACGGTAACAGCTGCTTCGCATTCATAACAAATTTTTTAGTGTCCATGCGTTTAGTCGTGATTTAACCATTTTTTTTAACCATAGGAAGACCTTTTAGTTTTGAAGAAGACCAACAATTTCTAATTGTGTCCAAAATGATGACAAAAATAAACAGAAACACAACAATCAATTAAGGTATTTTCCTGCCCAGCTGCATGGCTTGGTCGAAACCATAGAACGCTTCCTAATATGGTCAACGAGCAGATGTACAGCTGGGATATAGCAAGGGCCAATGATCGGAGAAATCATAGTCATTGTGAGGGCGTTCACCCCGGCAGACACTGTTGTATAATATATAGTTACGCAAATATGTTATGTCTGACTCTGTATCACCAACTTAGATCTAACTTTCTCAGCTACAGCATTCTAGTGCAAACGCAACACATTTTAAAAAACCGTATCAATTTAATTTTTTTCTAAATTTTATTAAAAATAAAGCATAGACGCCTTATCGGTCTGTTACGTACAATCATTACATGTTTTAATAGTTATAGTAGTTTTTAGATAAATTGATTAGTAAAGGGTTCTTGTGATGGGGGTGAATGTCCACTTGCCAGCCTTTTGAGTGCGGGTTTTTATAAATATCGATGTTCGGTGCGAAACTTCTATCTCTTAACAGCACTATGAAAAATTTTATCAAAACATCCTAACTTTGTAGACAACTCATGGCATGATTCAAGTTGTTATGGCGTGTTTCCATTCTTGTTTAGTCTCGTTAAACAACAAATGTACGCGGTTGATATTTCCAAAAGTTTAGCAGAGTAACACTTTCACTTGCTATCTGTGTCATGTCCCTGTTCTATTTTGAGGCCATTTGCGTGATTAACTTCAACTGAAAATCTGTCTTCACACATTAAACAATTAAAAATGTCATTATATCATAGAATTGTTCCCTAAGCTTCAACTAAAATGTCCGACGAGAAATAGCAGCCTTCTCTGGGACAAATTATCCTGGTGTGAGAAGAGATGTGGGTTTTTATGACTATAGTACAAAGGCAACAGTTGGCATTGGCTGCTTCCTTTCCTCCAAAACAGTTTATATGTATTTTAACTCATATTTGATCGGGGATCACTAATAATTGCTATGTGAGTCTAGTTACGGCACTGTTTTTAAAATTCTATAATTATCACGATACTGAGAGGAACAATCATATTTATGTATTCTGCAGCATGCGTGCACACCCAAATATTTATTTGTTATTTGCTTAGTACACAGCAGTCTCAGCAAAACCATAAAACCCAATCTACAATACCCAGATCATGACCAGCTTGATGTATAGTTATCCACAATCCACTGAGATGCAGACGGGTTGGTAAAGGACAGCTTACTTGACAAATGTTGGCGACAGCATCTTTTGTTGCCTCCACATATTTTTCTTGTTTTGGTTCGACAGCCTGTTCAGCTTCTAAGATCTGTTCTATTGGCATATTGAGATAAGTTGAATCGGGTTCCTCAACGACGACCTCATTACTATCCGGAGTTATCTCCTTATTCTTCTGTCGCTCCTCCTGTACAGCTACAAAAATCGACCATTATATTTGAAAATCATAAGAAAGGAAAAGGACATGGTGATTATTACTATGCTCTAAATCTATCTTATCAATTTAACGAATCAACTTTCTTGGCATTCCGAATATGAATCGCATATAATTTTCCACCACATCATCTACCACATAGTGTATTTATCAGTAAAGAAAAAAAAAGTTTAAAGGGGGAAAGTTAATATGAATTATATAGGATGGCACAGGACCCACATCAGGTGACATCAAGGTGACAAATCCAATTTTTCTAATGTGTGCAGCGCAATTTAACCTACCACCTACTACACGTCTCTGTTTCTCTGGTTTCAGTTTTTTAGTTACAACCAAACATGTGTAGTTTGGAGAAGATGCAAACAGTCTGGGAAAATGTAACTGATTCTAAAGTGTGATTCAAATCTATGTATATATGTACTGTGGCCAAAAACTGAACTGTTTTGAGCACAAACCAGCCAAATAGCACAAACCAGTAAAACACAACAAAAAGCCTAACACCAAAGCATTGCTAAACCCATAAAAAGGTGTTACCTTACCGGACCCACCACCCTGCCTGGACCACACAACCAGCTTTCAACTGTAGTGGAGCTTATATACTGATGCATATTCGAGTTGACATCCTGAATGTCATTACTTTTTAATCCCAATGCTACTTTTAGGCGGGTTTATCTGCATACCCTGGATAGTTAAGCGTGCAAACTGTGGCGGGATAGCTGGTAGAGGCATTTCATTACCAACCAGTTTCCCCATGGTGGGGAAAGTTGTTGATAATGACAGGATAACTCGATAACTCAGGAATCATGGGTTCACATCCCATCAGGGTAGCGTGATTTACACACTTTTACTCTTACACATCGTATCATCTTACAATCGTGCTCAGAAAGCTAGTTTTATAAGTAATAGCTGCAAATTCACACCAACTAAATATGCCCTAGTAAACTAGACCTCAAGTCACTGAACTTCAATATTTACACCATCTCATGTTATTATATCAAGCAGGTCAACAACACTTAAAGCCAATTAGATCATCCGATATATTGACACTAGGCCTCTGCTGTTGGTAAACTATAAGACAGCTGTACCATCACTGACTGGATGGGTTACACATAATACCGCTGTCCTGTCCGATGATCCCAAGGAGCGGACAGATCCCAGGAGCGGACGGATCCCAGGAGCGGACGGATCCCAGGAGCGGCCGACCCCCCACTCCCTTGTGTTGGCCAATCCTAGTGAACAACATCGCCTAACACCTTTCCAACCAGGGACATATATCTGAAACTCAATTTTAGATCTATTCAACCCGGCTGTGTTTCGTTGAGTTTAGAGTTTAGAGTTTGCTCACAAAAATCAAATTCAAACACTGAGAAGTCTTTAAATATTTCAGAAGCAAATTTTCATCCCTTGTGTAATAAATAACATAATTATAAGCAACATAAGAGGACTGAGGGAGGTGGGTAGAAACTCAGATATAGCAGGTTTAACTTCTATAGGTAAAGTCATCAATATGTTGGTCTGAGGTTTTGAATAAGCATTCTCATTCAGCGTCTGTACTAGCAAGCATTGTAAGTACTCCAAGCATAATTAAAACACTTCTTAAAATGGGAAACAGTTGATGTCTTCAATCTCTACCTCTGGTACAAAAGTTTGGTCAGCTATCTGCTATCGCAATTTAGGACAGCAGTAGCTGGCCAGCTTCATTAGACATCTAAGCACAAAACCTTTACCACTGAAGCAAACAATGTGCATGAGCATGAGCGTTTTGTTCAAACAAATTAGGAGCTTCCGGTTTGGATAATTGTTTTACCTGCTTGCCTATGTATATCACTACCAAGAACAGCTAAACAGTAGGGGTAAAAGAGAAGGAATAAATTATCACAGAGAAAAGATTGTTTTGTGGAATGCTAATGCTATCTCAGTAGCAAATCTCAAGGGCTCCCCTATCCTCAACGGTTTATCTCAAGCATGCGCCCTAGATCCGTCACTCGGTTTGATAAGACATATCTATGACATCTATAGAACAGTCATGCTTATATTGGATTTGAAAGACGGGGTCAAATACAAGACGAAAGTAAGTAAAAGTAAAGAGATTATATTTTAGTTGAGTTGTCACGTTGCATTGCCTGGTTACAAAGACAAGGATTCCATCTGTTGATGTTTTGTTATAACACTCAAAACATTGCCATTGCAATTACATACATTACTCTGTGCTCTATGTTTTCTTAAGTTTACTTTTTTATCGATTATCTTAGCCTGTGGTAATCAGGTGCAACAAAGCTAACTCTACCAATATCATGCAACGTAGGAGATGGGAGACAAGCACTTCAATAGCTGAATATCAGTTGAGGAACGAGTACTTTAGCCTTGAATACTTTAGCCTAAGATTGGACGCCAAATACCGGTGCATGCATAGGGCAAACTGGACAGCCTCATTGCATTTAGTTACCTTCTCTTTTCATTCCTTGGTTGAGACACTTCATATATCTACAGTATTGACATCTATTCCGCTGTCGCTTATCTATCACACAGTTCCTATCATCTCTGCATGTGTAGTTCAAGTCTTTTCTTACTGTTCGCTTGAAGAAACCTTTACATCCTTCACAACTACAAATTAAGAAGAAATTTTGTATGAGTAATATGTTTTGGTATACCATTAACCTTGTCACGCGGCGGCTACTTATTTTGTTGTAGAAGTCTCTCAAAACAAATAAAGTAGCCTATGACAAGGCTAATGGTACTGGTGGTATTGTTGGTTGTTATTGAATATCCAGCTTCCTAACAAGTTGAAACTGTCCGATTGAGATGTGACACATCTTGTGGACATTGCTCCCTGGCGGTGTTAAATCAGGAGGTCACTCTTTGGGTGGTCTGTTTCTCTTAATATAAAGCTCATGTGGGTCAAACCTGTGCATGTCACAGCAGCTCTCTCTTCTCTTGCTCAATCAAATCATGGATTAGTTCTGTCATCAAATAATCAGGGGCGGAGGGGCGGATGGGAAAAGGGGATGCTTAATCGTAGCTTGTATTGCTTTCTTATTTTTGTGATAAAGAAAAATCTGCATGATGGGCTCTTTCATGAGCAGCATAATGAGAACACAACTTCTGAGTGAATGGCTTATGGTTAGGGAACAAGGCAAATCCCCCGCTTGGCCAAATTAAAAGGCCATGCAGAATGGTAAAAGCTATTGATTACCTGTAAACACCGTAATGTTTGCCGCTGGCACGATCTCCACAAATCTGACAGATGTGTTTGGGATGTGTCATACCTATATGAGGATGCATGGAGCCAGGACTCATCATACTACTGTATGCGCTGCCTACAAACAGTCAGCGATTGTCAGTGTACAAACACAGAGTAATGGTGATACAATACCCTCTGTTAGAAAAGCAGTCTGATCGCTGTAACGTTACGTAATAATAACATAATTTTGGTTCACTTGTCAAAGTCTCCCCAGGAGATTTCCCAACCCTCCTGCGGTTCGTAAACCTGATGAGATGAAACAGTGATACTGTGACATGAAGTAGATGATTAACATCGAGAATGGACATCCCAGTTGAACCCACATAAGTTGAACCCGCGATAGTGGAACGCTAGATTGCGGTGCTTTGACATTTGCGACGCTTGTGAGTTCAACAAACTCTATGAACTGGCCTGGGAATTTTGTTTTTTATAATTAATGAAGAAATGTGTAACGCTGAGGCCATGGTAAGGTCATTCACAGCTGACTGATGTGAAAATTTGTACAAACATGCATCAAGTGTGAAATAACTTTAACAACCTAGTTGACACATGACTTTCCGAGTCAATGGCCTTTAGGCGAGTAACAAACACATTGCACAACTCTATTTTCTATAAATTAAAATTATCAATAGTCTAAAAAAACTAACAAGACCACTCGCCAATGTGATGCAATATGACGTTTTTAAAAAGAAAAATGGATGGATAGAAAGTTTTTAAATAGCCTCAGCAACTTACCTGGGGAACCTACACTGGACATGGGGCTGTGCATACCGCTTCCCATCATTGCATGGGTGTAGTGTTGGGCATCATAGAACCTGTTAGATGTATCTATAGCCATACCACCCATGTGTTGTGCGTGTAGCTGACTAATGTCAGGCTTAATATCCATTTGAGTGACATCGTACATACTTCTCTCTGGCGGACAACCATCTGAAAATATGCGCATTGGTGCATTAATGATATAGAGGTATGATATGAGGATGGTGTTCACAGCTATCAAGTATCAATGGTGTCAAATGTTTTCCATTAAAGAATTACATCTGATTCTCACACTAAACAATTTTCTTTTTCAATTTTTACCACTGAGACCTGATTTATTCTATTGCCAGTGTCTACACCGTATTTCATGACTTTTTTGTCAGTGATAGTAATAAATCCATCCATCCGTCCATCCATTTGTTCAAATCATATTGCTTGTTTGGTTTAATTCAAGAAATTGTTTTTTTTGTGATTATATTCTTAATTGACGGATGTAGGACAAATTTGATTGAAATATGTAAATTTGCATGATCCCCCCTTGTATGTTCCATCATAGGATCCCTTACAAATATTTTGATTGGTCGAAAAACCTGCCAAATGAGAATACTTTTAATCTGATATCAAATCTATTGGCTCCTCCTCGGCTCTACAGGTGTAGAGGTTTAAAAATCCTTTTGTGTCTCATTTTCCTGTGCTCAAAAACCAAACCTGATTATTGGGATGGTTTGGTAGTTGAGACTTTGACGTTTTATAAACGCAACAAAAACCAAACGACAGATAGCTCCCTCTGTATTACCATCACCAAAGGGGTCAACATTCTCAGTTACCATATGTCATTTATACAAATAGCCTGGATCTCCTTGTGACTTTAGGATCAAACCATGCTATAGAGGTGTTTGACTCCATGCCCTGGAAGCTCTGGTTTGAAAATTGCATCATACATCATCCCATCCCACATCTTTCTATATAGAATTTCCCCAAGAAGTTGTAATATTTATCGGCTTGACAAAGGTGTTGCTATTCTTCTTTGTGTTACTTCAGACAAAGTGTCAATGCCCCCTCCAGTTAACCTTGCTACTCCTGTCACTAAACACATCAGCATATTATTAGCTGCTTCAAGTTTAGGCCTTTATGTATTATTATGAAAATGTAACTGAAGGAAAACGTAGTGAAATTGCATCAAAATTCAAGTGAACGACCGACCGGAGTCTTTGCTAGTCTCGGAGTTCTGAGTTGTCACAACAACACTGCCTTCTGTTCTATAATTACAATGCCATACAAAGGCAAAAGGCAGAATTTAAATGAAATTGAAAAGTTGCTGAGAAACATGAAATCATTAAAAATCTACTGGTATGTTCACTTACTTATTCTATAGTCTTCATGGTAATACCAAGACATTCCAGCGAGAAAACAAAATTACAGAACACCTTACCACGTAGTGGTCAACTATCAAAACTCTAGTTGAGAGTTAAATTAAATCCACTATTGATTGAGGCAAATTCTCCAGCCCAGTAAGTTTACAACCCTCTTTTTTTATCTGTCTTATCAGAGCCAGTAGTGTGTTATAACTGACACTGTGGTCATATGAACTGTACTTTTGTTGTTGTTATCGTTTCACTTGAGGAATCAATGAACTAAGTTCACCCTTGTTAGTGTTTACCATTGTTAAACAAATATTTCAAATAGCAAAGGGGAAAGTTCACTGATCGGAGCCCCTATGTCAATGAACTGGATCTCCATTGTATACAATTGTTAGATTTGAACTGTTATTGTTTTTATCGCTGCTGCGTTGATTCACTTTTACCAAACAGGAAATGACTTTGTTTTAGTGTCCTTTAAATGTAAGGTCAGGTCACCACTAAGGTTATCAATAAACACAAACAGTGAGTCATAGATGCTAATATTTTCATTGTCTGAGCTGTATTTTTGTGTGATCAATTTTACTACATAGGGTTGTATTGATTCAAAGATTTGATCTTTTCTGACTTGCTCAGACCACTAAATAGCTGAGTGAAAAAATAATAGACAAAACACAAAGCCATACATATGCAGGTAAAATGGGTCGCTCAGTGATGCTGGAATCCAAAGAAGGAACAATTTTATTTTGTTCAACCTGCCTCAGATTCCCCGACGGACACATTTGAACGGAATTCTCTCAAAATTTGGAGGGTAAAGGAGAAACAACAATGAAACTAATATTTTTATATCACTGAATATTGTTTGTTGACTATAGGTGAATCCTCAATACGCTAAAGATGAAGAAACTTGGCCATGATTTTATGTACTGTCTAAAGTGTATGTACTGCACACAGCATTGTATTGTTGCTGCTGGGTTATTGTGTCTGTCACATCATTGGATAGAACTGTACTACAAAGGAAGTGAGATTATGCAAGCCTGATGCTTAGGTTTTCCAATTATGTGGATTTTGTCTGTTTGCCTAATTTGTTTATGCCTTGATCATCTTCTCTACAACAACACCTGCCAGAAAATTACATGCTGGCTTAGAAAACAGGACAGAGATGCAGGTCTACATCAACGAATATAAAGTGATCACTATAATTGATTACATTCAGTTTCTGACTCAGCAAAGCTTGGATTTCCTTTTAGATAAATGGAAACTAGATTGGAGATTTCTATCCAATGCTAGTCAGTGTCTAGATGCGTAATATCAGACAACAGAAGTGATATCCAGGCTGTTTTGGAATAATTTATGATAGCAGGGAACAATGTTACTCGACTGAAATAATTTTCACATAGCGTTACAGTTTCAAGTGGTCCACATGGGCACCCATTATAATCATACTCAAGCCAAAGTTCCTAAAATTAAACAAAATAACTTTCATTTCAATAAAAATATGCCACTGAATTTTCTTGGATTGCCAGCATGACTAATTTGCAAAAAAGCAGATATTTGACCATATCGAACTAACTCAGCGTCCCATGTTGAGCTAGTGTTCTACACATTGCTGTCCGTTGGGCGTATCTATCCACAGCAGATAATAGATCAGAGATGTCAAGGTAAAATGTAGAGCCAGTTGTTGTCTCAGGTATTCTGTAGGCAGTCTCTGCGATGTTTTAAGGCAGTCAGGTTACAGTTACACCCTCGGTATGAGGATTTAGGGCCATATTTGAGGACCATATGAGGTTAGCCCAATCTTGCGTTTTGTAAGTTTGCAAGTTATATAAGTTTTGTTTTTTAGAACCATAGTAATTTACATATATTGAACAGTCAAGTTGTTGAATGGTAGTATCGGTGACAGTATTCCAGCACTAATTATTGTCACTCCTCATAGTCAACCATCTGGTGTGTATTGTCTCAAGTGGTTTACAGATTTGCGGTGGCTTCCTTGTTCATTGAATACAAGTAACTCTAATGATTAATTATGAGTGTGCCAGGGCATTGTGTGATAAATGGATGGCATTGATAATTATGTGTTCCTGCTAGGTACAGTCTCCAATCTTGTGTGTACAAATTCAGATTGAAGCTTTAAAACGTATGTATAGCCATATGGCCAACTATATATCAATCAAAGCAAGGTGCATTTCGCTGCTTGTGTCATCTTTATCCAGCGGTGCGAGATCTTAAATTTTCCCTGTGTATTTGAAAGTGTCACTTTCTTATGGCCTTGACTATCGCCGGTCGCGACAAAACATATCGCAGGTGGTCAAATTGAACATAATTAAGGAAATTTTGTGCGTCAGACATACTTTGACTCAGACTGTCTGAGATTTAAGGCTTATTTTCAAACAATTGTCAAATTAATCAACTCAAAATCAGGCCATTCAAACTTATACATGTGATGTCATACTGTTTTACGTCATTAACGTCTTAAAATCTTTTCTATTCTTTTTAAGTAGAAGCCGAATTATGCATCATTGGATTAATCCTCTCTTAGCTACACAACGATAAAAGGGTATGACTTCATCGAAATTGTACAAGATTAATGCGAAACAGGTTATATATGTACAAAAACGCTTTGGTAAATACAAATGCATGACCAAAATCAAATAATTTGAGGTTGGGTGCATCAGTAAGGATTTCTGTATGAAACCTATGCTCAATTCTGTAACAACGTTTAAGTTACATTGAGCGATGCATACTATTCTCTTTTTAAAGTCTACTCACTCAGCTGAGAGAAATGCTTGAAGAACTCATTGCGATCCGACATCTCAACTCACAAATTAATAAATAAAGCGCTCAGCTCCACCACAGTGCTCAAAGGATGCCGAGCTACGAGAGATTTATTGTCGATGATTTGCAGAGTGACTAGCAATTTGAAATGGCCGTTTTGTTTTCTGCCCTCCTTATGAAATAGGAAAATGTCCAAACAGACGTCACAAGCGTACAAGAGACAGTTAATGAGGTAAAGGATGCTGCCTGTTGAGACAGTAGGCAGCGGACAGTTCACAGTAAAGAGAGTAATTAAAAACTTACAAGGTATATGTTGAGCAGAAGTAGAGTGCGGGATTGCCTGGTACTGTGATGTTGTCTGATTATGCTGAGGCCACCCCAGGTTATTCCCATTCAATTCCATCTTCTAATCAGTATTTGACTCAGTTAAATGACTTATTCAACGATCATTCCCCTTGTACTGTGTGCCGTGATAAGTTCTCCGATACTCTGTGACCACTGATCCTCAAGTTCGTTGTCATATATGTTAAAACAAACCCGCCTATCTCAACTTTCTTGGTTCAAGAGCCAGAGTTGTTCAGCGCGTTGCTCGGTTTATTCTATAAAAATTGACGTTGTTGCCGGAGTTCAAGCGAAATAATTCCAGTCAACGCTCGCTCGCATTGCATGCCAGCAGGCGGAGCCTCAGTATCACTTGTCTCTGCCTATTCGTTCTTACAAGCTAGATATGGATTGACCGCTAAATTATGACCATACTGTCTGCTATATATCAGCCAAGCACACAATAACAACATCAACTTTAATAAAAACCTACTCGCCAATGTATTGAATATTCAGCGAATATTGAACTTAGTATTACATAACCAACTGTCTACGACTTAGGTCGTTATGTAATCGGAGATAAATGCTTGCCTTGTGCTGATCAGGAGCTTTGACTACACTGCGTTATAACCGCTCTCCATATTAAATATCTTATCAAGAATATATTACTCTGCAGTCTATCTGTCTGTCCAAAGACTCAACGCAAACTGAAGACTTGCACTAAGAAGACTGCAGCTCAAAGATCTATGGCTGAGGTTATTCCTTCGCACATAGTTATTTGGTGTGAATTATCCATGTCGTATGGATTTAGATGTGAGTAGGTCGGCAGTAGACAAAGCTGCAGGAGAAACGCAGTGCATAAGTGCCACTCTTATGACACTGGTCATTGACACTGGTGTTACATAATAATAGAGTTCGTTCACACAGCATACAGCTAAAAGTAATATGTTGAAATAGGTAAACGGTCTTACACACTAGTGCAACTGCCTCATACGATTAGAGATGTGTCAGACTGTGTATAGAATGAATCGCAATGGAAAAGTTTGAATTTTAAAAGGGTTTTTTGACAGAAATATTGGTAATTACATAGGCGGTTTAACTTTCGCTGTAGCAAGAAGCTAATGATCATATTACCATACTTTTTTGGATAGTCTGGTATCTAATTGAGGCTAGGCATGGTGGAGACTGAGAAGTAAAAAAAAATTATATAACTGTGTCATCTATCATAATGACAATCAGGAGGTTACATAACTACTCTATCTAACTGAGTGATATCAATTTTATAAACATGACACCATATGAGCCAATAAGTAAACTATAGGAAAAGTTAGAAGAGGTCAATAAATAGACTGTCCCACTTCCTGCCATTAGAGGAGATGGCTGAGTCCATTTCGCTGTCCCCACTCATTGTCCGGTGATGTGACGCTGTCCCCACCCATTGTCCGATGATGTGACGCTGTCTCCACTCATTGTCTGGTGATGCGACGCTGTCCCCACTCATTGTCCGGTGATGTGACGCTGTCTCCACTCATTGTCCGGTGATGCGACGCTGTCCCAACTCATTGTCCGGTGATGTGACGCTGTCCCAACTCATTGTTCGGTGATGTGATGCTGTCCCCACTCAATGTCCGGTGATGTGACGCTGTCCCCACTCAATGTCCGGTGATGTGACGCTGTCCCCACTCATTGTCCAGTGATGTGATGCTGTCACCACTCATTGTCCGGTGATGTGACGCTGTCTCCACTCATTGTCCGGTGATGTGATGCTGTCCCCACTCATTGTCTGGTGATTTGACGCTGTCCCCACTCATTGTCCGGTGATGTGACGCTGTCTCCACTCATTGACCGGTGATGTGACAATTCAATTAACAAGTTAAACCCTGTGTACATGACAAATCAGTAAAGCAATAACATTATGTGCTGTAAACTCATACCTACGCGCTTCAATTCTGTGTTGCTGAGTTTTCAGTGCTGATGACCTGGGATCAGTAATTAGGTGAGCTGTTCATACTATGTCAATGCTGCTTTTAACAGTAGTTGAGGCTTCTTGAATGAAATGCTTCACACATTCCCCCATATTGAGTTGTAATACAATTCGGTTCTAGAGCTAGGTTGATTCCGCATAGATGAACATGATGAAGATGTTGGCATATCGGTGTACCATACGGTCAAAATCTAGTGAAGGAGGACTTGGTCGTCTGGTTAGGGAGTTTGGGAAAGGACCAAACTCCCTTGCCTGGCCGATCAGAGATTTGGTTTTTTCTAATTTAAGCAGGGTTGTGTCCCCTTCACTCATCAGTGGAAAACTCCAAATACATCCAAAGAGATGAAACTTGATTTAGATCAAGTAATCCATCATCATAGTAATTTTCCAATAAATTAGTAGAGCCGGAGAGGGAATGATGCAAAGCTAAGCACTACCCACTCCGAAGTAGAGAGGAGCAGAGTGGTAAGAAAAAATTTAAGTGTTGACTAAAACCTACAGCAATGCAGACTGATTATTTGAAAACAACCATCTATTATCCAGGTACGACAATAATCAACCTTGTGCTGAGTTGGGTTGACAAAAGAAAAGCAAACTCAACTTGGTGATACTTTGACCTTATCCTAGTAAATAGGATAGTTGGAATACATGTCAAGGCCTCTCTCTCCGTGGGTCCTCTCTCACATGAAAACAGCACACATAAAGTAATTACCGGCAGTTATGCATTTCTTCATTCCCATCACTTACACCTCATCGAAAACACAAGCATGTATTCGAATTATGAATTATGAATTATGATTTCATCAACAGATAAACTAAAAAATTAGCATTTGATGTTTAGTTTTTGAATTTACAAAGAAAATTAAATATATATTTATCTATATAATTATATCAACGTGACAGCAGAGACTTTGGAACATAACTGTCCCAAACTCCCTGATGACAGCTGTAAGAGTGTAAGTTTGATGGAGTTGCCCTCTCCTTATGTAATGGGCCACAAATCTGGTTTGTCCAAAACCATAGACTATATCAAAATGGAGAATTCTCCCTGTTTTCGACCAGACATGTTAAGCAAGTGTGTTTTTTATCTGAAATCAAATCAACAACCACTCCGTTTGTCTGATCGGTTCATTTATATATCTATTTTGATGCAATCATGAATAAAAAATACGTATTGTATTCTGTATTGTAAAAGGAATGTGAGTTTTTAAAAAAAAACAAGTCCAATTGTTTGCTTAAGTCATTGTAACAAAGAAAAAAGTGAGAGCAACTATTTTTGTGTTGTTGATATAATAGAGGGTTCGAAGCCATCCAACTACGATCATTATGCTCATCTCTAAAAAGACAGTGAGTGAAATCTTTTAGAATATACGCCCCTGGTATGCCCTAAATCTTTAAACTGTGTTTGAAGAAGCCTAAGGAAAGACAGCCTTTGGTTCAGAGTTGTTGCTAACACCAGCTGGAAAAAAGTTTTTGTTCCTGCTTGCTTATTTTGAACCCCTTTTTGATGCGCTACAATGGAGCGAGTCTCTCTGCAGATGTCATCAAACCAAACCAAACCAAAACCAACCGAACCATATACTGCGTGCTCTTTGGTTTTAACCCTTTTCTTGAGGTTCTCAACTGCCTCACAAAACCCTTGTATGAAAGGAGTGCCAGTTGAGAGAACAAAGGACAACTGCTTAATTGCCACTGGATAGAATATAGCAGTGTCGGCTGATCTGGGTATGGGCCTGCACTTGAATGGATCTGGTGGGGGTGGTCCACCCTTCGCAAGATAGTCATCCATTTCACCTCCACGGCAAGCTTGGATGAGGAAGATTTTAGGAATCCCAGGAAACCGACGCTGAATGGGAGCGATGAGATGATCATTGACACTTCTAGCATGGCATTGACCAGTTAAGGTATGATTAGATTTACTTGCACAGCATTGGATATCTCTAGTATCACAAAGCAAAAACTCTTCGTTCTCAAAGCCGTGAGACATGAGAACTACAAAAACAAAACTTGGCTCTTCTTTTATTGAAATGATTTTGTCTCTAAAAACATCAAATTGAGACACTGAAGGGTCCTCGTTTGGACTTACAGGTAATAAATCACACCCAAGATGCACATTCGAATCTCTTTTCAGGAGGTTGAATGTTTTCATGACCTTATCCATATCTTTAGTGTAGCCATTAGCTAGGCTGCTTGTATCTCTCCACACATCTCCGCTTGCTAACTTGTGCTCATATTTAAATTTGGTATTTTTGATCATGACAAATAAACCTTCGCTCTCCAGCGGATATTCCGAGTGTGGATCTGGTGCACAGCCTTCTCCTCGGTCAAGAAACTCCATCGTCCAGTAAACTGTAAAATAGAAAATGTTATATTTTTCTACATATATGAGAGTTATCTGCTCTCTTTTAAAGTTGTTAGCAAAAGCAGCTGTACCCATGCAAGCATGACATCTATTTGGACAACCATTACTGTAAAGTGCTGTGTTGTGACCACAAATGTTGCAGTTGTCACAGTCGACCCCAATTGTTGTTGGATTTAGTAGGTTTTAAAACCGTTTTAAATGTTGTATCAAATGCAAGTGTCAGGAGCAATTTTGTAACTCCTGACAAATACCATAGTTATTATACTGATATTTATTAGTGTAGGTAAGCAGCAGCCTTATAGGCCCTGTATTTATCAATTGAATTATGATTATTATGGACGGCACAGTGCAAATTAATGGTTTATAAACTGTGCATGCGCTAAAAGCATGCTTGTGTTATTCCATGGCTTACTCAGAGATGTTTAATTTATTTAGCCTTGGTATGCTGAGCTAGCAAAATGTAACTTATTGTACTATCTTAAATAATCTGCCGTACAATGCAAAAGTGTAGCACAAAGGAGCCGATCATTAAGGCATAACTGATCATTATATCAAGCGCTAAATGCTTGGCGTGCTAATAATGATTGAAGGATGTTTGATTTAGCTTCAGTTTAATTATAATGAAACAAAAATATAATTAGGAAGATAATTAGTTAGTAATATGTAAATTTAGGCAGCAACTATTAGAGACACAACTGCCTCAACAAAAATAGTGTTCAACAATGTTTATTGCAACAGTGACCTTTTAATCAATGCTATCCCCCCCCCCATTTTATTAGCCACTACACTATGATTATTTATTTATTATTGGTTTTTAGTTGTGACTATTTATCTGGTCATGGAAAGCAGCATTAGAAAAACTGATGGCTGTAGAATTATTATTAATTCTATGATTAACATAACTTATACATACTGGAAACTTCAGAATAGGAGTAAGATCATTTTTATGTTTAATAATTATTTATTATCAAATAAATGACATACGTAGCGATGCCATGTGCTAACCAATATTTATCATATGTTTTATAATTAATCTTGGGTTTATGAGTCATGTATAGTCAGCAAACAGTCAGCATCATTGCAAAATATCGACCCTAGCAAATGTTCTACTTATCAGCAAACGGAATTTTTTATGCGTCACCTCAACATTATTGCAACGTGCCAACTCAACAATCCTAACACCCTATATAAGGCAGGGCCCACCGTAGTAAGTTTGGAGTAGCAATTTAGACTTTGGCAGCAAGGGTTTGTCAGAGGAGTATCATTTTAGACTTTGGCAGCAAGGGTTTGTCAAGGTAGTAGCACTTTAGACTTTGGCAGCAAGGGTTTGTCAAGGTAGTAGCACTTTAGACTTTGGCAGCAAGGGTTTGTCAGAGGAGTAGCATTTTAGACTTTGGTAGCAAGGGTTTACCAAGAGTATCAATTTTAGACATTGGTGGTAAGAGATTATTGAGAGGAATTACAGAGTTCAAGATTACGAGTTGAAGCCACGGTGACAGAGACGTACACAAAGAGGAATTACAGAGTTCAAGATTACGAGTTGAAGCCACGGTGACAGAGATGTACACAAAGAGGAATTACAGAGTTCAAGATTACGAGTTGAAGACACGGTGACAGAGACGTACACAAAGAGGAATTACAGAGTTCAAGATTACGAGTTGAAGACACGGTGACAGAGACGTACACAAGGAGGAATTACAGAGTTCAAGATTACAAGTTGAAGACACGGTGACAGAGACGTACACAAGGAGGAATTACAGAGTTCAGGATTACGAGTTGAAGACACGGTGACAGAGACGTACACAAAGAGGAATTACAGAGTTCAAGATTACGAGTTTGAAGACATAGTGACAGGAGCATTCACAAAGAAGAATTACAGACTTCACTAGAATATAGCAAGTACCGTATTATTTTGTAAGGCAATTATTTTTAAGACCTTGAAGATTTATTTATATCTAAAATTTTATGAAGTTAAAGTGTCATCTGATTTTGTTTTCAATAAATTCAAAATTCGCAAGAGGCTAATATTTTCTAGCCGGGCAGGTGGCACTTCAGGGTATTTATTGGCATCCCTAAAGTGGGGCGTAAAGCAGTTTATTTTGGCAAGTGAGACTGCTTCGCTTGGGTCAAATACTTTAATAATTAATAAGTCATCCTTTGATGTAATTGAAAGTGATTATTTATAAGGCTGAAATTCAATTTTGTTTTCATAAGTAGACTATCAAATTATATGTTATGTAATAGTAAAGCTAGTTCTTTGAAGTATCATTTCCCCCCCCCCCCCCGCCCCCCCCCCCCCCCCGCAAGTCAGGGTAAGGATAGTCCTAGTTCTATCAAGTAGCCTTTTCTGTTCAGAACTGTGAACGGTAGAACGAAGTCTATTTTTGGGTTGCCTTTTGTTAAACAAAGCACTTGATTATTGACATAATAGACTAATTGAGATATTAATCTGGTTTATTAACATAAGTGTGTAGACATAAACATAGACAGGTCATACATAATTTGTTGCATTCTTGTAAACCTTCCTAACCACGTCATAATAAGGAAGTTACAATAGGGTTTCCCCGTGAAGTTCCTTTGTAATATTGAGGAGGGAATTCCCTAAGTTAAACTATCTTGAGTAACTACAGTTGAATAGTATTAATTGACCATAGAATTTAACGCTTATTATTACATTGTATTTTGAGATATTACCCCTGCTAGGAACCTGAGAAAATTAGTATTTACTAACGGCGTAAAACCAAAAGCCCACCTTACCAGCCTGACACAAGCTGTAAAAGTTTGTAAGAGTTCCTGATTGGAGTTGGAGAGTGTTTCCATAACTAACTTGCCTGCAGTCTTTGTACAGTCTGCGTTTTCTCAGTGCCGACCCTCTCTTGAAGATTCAACCTGGTATGCAGATGTAGTCAACCTGATATGATGAGTGATCTGTGCAGGGAGAATTTTCCCTGGTCTGTGGCATCTGCAGTTGAGCTTGCCCACATATGAATCAAGGAAGTTGGCTTGCCTATCCAACAATAAAGGGCTTATGAAAATTCATTTATCCCAAAGTGGCTTATCTCTACTGTGTGTGCAAAGCAAACTGACTTGACTGATATAACTTGATGATGAGTAATCAAACAAAGAGTAATACAATTTTCTTTCACACAGTTTTTCGTTCAGTTATGACAGCGCTGCCCACTGCTTGTTAAAGGTGTCATCTCATCTCATATATTGATAATTTCAACTTAAATATCCAACAAAGTTCTGATTTTGGAAATTAAATTGAGGATTATGGAAATGGAAACTAATCTTAGAGTTGAAAAGATAAAGATTTTAACCAGCAGTTCATTGTTACAACACAGGAGGAAAAGATTGCAATATTCTGAAAAGGTTTGAATTAGCTAAAGATTACTCAACCCTCTTTACCTCATATAGACCCCTGTCAGCTCGCACCAAATTTTAGCTAACTGACTAGCTAGCTAATCATTCACCTGAGAACTGTGGTTTGGAGCTAAACACTAAATATCACGAGAGTTATCGGTGATCTTGAGGCTCAGATCAAAATACCAGCCATGGCAGCCATTAACAATATTAAATCATAGGGAGCAGGCTCCCAATACCAAAAGTCCCCTGTTTATTGACATAAAAACCGTCATTATCAATCCCTCATTCTTCAGTCTGTAAAGAATATACAGACAAGACGGAGCTGCCTTTTGGAAAACAGAGATGTGACCAATTTGTAGATCCTCAATATTTGTATTTGTATATATTGTCATGAACTCAAGCCCATGGGACAACTGAAACTATTATACAAGTATTACACCCATTGCTGAGGCTGTTTCCTATCACGCAGCTGTGAGACTGTCTGATGGCATCAATAATATCCAATTACCTGATAATACACCCTATTGACTTGCTGCAGAAGCGAGTTCCAGTTCATCTAGGCAGCAATGTCTGCGCCAATTTGCTCTCAGTTTGTAGGCAGGTCAGAGCACACCTGGGGGTCCAACAATCCCCAGTAGTCAGTGGACTGCAGTGGAATTTGAACCCACAACCTTCAACACTTGCGCGCGCTGAAGACCCATTTAATTACAAATACACACTGTATATGGAGTTTTAATATTTTGAGAAGGAAAGCAAGCTACATAATCACTACATTTCGAAGCGTCAAATCAGGGAGTTTGGGACCAAACTCCCTGGTCAAATGGGGGGCATCGAATGAGTTGTCCGCTTCTGATTCAAATAGATGCTTACGATTTCCAAGATACCAATACCTTAAAAAAAGCTGCAGTGGTCAGGATTTGAAGCCTCTCGCATAACAGTCTTTGCTGTTATCCGTTCACTCACCTGCTGCACCGAAACAGCATTTTTCGGTTCCCCCAAAGCTTGGCTCCAAAAAGTTATGGTTCCCCAAAAATGAAGGAACACAAACTAATGCGAACAAAAATTAAACTAATCCTATTCCCATGCTTCAATAACTAGTATAATCGGCGTGATGTCAACGCATAGAACCATTGTGAATGTGAATAGCAGATGGGGTATTGATTTTAGACAGTGGTCTTTATTTGATAGTTTCAATAAGAATGAAAAAAAAAATTATTACTTTGAAACATTAATTATAAGGGGTTGCACTAAATCATCACACACTCTGAAACACGAAAAAATTAGTGAGCTATCAAGTAAAGTGAGTATAGTAAAATTTGTGTACAAGTAGTACACAGGTTCCACCTAGTAGATTATTGGCGACAATAGTAGTTATAAAATCAGTCATAAAATATTTAGGAAATAGTAAAAGTATAAGCTATGGTGACAAAAAGTTGACACCTGCTACAGTTACTTGCACTGCTGTCTATTGATCAACCTTAGGATTTCCCCAATTTGGCTCCTGTGATTTCATCATTTTTAAGAACGAAAGTTTCTTGTTCAGACTTGTCGATAGAACTGGCTGCCAGAAAGACTCTGCTTGTTTCACTTCGGCAATTTGCATCTCACATATGTATTTGTTTGCCACTACAGACCTCACTTCCCTGCACACATCATCAAACCAACCATGTACAGAGGCAGCTTCAACACTTGGCTTCCCTGAATTTTGGGCTCTCTCTTTAAGTTTGCTAACAGCTTCACAAAATTCATATAAAAAGTAAGAGCCTAAATTGCGATCAACAAATGACAGTTGTTCCCTCCCGACCGGATAAAATACTGCAGTGTCAGCTGATCTAGGAATGGGCCCCGATCCAAATAGATCATGATTATCACCTTTTGCCAAATAATCATCCATGCGTCCCCCTCGACAAGCCTGAATAAGAAAGATTTTCGGGATGTGTGGGAATTGTTTTTGAATTGGCATTATGAGGTGGTCATGGACATTTCTACCATGACAGTCACCTTCCAGGCTATGTTCGCCTTTTCCATTCAGACAGCAGCTTATGTCCTGAGTATCCGAGAGCAGGAATATTTCATTATTGTGGCCATGTGACATAAGGACAACAAAAACAAAACTGTATGGTGGATGACCTTCTCTTGGCTCGATCTCATCAATGAATTTATCAAAGAACTTTCTGCCGTCGTTTTTATTAGATGTTAAATCATCTTCCCATTTAACATTGAGATCTCCACTTTTGATGCAGAATGTATCCTCAAGCTGCTTTGTGTTTCGAGTATAAGCAGCCAGATCAGTTGTCCTCCATTGATCGCCTCTAGGTAAGAGGTAATTGTATCCGAATTTCTTATTTGTGATGATTACAAATAAACCTTTGCTCTCCGAGTGCAGTGCATATTCAAAGTGTGGTTCTGGGGATGTAGCAGGTTTTCTAACAATGTATTTTGGACCCTGCAATAGTGAAATAGCAAATTTAAATAGCCCCTTATACACCTATTAATTTTTTTTTTCAGCTCAGTGACTGAACCTTCTATGTCATAGATGTTAATTTTGTTTGATAAATGATGTTAATTTATTAGATTGAAAAACTATACAATGGTTCAGCTGTGGGTGTTATTGTGAGAGTTTACCATAGAGTTATTATATAATAACTTTATGGAGTCTACTCTATTTTGAGTGAGTGGGATAACTGTTTTATATTCAAGGGTTCTATGTCAAGGTGCAACTACAACTCCGAGTAGTGAATAGCGGGCTATCTAACTAGCGCCATCGACCCATTCTTTTTTGGGGATGGTGAGATGGCGCAATCGGTTAGCGCGCTTGCTATTCACTGCCAGGCGATTAGTGCCGCAGGAGTTGTAGGTTCGAGTCCCACTGGGGGAGCTTTCAAGGTTGATTGTTCCAGCCCCCAGCACCCTAGGGTTTATACCTCTCATATTCAAGGGTTCTATGTCAAGGTGCACTTTCCACTTCTCTCAGAGTTTTGATGTTAAGAAATATGATGGGAATAATATAATGATTACAGATTGGGAATTACTCATGTCACAAGAAAGTCACTATACTCATCGATGTCACTACACAGATCCGACAACATTTGATGTGATTTATGAGCAGAGAATAATACACTCGACCAAATTAATACACATTAAACACACAGCCTCAATTTGCACTTATTTTTGATTCAATGATACTATGACACTACACAATCCTATCATATTCAGCCGACATATAATTATCACTCAAATTGTATTTACTGATTCTATGACACTGTGATACTGCCCTTCCTGTAATATCAAGACTGTCAAATGATAAAATTCCCAACACTCTAAAATTATCTTGAAAAAACGAATGACGATAATTCTACAGGCAGGCAGGACCACATTAAGCAACCTATGCTTGGCAACAGAGGCTGTCTCCATAAATATATTTGATGGATTTAAAAAGAGTTTAATCTCCTTGTTGTTCAAGTATGAGGCAAATAATCCTGTGTGGGATGCTGCCAATTTGCGGCCAGTTGAGATGAAATTGAATGCAAAAAGCAAAGAATTATAAAAATTTGAATGTTGATAACCTTCTATTTCTGGCAATGAAGAATGCTGTTGATAGAACTGGTGTCTGCAACAACCAATTTTTTGTATAGTACATCTGCCAATAAAAAAGGGACTGGTTTTCTACTTGTAAAATTCTACACCCTGACATTACTCCCTAGTTTGTTTGACAGGGCCCCGGGGGTATCTGACTTCTTGGGTGGTGGTGGCAGGAAGGGTGTTAGTTAGTGGCATTTCATCAACAATCCCACACCATACTAGCCTTCTCACATGGCTAAAAAGTAGCCATGTGAGAAGGCTACATCGCCACGTACTCGTGGTTCAGTTTTTTTATGACTAATGAAGGAGATTGGTACAATAGATAGTTTTTGAATCAGAAGGACTACAATCTAATGTGGGCTCAAGGTGCTGCTGTTACACTCACCATTGTGATTCTTGATTTCTGTGTCTTCTTCACAGCTGATTTGTGACTTTGTACCTAGGGTCTACAATAGAAACCGGGGTCATCCATCACAAATTCAGCAAGAGCATAGTTACTAATACTGTGAGGAACGGAATTGGTACTACGCCTATACTAAAGTATATGCTGTGTACTATTGTTGTACTATAGTTGTTCTATAACCGTCCTACTTTTAAATCTGGTTCTAACTATGGTTCTAGTAATGGTTTTAACTCTTGCACTCAGGACACTTCTAAATGTCACTTTATTGTCGTGTTATTCATTTGTAGATCTAATTTGGAGTTGCCTCCCTTCGTGCACTGAAGAAAGACAAGATTGCTCAAATCTATTAAAATGTGGTTCCAATTGGTAATGCTAGCACTCTGGTGAGTGTTGTGTCCTCATGTGCAGTGATCGCTAATTAAGTCACGTGCTCATTTAGCCATCACAATTATAATCAGTTGATATACAGTTGATCACATATACACAATGGTCACGTAATAAATGTACACGCTCCAACAGCAAATCAAACAGCTTGATTTATATACAACCAACAAAACACAAAATAAACATTGGCGACGAGGATAAAACTAAAAAGGATTGAGGTGGAGAAGGAGACTATGCCAAAGAGGGTGATAGATCCATAAACAGACGGTACGCAGCCAAACACAGACACAGACTAAGCGAAGAACAGAAGCCCATGACAGTGACGGCATGGGCCCCTGGGACTTGCATGTCTTTACTTTGCCAATGTCCACTATCAACCACCCAAAAAACACCAGTGTTTTTTTGGTGGTTGATAGTGGACATTGGCAAAGTAAAGACATGCAAGTCCCAGGGGCCCATGAGTGAAGGGGACAGAAAAAACTATCAGAATAAGATAAGTTGATTTCCGATTACTTGTAGTACTAATTGTAAACCTTTACCCATTAGAAAATTTTCACTGAATAGCGCATATCAGATCATAAAAGATGAGTCTAGATATAGGACGCCCAGGTAATTTTGAGGTAGAAGGTGAGGCAAGTGTAGTAGCTACAGCTTGGTTGGTATGGATCGAGGAGTTCGATTGCTATGCTGATTGTAAGGGTTTGTTCAACCCCAGTGGAACTTCCGCTAAGGAAACATCGCTTAGGAGACAACGCCAGGCATTGTTGTTGTTCTGTGGTGGACCACGTGTTCGGGAGGTGCTTAAGAATCATAACGATTCAATTGAGGAGGTTACTGAAAAATGTCAGCCCGGTGATTATGATGGCAAATCTTGAATGCACATTTTTTGGTAAAACCAAATAAAAGGTTCATGCGTCATGTGTTTAGGCAAATGCGTCAGACTGCAGGTGAGACGATAGTTCAATTCGTAGGTAGACTTAGGTTCTGTAGGCTGTGAGTACGTTGATGTTAATGACTCGATAGTTGATCAGATTGTTTCAGGCTGCTATTACGATGCTCTTAGAAAAAAGTTCTAAGAAGCAGGGGCAACTCTCGACATAGCAAAGCTAATGAGTATTTCAGCATCAAATGAAGCGGTCGAAATGCAAAATAGGGAAATGAGAAATGGTCAAAACCCTGGTGCTAGCGCTAATGCTAAAATTAATGCTCATGAATTTCTCAATGCAACAGGTGGTGTCAACTGATTAGGCTCATTTGTTAGGCATGGAAATAGTGGCGGCAAGCCAAAACCCAGATATGAAAACTCAAATGGTGGTAAATCCTACAGAGGTACATCAAATCGTAAGTCAGCTGAATCATGCTATAGGTGTGGTTCTTCGAATCATATTGGTAGTGATACTAACTGCCCAGCTAAGGATAAGCAGTGTAATAAATGCTTAAAAATAGGTCATTTTGCTACTGTGTGTAGAAGTGTTGAACCTAAGAAAAAGGTGCATTCCATATTGTCAGCTGGTAGTCAAAGTGCTGATCAAGGTCAGGCAGCATTTCAGTGCAAAACTATCAGGCCGAAGTTTAATCTAGACAAGCTTGAAATCAGAGTAGGAAACATTCCGCTTGATGTGCTTGTAGACTCTGGCTCACAGAGCAATGTGATTTGTAAAGACACATTTGATTTACTTGTGTCAAGAGGTCTTAGAGCCAAAGTAGAGCCAACAGACCTGGAACTGCTTCCGAATACTGCTGATAAGCCCTTAGACTTGTTCGGATGCTTCAATGCGGAACTAGAAGCAGGAAATCAGCGGGCAACAGCTGAAATCATAATTATTAATGATAGGGATCAGACGTCGTTGTTGAGTAATGATACATCTCACACACTAAAACTAATCAAAATAGGCTACAACGTAGGAGTAAATAGCTTAGATTCTAATACCAGTAATGTCAGTAATTACGGTAGTCTGCTAGATAACTATGAGAATTTATTTTCAGGCGTAGGTAAATTCAAAGGCCCAGATATAAAAATAGGAATAGATCCTAATGTAGCTCCAGTGTGTCAACCATATAATCGCGTTCCATTCGCACTGAGGAGTAAAGTAGAGGCTAAACTAGAACAGCTAGTTAAATCAGATATCATAGAGGTAGTAGCAAAGCCTACACAGTGGATTTCACCTTTGATTTCTGAACCTAAGGCTAATTGTGATATTAGGTTATGTGTTGATATGCGTAGGGCAAACCAGGCAATTATTAGAGAAAGACATCCCATGCCGACTGTTGATGATTTATTACAGGATATGAATGGCAGCAAGGTTTTCAGCAAATTAGACATGAAGGAAGGCTTCACGCAATTTGCGCTGCATCCTGATTCAAGGGATATCACAACATTCAGTTGTCACATTGGCTTATACCGATATAAGAGGTTATTTTATGGTTGCTCTATGGCTCTAGAGAAATTTTATGCAGAGATTCATAGATTGATTCAAGGCATTCCAGGTGTAGCAAACCTCGCTGATGATATTATTATACGTGGCTCAGACAGAGCTGAGCATGATGCTAGATTGATACAGGTTCTGGACAGGCTCAAATCAGCAGGATTGACACTCAACAGGCAGAAGTGTACATTTGGTGTTGATGAGTTGAATTTGTAGGTCATAAACTATCAGCAAAGGGCATCGATCCGATGGCTGGTAAAGTTGATGCTATAGTAAACGCTAAGGAACCAACATGCATAGAGGAGTTGCGTTCTTTCTTAGGATTAGCTAATTATTGTAGCAAGTTCATACCAGATTTCTCGACCAAGACATAACCACTGAGCAGACTGAAAAAGCAGCCAGTAGATGGCAAGCAGAAAGGTGTCAAAGAAAAATTTGTTCTCAACCAAGAGCAGATAGTAGCGTTTGAGAAAGTGAAGAAAAGTCTAGCCAGTAGTGAGACTTTAGGTTATTTTGATCTCAAATATCCAAATAAGGTGGTAGCTGATGCAAGTCCTTTTGGTTAAGGTGCTGTCCTTATCCAGGATCAGGAGGATGGACCACGGCTTATTAGCTATGCATCGAGAAGTTTGAGTGATGTTGAATCTAGATACCATCAGACTGAAAGGGAAGCTCTAAGTTTGGTATGGGCATGTGAAAGATTCAAGCCATATTTGATAGGCAATAAGTTCGATTTGGTTACAGACCATGAGCCACTGAAGGTTATTTATGGTCCGCGTTCAAAACCATGTGCTAGGATTGAACGCTGGGTGTTACGTCTTATGCCATATGATTACACTGTAGTTTATTGGCCAGGTAGCAAAAACGTAGCAGACCCTCTCTCAAGGCTCTCAGCAAGTAAAGTTTGTGATTTGTCTCTCGCAAACAAGGCTGAAGCATATGTTAGATTTGTAGCTTTAAATTCTGTACCCAGACCTATGACCGCTAAAGAGATATAGAAAATTTCTTTGGATGACGAGGAATTATCCATTGGTAGGAAATGCATAAATTCAAATAATTTTGATGTTTGTGGTATATCAAAGTCAAATAAGCTAATTAGTGGTGAATTGTGTGTGATAGGAAACCTAGTATTGAGAGGCAGCAGAATAGTCATACCCTCTCAACTCAGACCACATGTTTTAAATTTAGCTCATACAGGACATCTAGGGGTTGTTGGTACAAAGAGGAATTTGAGGACTAAGGTTTGGTGGCCAATCATTGATAGCGATGTGGACAAACACATCAAAGCATGTCATGAGTGTCAATTAGTAGGTAAACCAAGTTCTCCGGAACCCATGTTGAGTTCTGACCTCCCAACAGCGCCATGGAAGGAAGTTGCGGTAGATCATTTTGGTCCATTTGGTCATTCTAGCCAGTACTTGGCTACTTGCTTGTTGTTATTGACTATTATAGTAGGTATTTTGAGTGCATTCCGGTGAAATCGACCAGTGCTGCAACCACACTAAAGATATTAGATGAAGTTTTTTTCAAACTCATGGAATCCCACAGTACTTGAAAAGTGATTCAGGATCACCTTTCATCTCGGAAGATTTTAGGAAATTTTGTGAGAAATTGGCAATTAAACACAGTAGGGGTACACCTAAGTGGCCGTAAGGTAATGGTCTTGTTGAATCATCGATGAAGTCCATAAAGAAAAGGCTTCAAATAGCCGTGACTACAAGAAAAGATTGGGAAGTGAACTCCACAAGTATTTATTTTCTTATAGAAATACACCCCATCCTGCGACTGGTAAGAGTCCAGCAGAATTATTATTTGGTCGTAAGCTGCGTATCAAATTACCGATGTAAGATAATGATAGTAAGTTAGATGATATTAAGGTCAGACAGCATGACGCCGAATATAAGGCTAAAGTAAAAGAATACACTGACCGTAAGCGCAAGTGTATACAGTTGATCACATATACACAATGGTCACATAATAAATGTACATGCTCCAACAACAAATCAAACAGTTTGATTTATATACAACCAACAAAACACAAAATAAACAGTGAGTACGAGGTATTTAACTTTTAATTTCTAGCGACGAACAGCTGGTTCCCACTACTCCACAAAGTAATTTACTAGGGGTTGTTATTGAGCCTGACGTTTTCTTAGCTTCACTAGAAGTTGCCTTCAAGCTGTTTAAAGAAAGGTTCCTGCCGATAACCTGTTAAAACCCCTGTCTTGTTCTAACAGTAAAACTCTCAATGAATTTTTGAGACAATACTCTTGCACCACAAAGTCAAGATAGTCTTTAGATGTTGGCACGACACAATCACTATTTATGAATGTGTTCAGGTGCGTTTGATAGTTTGTTATTCAACTTAGGTGACTGATCTTAATTATGAGTACCTACTTGATCTCTGTATAGTGCCTGGAAGCAGGGAGAATTCTCCCTGCTGGAAGCTCAATCAGGTAATCAAGGCGGTATATCAGTATCACAGGCCTCTTAGCCAAGTTTATCAAATTAGCTAAAGACTCCAACACAATTTCTAGTGAAGGAAAGAGGAATCAGTCTGTGGTCACTCTAAAATTGATGTTCAAATTCTATATTCAATGTTGAATTAATGGTTTCACAGATGAGAGGTATCTTATCTTAATTCAAGAGTGGCTTACTCCTTCAAAACACAGGAATCTAATCCTAAACTATTAATCTTAATCTATTTAACCCCCAAACAGATATGACTACTATTTATTTCTGTTCTGCTTTAACAGTAGTTCCCAATGATGCTTCTCAATGATGCGAATTTTCTGCGTTTAACTGTGGGTCACAATGATTTCCGACTTTGATATGAGCACAGACGCGAATTACCTGCATTTAAATGTGGGTCACAATGATTTCCTACTTTGATATGAGCACAGACGCGAATTACCTGCGTTTAACTGTGGGTTACAATGATTTCCGACTTTGATATGAGCACAGACGCGAATTACCTGCGTTTAACTGTGGGTCACAATGATTAAACCTCCTAAAGTTAATTTTGAATCCTGTTTTAGAGTGTTGTTATAGTAACAATTAATCACGGCTTACTTCAGTTGATTGCAAAAATGTCTTATGAACTCTTAGTGAATTTGACCTAACGTTTGAGTACCTGACGAACTGTCCCGAATTACTTCGCCAATTACTATATTATGCATAGAAATCAACTACAACAGTTTATTCACTAAAGTTATGGTTTATTGTCTTGATACTTATAAAAAAATGATAATGTAATTCAAATGATACTCACAGTATATTAGTCCTTAGACTCCACTTTAGTTTTAGCGTTCTCACAAAGATCTCTGATTTAAAGCTAGCATTTATTAAATCAAAATATAATATCTTTTATTAGCTATGTAAAAAGGTGACTGTGCTGCTCAAAGATTTAAACTGTAATGATTTACTGTTCAAATTGATGGTTGTAGTTGCGATATTGTTTATCTGTATAGAATTTCATGCATGGCGTCTAGTTATTCATATAGTTTAGTCTGAGCCCCCCAGGCTTTTGCCTCCGTCCGCCGGCACGCCCGCCCGCCCGTAACCTGTAACTAACTTATTTAATAGTTTCATGCATGATATAATACCTATTATTCAAAGGAACCAATCAATATATTTGCCTAACTAAAAAAAGCACAAGGGATGCCTTTCAATCGCAGTATGAAATGTCTTTTGAGCAAACAATTGTACTCCATAAGTCTACAAAAGAGCTTTTAATATGATCTTTGATTAACTACAGATTTGGTAACCAACGTTGAATGGCATAGTGCACAGTGGCATTGTTACAGGTTCTTACAAAGAAGTGAATACACTGCTTGATATGACCACCATCTGATGTCTAGTTAACTAATCAATGCCACTGTGCACTATGCCATTCAACGTTGGTTACCAAATCTGTAGATATTCAAAGATCATATTAAAAGCTTTTTTGTAGACTTATGCAGTACAATTGTTTGCTCAAAAGACATTTCATACTGCGATTGAAAGGCATCCTTTGTGCTTTTTTTAGTTAGGCAAATATATTGATTGGTTCCTTTGAATAATAGGTATTATATCATGCATGAAACTATTAAATAAATTAGTTACTGGTTGTGACTTTGCGAGACTCAACAAAGGTTGAATAATATTTCAGCTTACAAGGACTCTCAGATAAAGAAATAAAAATATTGGCAAAACTGAACAGGAAACTTAAATTTTTCCTAGAATAGCCTGTATCAGTTGGATGGATTTCTCACTGAAAATATCGCTAATGTAGACAAAGGTTTAGGCTATAACTGGAATAACAATTCAACTGGCAGCGGCAAACTCTACTCTTGGGTTCACCAAACCAACATACATGTACCTCTCTGGAGCAAGGTGCCTTGATCCAAGTGAGCAAATTCGACAGGATTACCTTGAAAAGAGAACTGGAAAAACAGAAAAAGAGGTAAGCGTACATGAAAAATGGGTTTACCTGGGAATCCACTTTTGCGATCATGAACAATACTGAAGAGAACACACATCTTCAAATAGAATCTGTTTGGTTCTGTTCTATCCTTACACAGTTCTACTCCCTGCTCAGGCTCTGACACATATTTTGAACTCATTATATTATTATGAACGTTAACATTAAATTTGGTTTTGATTCTGGATGAAACTTCTTCAATAACATTATTGGATCTTTTTTAATTTCCCTTTAGAAGCTGAAACATGAATGCTATTCTAGGGTTATAGTAAGCTCTAAATAAATACACTGTAAACATGATTCTCTGTAGAAACATCTTTCAGCTCAATGGCTAACTCTATGTATTAATTATTAACGCTAGAGCTGAGATGGTTGTCCTGCTATTGATAAATTCATCCCAAAAAAGTGCAAAGATCAAGGCGTCTTCAAGCTTCAGAAGGCAAGGCCTGGTGTTTTGCCATACATACCTGACTCCCTCTGAAATAAGATCGACCTTATCAAGTATCCCTGTTTTGGTGTTGATACCTCTCTATCGATAAGCTGTTTTTGCCAGCGGTTTTTCAGTAGAGGTGAGCAAACTGGATCAAGCTTTACTGAAATGCACTGACTCGACGGGAAAAGAAAGTGCATAAAATTTCTATTTTCCTGTGTTGATTTGGTTGTAGAATGGATTGCGTGCCTGAAATGAGTTCAGATGACACTGAAGAATCTAACCACAGCGTTGGTAGAGTCCCATCCATTTCTGATGACACTGCAGAGCACAGTCAAGTTTTTGATTGCAAGTTGTTTCTTGAACAGCTGAAATCTGGCAAACCAATGGCAGACGAACAAATGCTTGAACATCTTAGATTTTTTTACAATAGATCAAATGAAAATGATGAGTTTCTCATTGAAAAGGTCATGGGTAACTCTGTTCATTACAAACGGGTAGGTCTAAGCTTAGCTTACAATATCTACCTTTTTGCCTCATCTATTAATCCAGTGCAGCTTCAGGGTTTTTCTGTGGTAACAGTATCAGTCAAGTCAAAAACTATGTTGTCTCAAAGTTCACAAGTGCTTAGAGCGAAGTACAAATAAACAATGAACCGCTAGAGGTTAATTTTTGGGCACAAAAGGAGAAAATTAAATTAAGTTCAGTCATTCCTTGATATGGCACTCCATTCATCATAGCCAGGTCCTTGCGGAATGGGATATTGCTGTATGTCAATCATGTGTTTGCAGTTGCACACCTCAAGTGTGTTTATATCCCCATTTGCCTCTTCGGTATAGAGTAGCCAAGTAACAGGTTTCTGCACAGTACCTGGACTCTAGAGGAGTGCTCTCTTTTATAAGTTTGTAATATGGCACTAGCAAAGCATGACATAAATTGAGACCCTGTGACCAGCCTTCGATATTATGAAAAGTGGTGACTATGTAAATTTGAGCTGTCACCAAATAGCCCACCATTGCGTCGCTATAATTTGTCAAGTTTTATTTCTCTCTCATTAAAACAAATGTTTGAAAGAGACTCAACACCTTCTGCTCTACTTCTACAGCTGTCAAATGTTTACTGGTTGGGAATGCAGAACATGTTCTTTGTTCCAGTATGGGCAGCAGCATTTGATGAGAGCAGCAAAACAGGGTGAGCAATGTATAAATCAACATTATACATTTACTTTAGATCACAAATTCAAACTTACTGTCTGTCTGACTGTGGGTAAGATAGTCTTCAGATAAATATTGTTGATAGCTCAAATGACACATAAGTTTCCGATACAGATTTAAAAGATCGATCTTCTTTCCATTGGGAATTATCTTTATACTTGTCACAGCTATGCAGCTTGCAGGGCACTTGGGCCACTGGTCATTAGACGTGGGTGATGTAAATCACAAATGAGAATTTTTTTGTCCTTCTCTGAAGTAATACTGATCAAATTACCCATGCATATGAAAGAATGAATTGATCCCAGGTGTTGCTGTGCTGTCATTTACTAGTTGTTGTGTTCGATGTTACAGATATGTCATGTTTCCATCAGCAAAAATCCTCAGACCCTTGAGTGAAGCAGTTACTAATTTATCTAAGATAGAGGATGAGGAGAAGAAATATGAGACAATGAAAGAGATAATGAGAATGGTGGCTGCCCCGATTGCTCTAGCTCTTGAGGCACTACATACAGAGGTGCCTCATCGAAGGTAAGAAACAATGTAAAAGAAGCTGTGTTCTAGAAAAAACTGACCTATTCTAGGTTATGGATGGAAAGAAAGGCAAAGCAAATGAGTCTGCTATCAAGAACTTTGATGACATTTCAGTCTAGTCTCTGCTCATTCTTTTACTGATGTTTGATTTGATTATCATAGCCTAATTTCTTTTTCTTGAGACAGCAATGAAGCACCTTGGTAAACAGTTCAGTTTATTATAAGATCTGTCATTGTCATATGGTCTTAAAAAAGTTGAAACATCTCTGACGTCGCTTTGCTGACCAACATAGCCCTTGGACCAATAGTGCTAATAAAATGAGAAAATGTTGGTGCTTGGAGTTATTTAAAAATGATACATACTATTGTGAACTGGATGGGAGGGACCTTTTTAATCTTTAATGAAATTGAGAGTGATATGTCGTGAGCAATAAGCTTATAAATTTATCATTCTTTATAGTTGAACTCTGGGAGAAAGATGCAGGGTGCAGGGAGGCTACATATTTTAATTTACCATCAGATGTTGAAAGTTAAAACAGTTATGATACCTATCTTTTAGGCCTTCTTTCATCCACAATGAGATCACCATGGACACTGTACTATTACCATACTATGAGGAGGAAGCTGGTGTTGTGTCTTATGGTGAGGCGAAGCTGAAGATAACTGAGAAGACATCACGAGGTGGAGTGTCTTATCCAGAATCCCAGGTTATTTTCATTTAGCAGTTTTAGCAGCATTATTATTACAATGTTTTGATGGTTATGTCAGATGACATTTTCTTATGTAACCATCATGCAGGACATCATGCAATGATTTACCCTAATGTAGGGGTACCCAAACCTAGGGCCCGTTGGCCAAATGCTGTCAACAAGATAATTTTAAGCGGACCACTTGCCGTTGTGTTAACTCACATGCCGCGGCGCAAATGCCTTCTGATACTTATAACTTTTCCTCAGCACATGGTATAAGGGAAGCCGTGTAACTTGTAACGATCTGCACATAAATTTAAAAAAACATGGCATCTTGCCAATTCTCAAATAACACGGCTTTGTGCTTGGCAAGATTAAACCGGATCAGTTTATTGATTGAAATTCTGCTAACATCGTCGTTATGTATGTTGATGAGCAGTCCTGTATAAAACTTACTCGGTGATTACTTTTCACTAGCAATGATTTGAACTGTGTGCCGAATATGGTTGCTTGGAGCTGGATTGACCTTTATTGCAAGGATGCCCAAACCACGGCCATGAACCAAATGTGGCCCACTAGCAAATTTCAAGTGGCACACTTCCCCTTGATCCCTTATCAGATTTGGATGGTAAAAATTCATTGCATAGCTAGCCTTGTCATGTGGCTTCTTTCTTTTAGAAGCCTAGGCTAATGTTTACTACTCCGGGATTTCAGAATGTAAGCCATTCTGCACCTTGCTGTACCTAGGCTACATAATCGTTAGCCTAACAAGGGATTTCCCAAGCCATTCTTCACAGAATATCATAACTTTACGGGTGTAGTCCACTTTACAAGAACTTACAACTCAAAACAGTGAAATTTGAAATTACAACATTTTATTAAATTATGGTTGTCAACGATTTTTTGCAAAACTGCGATTTTGAACAAAAATGGCAGATTAATCAAAAAAGGTTGTCACGTTACAGGTGTTCTAGAATTTTGGCTGGAATGTTCTGGAGTGCCTTTCATTTCACAAGTATATTCAAAAGTTTTCCTCTTGCGGGAGGGTGCTACACCCACCCTGGCCTTTGTTTTACCTCTTAAACTTATTGATAACTGCAACGTAATGTCGCGAAACACCAGAAGATCAGACGAACTAGATAGAGTAGTTTGTGCTTATTAACATACAGAGCCAAAATATACTTGGCACTAAATAAAATGTAGCCTTTTTCTAAAATAGGTTAGCCGCCTATGATCTTAATACTGGTAAAATTTATGTTGAAAGTGTCAATACAAGACCAGAATAGTATAATACCTAAGACATGATTGAGCGCACAACGTATGATGGGTCAAAAAAGCTCCTTTCACTAAAATAAAAATCAGTTTTAAAACTTGAAGACGGGAGACATAAAAATCTACATTTTTTACAACAAAAAAATAGCTGATTCCCTATTAGATTCCTAGATTTCTGTATATGTGAGAGCAAATACTAATATTAATATAATACCTGAATTATCACGCATAGAGGGCGCAATATAAAAATAGAACCTTTTGATGGGAATGTGTATGGTAATGAAAATTCAACCTGGAAATACAGCTAACTTACAGCTGAAAACATTGCCATTGAGTAGTACTACTCAATCCTCAAAATTGATTGAGATTTAACACATAATATTTTGGTAAAATATTTGTTGTCAGATATTGTTGATTAAAAAAGGTTGATTAAAATCCGATGTCATATCACTCGCCCATCCCGAGGCAAGGGCGGCGAAATATTAATGCCTTAATGACTCAGTTCATTAAAAGTATTTTGGCTTCAAGTTGTTGTAGAGTTATCTTCTCATTTTCATACAATGTCGTACTTAATATGAATTAGAAGCTATCCCACTTTGCCTAATTTATCATATCCCGTCCTTGTATCCAGGTAAACATACAAACTTAAATGAGAGAATTCTTTACAGAGGAAGAATCTAGGATCAAAATTGAATGTCTTCAAATATCAGAAATTATACCAGCATACAAGTTCTCCCTGTATACAGGTTTTATTTCAAACTCCAAGCACCAAGCAGATTGTGTCAATCTGGTTAAATAACTCTCCGTAAACCCTTATACTTGCAAGATAGCAAGAGAATAGGTAGCGATAGATATTTGATTTACTATTTCCAATCCAATCCAAATTCAATACTACTGGTTCTAATTTTTGCTGGATGGGGTCAAGGTTTTTGAGTGGGGGGATTAAATGAGGACGCATAATTCATCTACTGGTACTTGTGTCAACCGACCTTGCCCAGTGATATAAATTAAATTTAAGCCAGGGATACCCATCAAACAATTATGAAATATTTCAATCCTAAGAAATACACAAGAAGGCCTGACACTATCACATTTTAAACAAGGATTGATTGAGGAAACAATGTCAATTAAAAATTATTGAAGATTATTAGGGTTGTTTCAAACATAAATTACTGTCTTTCAAGTAAAATTTTTAAGAATAGATTGGGCAGTGCTTCTGATTTTTGCGAAAATAAATGTCACGTTAAAATCCCAAATCCTTCCCTCAAAGAAGCCTTAATAGTAGTAGTATTGTTGTTATGAAGGCATATGATATCAGATATAAAATACTTCTGGTTTCTAGTTACTATTTGATTATGTAATATCAGGGCTCTCAACCTGGGAGGATTCGAAACCTGAGTTTTGATATTAGCATGTCCCATAGTGGTACTTTAAAGGTGTAAAACGCCCTGAGCATAAACAGCTGAGGGTATGTCTGAGATGGTACCGAAATATTGTCGGGTGAAATACCTGGGATTTGAAGATTATGTGCAAAGAATAGCTGGCAAAGCAAGTCAAAGAATGTATGTTGTTAAAAAAATGTTGCATCTAAGTACAAAGCCATTAGCTTCCATGATGTTCAAAAGTTTTGTAGTTTCCCTCTTGATGTATTGTCTGCCTGTTTTGCACATGAGCATATATACCATAGACAAGAAATTACTAAGAAAAGTTTTTAATGTTGCCAAGAATTTGAGGCTTGACGTAGGCGACCTCGATATTATTGTGCTGTTCTGCTGATGAGCGTCACATCATACAAAATTTCCTAGAGCGATGCCCTCAAATGCAAGTTCCATACATTAGTAGCAAGCTCCTTTAATGACAAAGTATATGCATCCTTTTCTCGCAACATTTCATGTTTGTAATAGCTAGTAAATCAATAAAAACCTAGAGCATTGCTTGTAAACATAAAATCGTAAATAATTTTAGATTTGTTCCAGATGAACCAATTCATATGGACTAACCAAGGCCATCGCCACAGGTGAAAATGAATCCCCATGATGTAAAAATATGTTTGTACAAATATTGTTTTAAAGGCTGACGAATCGAGCCGCCAGGGTAGAAAGGCATATAATTGATGTAATGTGATGCTATTGAAATCATTGCCTGGATTTATCCGGTTCACCTGCAAAATGACTTTTTTAACATTCCTAAAATTCAAATTTCTATTTAGCCATAATAATCTATTTGCAAATCACTGGGAGAGCAATAAGAGCATAGCTTATCACAAATGAAATCAAATACCCACAACAAATACCACACATTATTCACATGCAAAAGTTTGATGTCATCTCAGTCTGAACCGAGATGCTTTGACAGAAAGGCAAGTCGGGCGTAATGTGTTGATATTCAAATTAAAGACTAGGTTCATTCAATCATGTCAAGTTCATTACAAGCTAAATTTTAAAAGCGTTCTCAAATACAAATTGGAATCTCACATAAATGACTTGAATAGGCAGCGCAGTGAGAGCATAGCTTATCACAACTAAAATCTAATACCTGATCATTCATTAATAATATGACATAAATTATTGTAAGGCAACATTTAGCATTGTTTATATATTATTCATCTCTGCCAACGACCAAAATCTGAGTTTTAGCTCACATTTTAAAATCCCCTGAGAAGCCTGAGTTGAACCCAAAAATCTGAGTAACTCGGGCTAAATCTGAGTGGTTGAGAGCCCTGGTAATATTGTCTGTGATATGTAATAAATCAATCAAATCAATCAGGTGAAGACCAGAGAAGGCAGGGGAGGGATTTTGTTTTGCAGCTTAATTTGAGTTAGAAGTTTTCCAAATGCAGTCACCAACAGCTCCTCGGCCATATGCCATCAACAGCTTGAAGTCAATATAGTTAGTTGGGTATCCAGATAAATCACAGTATGAAAGGTTTTTACTATTGTATCTACTGTCATGAGGATATTGCTCACTGTGTTAATGGCTGTGATGCCATACAGAGAGCAAGGAGTTACAGGGCCTTAGCCCATGATAATATTCAAAATTGTATTGTGCTAACCCAAATTATTAGCCATCCTTTTGTAAGCCTCTATAAATAAATAAATAAGCAATCACTACTAGTATGCCTACCTGTAAATATGAGAGCACTACATAGTAAATCTTTTGATTGTATGACTAAACAGAGAGACACAATTATGAGATAATGTTGACTCAATCTTGTCACCAAGCTTGTGCTCCTGTTTTTAAAAACAATTTTAATTAGCCACACAATTAGATATTTTATTGTGAATAGCAACACATGATAACACTCTATGAGAAGAATGCTGTGTGTACAGCCTCTGCTTACAATTGATATTGCTAGCATAATGAATTACTCTGTGTTAAACACTTTCCAGCTCCTATCTCAATTTTAACTTATGAATCCCTATGCCCAGTGCCAAGATATGCACATATTTTGGTAACCTTCCATTTATCATAATAGTTAGATTGCAATTCAGTATTCATAGATCAGCTTCTTGCTATAATCTGTAATCAAAGAGAAACCCATGCATCCCAATTGACAAGCCCTCGGGGCTAACAAAACCCCTGACCTCCAACGCATGCGCGCTGTGCGACTGACACTCTAACGTATGTCACCAACTCTTAAATCCATCTCATTCTTGATAGCACGCTTTCTGCATCAAACAATCGAAGCTAATCAAATATAATCTATTTTAACCACAATTTCTAAATTAAAAGATTCATACCCGTTTGTGTTGACTAAATAAGCCATCACAAAATTACAAAGAAGATCTTTCCGAACCCACAGCAATGAACTCCCTCTTCATTGCCCACAGAGTCAGTATATTTTGGAGGCATGTGTCATGTGAGATTATAATAATAATAATAATAGCCATTCGCATCATGGTTGCACTAGTCTAAGTGCCCAGACTCCAAGGCGCAGGGAGTTACTTGCGCAAACTATTATAGTTTGCGCAAGCAACTCCCTGCGCCTTGGAGTCTGAGCACTTAGACTATGGTTGCACTAGCTTGCCATGCACTTCTAGTAGCTTGACTCAGGAGGCTCTACTGGTCGTGGAGCAAGTCGATTGAATAATATAAAACTCAAGCACTTTCTAGACGATCAAATGTTTGACAAAGGTGAAAAAACCTATATATACATGAAAGTACAACTAAACTACACATGAATAAAAATTTTGTTGAGATATTAATCATTGAAATAAGATGGGAAACCAATCAAGACCATTTGTGCCTAAGACTTATTTCCACATTTGAAGTTGAATGATGAGATTTCCTGCTAAATTACTGAATTCGAATCATTTAATTCATGATCAGAATATTTTGTAAAATGTAGTATTAACAATTTATGATCTTTGGTAATCACAGTATTAGGCTACCAGTAGCAGATTATAATTGTACTTGTTGCATTTGGGACATAGGATTAATTGTGCCTCATACATCGATTGAATTGAAAGCTTGTTATAGAAGAGGCTTTGTTTAGACAAAGAGAGTATATCAAAGGCTAAGGTCTCTGGTGTATTGCGCAATCGTAAGCACACATCAGGCATACTTTCAAAAAACAGATATACATGTTACATTTTGCTTGCATGCAACTTACAATGATGCAAAAATCGGCATATCTGGACAGCCCTATTCTGAATAACCAAAAGAAATTTGGAAGTAATCGGACTATTGGAAGTAGGTGTGCGATACATTACTTTGATAGTAACGGCTGTTTTTTGTAGATTTCTTTGAGAAATAATATTTTTTTAAATATTATTGTAGCTCATTGGGTTTATATTGGTATAATACATAATTATATGTGGGTTTAGTTCACCCATGTTAAATACACTTCCCTAGAGTGAAGTTCAAAGTTTGGTCAGGAGGAGATAATCACCAAAATCAGCCAATACTTTTAATGAACTGAGGACGAGGCCGCAATATCTGCGCCAATTTGCTCTCAGTTTGCAAGCAGGTCGGAGCACACCTGGGGGCCAACCAATCCCCAGTAGAAGATGGACTGCAGTGGGATTCGAACCCACAACCTTCAACACCTGCGTGTTGAAGTCCGGCTGCGCTCTAACCAACTGAGCCACCTCCTACTGTTGTTCCAATGGTAATAGTTCTGTGATTATTATCAGGAAATGAAAGAGGAAACTGGGAGCAGGAATAATGAAGACTGGCTCTCATATTCTATCTGTGAGTAAAATTTCTATATTATCAAAAGAACCAATCCAACTGACAAACTGAATGAGTTGTGCCTTCTCCACAGGAAGTAGGCGTGTAGGTGCGCACCCAACCAATACAGTCCACAGTGTTCCCTACTTGCTCACTAACTTTTTAGTTTTAATATAAAATTTAGAAATTTATCCCAGTATAATAATAAAAATGAATAATGATAGATATTGCTCCTCCAGGTGTTCTTTTTATTTGTTTGTTTTGCTGACTCCATGCAGATCACATGTGTCATGATGACTTAACGTTATTGGGCTCTATGTAATCACAATGCTGTTGCAATGCAATCATTTTCATAGTAGAGTCAAGATAATATGTACTGTTCTTTCCAATCTAGAGTTGCATCCCTTCTTATTATAGTGATACTCGAAATGATATCGTGTATGATAGATTCCAAAGACAACTTTCCTCCACACGAACAGAAGGAGACCCTACAAAATAGAGCAATGACTTACTCTAAACAGGCAAAATTTCTACTTGACAAGCTTAAAGATGACAAATTCTGCGAGGATGAAACAATGAGACAACACTTGAAGCGCTATTTGGGTAAGCCATGCAATATATGCTGGGAACAAAATGGTTGTTTAGTGCAGTTTAAAAGGGGAAAATACCCAATATTGGTTGGTTCAGTTAGACTTGATAGATATCTTAAGATGTCAGTAAAGTGTTACTCATGACAATACCACCAAGAGACTAGCTGGCGGGTGTAAACAAAGATAACTCTGATGTGGATTAATTAAGCTCTGAAGAGACAACTTAATTCAACTTAGGCTGATAACAACAAGAAAGGATACAGGCATGTTGCCAACTGAGATTGGTTGTACTTGTATGGTTGGAAATTCGTCTCTGTCAAAACAAATCAAGTAGATCGGCATCTGGCCATCTACATCCTTTATAGGTTCTGTCTCCCAATCCATCATTTTTCTATGTGACAATCACTAGAAATTACATTCATCGCAGAAAAAGGTGGCAGTGTCTTAGGGTAACCAAAATAATGATTCCTAGTAGAAGCAATGTAATGTTTTACTCCAATTATTATCATTGCAGCCGTAGTTAAAGATAATTTGATGGAAATTGCAAAACCTGCCGAAGTAAAGTCTGACTGGGTTTTTGTGACAGGCAAACCAGATAGACCAGGACCCAATTCTCTGGACCAACAGAGCTATTACTTTGAGTACCCTCTATGCAAGTGGGCAGCAACTATGATAGTAAGTACTTTGGGTGGATGCAAGCTTTTTCATAGTTCTATCCAATGCCTCTCAAACTGCTAATGTAGCCCTTTTTATGATCTGGTGCACAGGACCAAGAAAGTTCATATCTATGCCAAAAGGTGGCCAGAAATAAAACTTCATTTATAAAATTGGCCAGGTAGTATTTGACAGTTTTTCTGGTAAAGCTGATTACAATGGTGATTATAGGCAAATTGCGACTGTTTTGGACTGTTTCTTGACTATTAATGTGAGCAGACCCATGAAAACTTGTATATCCACTAATACTGAAATGCTGTTCAAGATATTGCAAGTTTTAAAATCATTTCGTTATTTTTAAAAACTGGTACAGGCAACGTTTCAGGTTCAGGGAATTTTTTTGGCAATTTTCAGCTAATTATGCAACACTACGAAGTGTTTATTATCGTCATTGCAATCAGCTCGAAAACTCTACCACAAACAACTGTCAAACACTTTAACTTCACTCAACCTATTTGTGTTGGGGGGGGGGGGGGATGATACCTTGAGTTTATCATTCATCCATCTCTGCACGGCCGAGGGTAAGCTCACACTTGTTTTAAACTCATCCATCCTGTTAGATGTCTATCGCTCTGTAAAAGAAAATACTTATCCAGGCTACTCAAGACATAACTTTCAACAGATAAAATTCGCCTCAAACCAAACCAACCTACTGACTGGTTGGTCGCTATCCCCAACGAATCTGTTAAAATTAAAAATAATATAACTTTCAACACAGGATGATACTGTCTGCCAAATAAAAAAGTGTGTAGAACCTCTCAAAATAGTTTCGGATCAACTTTGTGTATGTTGGGAAATCCAAAAACATATAATTGCTTATTTATATGTTTATGGTGAAACCTAAGTAAGAGAAAAATGATGCAACAATACTATCTCTTTACAAACCTTATTTTATCCCAGCACATATCTGATGATAGTTACTCTTCAAGACGACTTCCCCTACATACAAAGCTGGAGGAAATTAAGAGACTGAAATGCCAATCGTGTCTGCTTCGCGACCCAGGTAATAAAATCCATATTTTCCAGAGATTTTTTTCCAGAGATAGAATGCAAAGGCTTTGTAGGAGGTAGTTGGCCATTAGGTATCAAGTATATCAAGTATCAAGCAATTTTTTAAAACAGCTGCTGTTACATCGTACCCTGCAATATTTAATATATTATACAAATATTTGACCTTGCTATCTGAAAAAAATTATTTTGATCTGAATTAATTTAATATATTGTTTCCGAAAGGTGCAGATAATTGAACTGAAGTGCCGAGTCTGCCTGTCTGTTTTGTTTTGCATTGTTCTTAAACCAAGATCCAATACAAAACATTTCCTTGATTACATAAATTAACCTTTTCAGTCAAATTGCCACTAAGAGCTTATCGACGCCGAACAGAACGTAAATATCCAAAATGTGATGATGAAAAATGCACAATATTCTACTGTAGTTCCTGCTACACAAACAAAGAGCGGTTGTATTGCCCAAAAGTTAAGCATGGAACTACGAGCTCCAGAATTGGTACGAATAATACAAGTGATAGTTGGTACATTCTGAAAACCAGTCTACTCCATTTTGTAATGATCAGTACACACAAATGAATTAGCTGGCGCTGCTTCAACTAGTAATGTAGATATAGTGGAAGAAGTTAGATTGATAACATTTCTCAATGATGAGAATCTGCCTCAATTCAATGCCGATGGATCTCTGAAGATGTGCCATGATCGTTGTTTGACGAAAACAGTAAAAAATCCTTCTTAATTCTAGACCTGCTGATACTGATACGGAAACACACTTCAAAATTTTGTTTGGAGAAAAAAGTAGAGTGTGAGGTAATGTGGTGCCTCTATACCCGTTTTTTAAAAGGTCCCTACGCCACTGTAGCAGAATTTGAGTATATTTAAATTTCAACAAAAAGACCTCATGAAATAGGCAGAGCCCTTTGCTGAGAGTGACTCTGGTACTAGTTTGCGACATTTTAACATCGCGTAGGAGTTTTTGTGAAGTTCGCTTTAAAAAATGATGAGGCATCAATCTATGGTATTCATCGTTATAGAAAATTTTGCTCTAGCTTTGTGGAGGAATTTGGCCTTATGGTTATCGCACATCTTCAGGCAACTTGTTTATGGTTTCATTGATTTAAGTGAAAGTAGGGTAGACATAGGCATATTATTGGATTAAAAATAGAAAATTTAGAAGATGGATAGCCGACCATTTTGCCTGGCAAATCCGTCACTTACATTACATGTGAGCACAGGTCTACTCCAAAAACATGGGTTTCTGGCAATATGTTACTGCCCCCAAAAACACAAGGAGGGGGGCAGTAACACATCGCCAGGGACCCATGTTTTGGAGTTAGCTAACATGATATCCACTCTTTCACAAAATTGTGTCGGATTTTATGGGTGAGGCTAGGGCAGGAAACAGCAATCAGATACCAATTTTATCAAACTGTTATGTTTTATTCACCAGGTCATGACTCTTCTTATGCTCTGATCTTTTATGGGAAGCATTACAAATACACAGACGAGAGACAGCACATGTTCAAAATTGATGTTACCAAGCTCTACAATGCGCTCACACACAGCTTGATTTGCAACATACCGTAAGACGCAATTCATTACAGAGGATAGAGAGCCTTTATCCAAGGATCTTAGATACACATTCAACATTGCTACTTGGCAGGCCAAGTACATGAGAATGAGACAGTATTCTACATATTGCTTAACTTGAATTGGCCATCAAAAATTGAATCACTGCTGGTACTTCTCATAATCACAGTTCAGACAACAAGAACGCCTTGGATTGGAAGTCAACTTGTTTAAATGTCTGTGTAAAATTGTGCAATGTGTTATACTCACTATTTGTAGGCCACAGAATGTGGAAGTTTGTCAGCTATATGGAAGTGATGATAAGTCTGCTCAAAGTGCATTTTCTGAAGCCGTTCATATGATGCACTTAAAAATTCACTACAGGCAGAGGCTAGGTGACAAGATAACTGAAAATAAATCTGTGCAGTGTATTAACGATCAGGATTATGATCTCTTCATTTACTATTCTGGACATGGAGGACCTAACGGTAAATGGTTACCAGTCGATAAGGAAAGTAAAGCTGACTCAGATGAGGTGCTAGAACACACATTGATAGTGAAAGAACTTGATACGCTGACAGACTGCCCATCAAATCCAGAATGCAATAAACTATATGGGTAGGTGAACCAACCCCACCCCCACTTCCCAAGTCGTAATTTTGGAGCATAATAGCGTATCACAATCAAACAAAAATGAAGAAATAAGAAACCATGGTCAGGAGTTTATGTGCTATTCTCACAATCACGTAGATAACCTCAATAATAGACATGAATTATTGTTGGACCATCTCGCTGACACTCCGCAATAATTCATTGATGATCCCTATGTATTGAATAATCGTGTCTGATCATTACTTGTTTTGTGCAGTGAGACTTGCCAGAGGTCAACGTTTGCTTGTGGAACTGTATATCTTTTGAGTGAAAAATTTGAGAATTAATTAAAATTATTAGGTCATTCTAACTAGTTCAAAGAGCATGGAATTAGAATGAAATTATGGTAGTAATTTGATTCAAAAGCCAAGCTCATTATAATTGAAAAATATTTGGACATGGAAAAAGCCGGTCATAAAGAATAATGATAATTGTCTTTTCTTTGACTTCCATGATGATCTGGAATGATGATTCGGCTGTGAATGCAATCTCAAAATGTCAAATTTTTTCCTGGTGGTGAAGGTATATTCGGTCTTTAGCCTGTCTTGACAAGCTGTCTCCACCCCCCCCCCCCCGAATAAAGCTTATCAAGACAGGCTAATTTGATTTTATTCCAGATCAGTTGGAATGCTTTTTGATGCCTGTTACCCTGAGCGTAAGGAGATTCATGCAATGAAAAGGCGTGAAGGAGAGAAGAAACCAACTATTGTATTGATGTATCCACAAGAAGACGAAGAAGCGTTGATCACCGGAAAAACAGAAACTGGAGAACTCAGCGGAAGTGAGATGACAGAATGGTTCTGCAGATTGCTAAGAAGCGACCTTCATCCTGTACCAAGCAAAAGCGATGCCCAAATCAAATGCTCAGTGTGCACGACCATCAAGACGGAAATTAAAGACAAATGCGACAGTGCGTACATCAATGGAAAGAGCTTAAAATCCCACTATGACCACAAACGCTGTTACGATTTCGAGACTCAGTTCCATGTAGATGCTCCAGATGCTGCTTACCTTGCCTACTATCATCCTGAGGGAGTGGTCTTTAGAGTCTTCCCGTCGAATGAAGGTTAGCGATTTGAAGGCTCATTGGCATCAGTGATATTCATTAGTTTTGTTCTCTTAAGTTTATGCTTAGGTATAAGGCAGTTTAGTGGAAACATTGTTAAGGCGCACTGCCACAGGTGATTTTCCCACGAGATTTTTCTTTTACATAAGCTTCCCTTGGAAACTCCCCCCCCCCCCCCCGCAACAAAACTTGTCAAGACAGGCTATGTTGTCAGGCAAAGCCAATCCATTTTTTAAATCACTAAAAAATTTGTATGAAATGAAGTGATTTATGGTTAGCATGTAGAACATGTTTTCTAGTAATGACCTTATTTCCTGACCGTTTGATGTAGAAATTTATTTTTATTGGTAGGTGCTGGACCTGAAGTGATGATAAATTTTCAGGATGCGATTAACAGAACTAACATACTGAAGGCAATTAAGAAAAAAGTACCTGAGTGCTCACTTGGTGAGAAACTATATCATAATGAAATACATGAATTACATACCAAATTACAAGAGTAGTATGTACAAAATATTAACTGTAATGACAATAATAGCAAATAAAAAATACATAGTCCTGCAAAACAGCGCAAAAATTTGGAAGGCGAGGAAGATTTTTTATCGTGATAAAAGATTAGACCCTCTAGTCTAAAACAATAATTTCGTAATATTGTTTTCTCTAAACTATAGCGTTCTTTTGTGTTCATAACATTTGGTAAGGTAAAAAATACTCCGAATCACATGCAAATAAACAAATTATTCAATGATTTTCCTCAACTTCAACGTGTTCTGTATTTAAAGCATTTCATGCACACTTAATTACAAAGTGATAGAGAGAGAGGAATATTTTAGCGGTTGAGAGGACTTTCCTTCTCAGTGCTCACATAAGCCTGAGACCTTCAATAAATGTTACCAAAAATGGGGAGGCACTACTATAGTTTTTTAATTGCTACTATGGTCATACAGTGAAGCCGCCCTGACACAGTATGTAAAATACTGCACAGCTACAGAACAAAGCCACAACAATTATTCACTACATAGATTTAACACTACACAGATTTACAACTCCTTCTTTTAGACCTGCTGACCAAACATGATGGTGGAGATTCTCTCAAGTACCTGTTCCCCAGAGACGAGTGTTTGAAGAGTATACTAGAGCAGTCATCAATCACAACTGAAAAGAAACCAGTATCCACAAGACTTCTCTACTACCATGCTGTCAAGAGCCCAGTTCAGGTCATTACTGAGAATATTCAAAAGCACTGATGATATCTATGAGGCTTACTGATAATAGTGGTTGTCGCTAGCCTTAATTTTTTTTTAAGTCATACGGGTTTAAAAAAACAAAAATCGTGGCCGCGCGAACAAGGCAAGGTTGTCACTGTAGTATTATCAATTTCTAGGAAATGATGTTTATTGATGATTTTTTAAAGGTGGAGATCAAAGGAATGAAGATGTACCTAAACATAGGCAGCGACGATTTGAAAAAACTGGTGAGTATCCACAATTATACTTTTTGTTATGCTTGATATATTATTTTCTCTTACTCTCATTCCTCCTGAGGCAACACAAATAGAGATCCATAAAAATTCAGGGTTGAATTTCATTTTCAAATTTTACAATATGAAGGCTTCAACTGAACAACTGTAGTCAACTAAACAACGGGCAGTTGTAAAGCCATTTTAAACACAATTATCAGTGAGCCATACAGCATACAGAGACTGTGGTCGAGCCTCCATGGGACCTTGACTCACTTTGAAGTTTAATCTTCTCTTACCTCAGGTGAAAGAATGGGAAAATACTGGGTCAGCGCTACTACCCAATATTCTTGTTCAAGTAGTGAACATGTTCTATCAGTCCAGAGATCAAGGTATTATATTTTTCATTGATCTTGTTTTAGCCTAAAAATGGAATAATGAGTAGTCCTGCCATGCAGCCCCTGATTCAGCGTGACTACCTGATCTTGTCCTTGAAATTTCTGTTGACATTTAAACCATGTGTGTTGACAGTGCGTTTCAAAACGTGGTTATTTTGTAATTCAACTTCCAAATATTTAATAAAGAGTATTACTTAACATCATTTTGTAAATTGGCTGGTGCTGTGTTCTCAGGTTATCTTTGATTGTACAAACTTTAATTTTATTCTTTGTTGCTTCACCATTAAATAGGGTTATTAACAGTGGTGTGTCCAAGAGCCATGAATACTATTTTATCTAAATACCTTGAACTTATTTCAGAAAACCATGTCCGAATACAGTTTCTCAGACTTCTCTTAGAAGATAAGAAGGTCGGTACTAAGGACCTTAAAAGTGAGCAAACATGGGACAGGCTTATGGAAATGGCAACCAAGGCCACTGTTCACCCCAGATCAGAGACTGACTACTTACAGAGGCGATTCAAAATAACTATACCACAAGACCGAGATGAGCTGTGCAGGTAAACAAATGAGAACACATTTCACTACATAAAATTAGTACTAATGGCCTAATGGAATTTTCTGTGTGTTATATCTTGAACTTCCAGAGGCACAAGTATATAACATTAACCTACCTATTAATACTGACTTGCATTTAGTTTTGAAGCCAAACGCAATCAAAAGGGAGAGAAATTGTGTATAACGATGTTATCATGCATCATGCTCCATCTCCATTGAGTTACTGTCTTGCTATCACTATTGCTATCCATCCCAAAAATCTAGGAATTGAACCTGTGGGTTCACTAAAATAATTTTTATTTATTATTATTAGCATCGAATTGATAGAAGATGAAGGAGACAAGCCGTCTTATTAACACAAGTGCAAAAAGAATCAACAGACTTCAAACACAACGACCACAGTCAAACATACACCCAAATTAAGCCATAGTGGATATGAAATATTCCTTCAACTGAAGTTGTCCCTCATATCATAGACGCGATACAGTAGCTGCAGACACATTGATAACTTTATCAGCCCTTACTTCTTGTTCTGTATGTGACAGTATAGGACAACTACTGCTAGAGTGTGAATCATAGCTTCCCTATAGATCGCTCAACATCATCATCTAATCATTAATTTCTTAGATTTTGTATCAAAGTTTGCTATTTCTAAACTTCTTATATTTTGCAACCAAATGGCTTTGAGTAACCGTAGCTACTAACAGCCAGTCATTACTGACAGTCACATGGCTGCTGGGTGTTACTCGGACTTTATCAAAATTTACACATTTATTAAACTTCTGGTTTATTCTTTTATTACTCAAAATAAACTGTATTCAATTTTCCACCTTTATTCACGATTACCAAACCAACGATAAAATGACTCTCCAATACGGGAACGGTGTCTTAACTCTTTGCTATGTACATGATATGTCCCTATGAGACTAGAGGAGAGTTAATGGATGATGATCAGAGGCACAAAACAAAATCAGTTAACCTACCTGACCAATTTGATATAGTGTATGGTACTGCAGGGAGGGTGGGAGGGTATATCCCACCCTCCCTGGGTACTGTGAACAACAAAACATGCTGACAAGTTAACATCAGATGTTATCCCTTTGAAAACAATGGCGAAAATATAGATAATTTCCAAGGCATACATACATCAATGCTTGTAATGGGGGTAGCCTGTCTGGACAAGCTTTGTTGGGTGTCTAGCTTTGTCAAGACAGGCTAGCAATATACATACACAGCAGGTAACATTATGATTGTGTTTATATCACTGATTATGTCCACATACTACCTGCTCCGCCTAAATATTCATCATTTCTTCACTCGTCTGTTTTGGCGATGAGACATCCAAAGATGAGAACAGAATCCTACAGAAAACAAAACAATAATTGCCCTATACAATAACAACATTATGATTGTCTATTCGATCCTTCAATAAAAGGCAGTTAGTTATATTGTGGAGTAATCACAATCCGAGCTTGTCAGTCATGATACTGAGGAGAGGGAAAGATGGGCAAGAAATTACTACAAATCTGGTCAGCTCGTACAGTGGGTCAGTGATGTGACCAGCTCATTGTTGTCACCATTCTATAGCCAACAATTTGTGGACTGTATATTATCAATTACCCTGGAGGAGTAACATCTTGCAGCAGTTCGCAGTTCGCCATTTCCAACATGCTTAAAATAGCTAAACTTATAGCTAGCTAACATTTACTCACCCACTTACTATACACTACAACCTCAGCAAACCAAATATAAGTGTTAGCTAACATTAAGTCACCCCTAAGCTAGATGAACTAAGCTCCTCTAGGGTGGTCAGAAATGATGCTTCATCAATATTTTTTTCTAGTAGGTCAAGTATATGGGGCTGAAAAAACTTAGGCTTAAAAAAATCCCATATCTTCAGTGGTGTCATGAATCACACGCCTGAAAATGCCTAGATCAAGTATGATCCAGTTCGCTTTCAATATGAGTTGGAGCTGCCGCTGGCTCACCAGTATAATGTGAACAACCGGAATGTGGGTAGATTGGAGTAAACTACTTTATCTAGACTATGTAAACTCCTTTATCTAGACTATGTAAACTCCTTTATCTAGACTATGTAAACTCCTTTATCTAGACTATGTAAGCTACTTTATCTAGACTATGCCAATATGATTAGCCATAACATTTAAATACTTATATTGTAAACTTGGAGTTTTATATGTTCATGTTATAAGCTATCCGATATACTTTGTAAGATCGACTCACCGCGTGATTAGTGATACTGCTGCACATCTCCATCTCTAGAGTGTTAGGACCCACAATCATCTCTGATTTCAGGTTCACACTCATGTGCTTCTAAAATAGTAAGAGGTGGTGTTGGTAATGTAAACGCAAGGTTGTTTCTTGTCACCAAAGATTCACAGATATGACTATATATATATGATACAGCTTACACCTCTTCACAAACAATCCTAATAACTCTCATACTGATACGCTGACATACTGATAACTGATACAAGAAGTTTTCATCATTATTTCTGTGAATTTGATGGTTTTGACTTTTGAGCCGGTTCTCTAATATTAATCCGTCAAGAAGAGAAACCCTAGCCTCTCAGTCGCTTAAATGTCACAACTTGTGAGAAATGGTAATCCAACTCACAATTTTGTGAATGCTCTAAATAAAATGAATACAATAGGAATTGCTAAGTGTAAATTGTATGATTAGGAGAATGGGAGCCGCAACCTTATCAGGCTAGATTTCCCGACAATAAGTTGGCATAAAAGCTGACTGATGGTCCTTGCAAGGTGAGTGAAGTTGGTGGGTCGGACGGATAAAGGAGCTACGATGGATTCTGTTTGAGGTAAAGGTATCCCCACACACAGACTGCTTCCAGCTACAACGCAATAAACTCATGGTGAAAGACCAAACTACTCAATTGAGATGTTGAGTATGACACGCATCAGGTGAAAACTTACGGGGTTGGCGGGTTTGATATCCGTCCCATTAATAGTGAATGTTTTAAAAGGGAATGCTGCATCAGTGTTTAATATGAGAGGTTGTTCTGTGATATCCTCACTCTGAGGGAGACTCGGCTGATTCCTGTAGTAAACTACTGTCAGCCTGGCAACACCTGTAAAACGCAAATACACAAAAATAGAAGCTGATATAAAATTGAATATTAGAAACATAACGGTCATAAATACGTACATGTTAATAGTGGCAAAGCAGGAGGTTCCTGCCCTAAAGCCAGACAATATTAATTGAGACCGGAATTTGAGATGATAACAGGTCACTGGTTACCATACTGGGATTTTCAAAATTTTCTTTATTGGTTAGCCGTGGGTCTGCTGTATTGGTCTCATTGGTTGCCTCATTGGAAGAATGAATCATGGCGGCGGATAATTCTATGATATGGATGTAAATGTAGGCTGTAGGGCCAGTTATACACATTTATTGTCCAAACCAGAACAGCTTGTTTATACCAGCATACAGAGGACATCATTTGAATTTTGAATAAAAATAATGTAGACTACAAGCAGGTATGATTAGAGTTGTATTTACATCGTTCGTGCGGAGCTTTAAATTTGAATTTTAGAGAGTAAGTGAGTCCAGGTGGTTGTGTGACTAGCTGTGGCTCCAGAAAAAAGTCTCCTATATACAAATTATCAGGGTGTTTATCTAAGTGTGTTACGACTATATCTGTGATCCACCGCCGCAACCTGTAAGAAATAACGGGGGAAATAAATACCTCATAGATGAGAAGGGGGTTAGATTCAAATACTATATAATTTTAACCCAGATATCCTATGAATTATATCAGTGTAAAAATATTGCTAAACTGCTGTAGAACTAGCTTCCACACTGTATATTGCTTTGGTCTTACAGTCTTTAAGTTATTTCAGTATTATTATGCTTATGGTTGGCATATAAAGGGGTTCGTGTAATTGTACATGTATTACAACAGTCACAAGTAAATTAAATCTGAGCTTTTTATTATAAAACTCAAGTAATGACTACCTGGAAATTTTTATATGAGGTATCAGGTCGATGCTGAAACTCTGCCTGGTTTGCTGGTAGTGGTATTCGGAGTATCAACCACTGCCCACCTATAGGCCACTACCGGTAGCCCAGACAGAGTTTGAGGTAAATCTATGCTGAAATGGGGTATGTGCCAAACGAAAGCACGGCTCATAGAAACTAACATCGCTCTCCACTGTTAGCATACAGGATCTCAGAGAAGGTTACGGGTAGTGGGGGACATCGGCTAATTTGGTTGTTAAACAAATAGACATTCAGCATAGTGGTACATATATAGATCAGGTTTGATCCATTTGCGATCTGAGTTGCTCCCCCTCCACTGGTCGCCGCAGGCATTTCCAATGTAAGGGTAGCAACTTTGAAAGCGGGCAAATGAATCAAACTTGATCGAGTACATCAGGGAATTTTGGTCCCAAACTCCCTGAATACATCATTGCACAACTCAAAGTTGCCCGCCCTCGTTTGTACTCGGAGGATACACAGACCTTTGCTGTTGTTTGAGTAACATATTAGCCACAAGATGACACTTGCTCTTCTTTGCCAAGGCACTCGGACTTTTTAAAGCTGTATCTACATAGGCGGCATTCACTCCATGACATATCAACCTATTAACAAAGCGCTGCAGCTTCTCGGAGTAGTTCTTGGCCTCCGGATGTTTTAGCGCCTGGAAAAATAAAATACAAATTGTTGATGTAATACATGAGATATTGTACCGTCCAGGGGACCGTTGGACGGGGGGGGGGGGGAGGGGAGTCTTGTGGGTTCAGACTAATAAGATATTGACATGAAAAGGAGGGAAATTTTGCTAACTTTAGACTTTTGAAGTCACCAAAGTTACTAAATAGAGAGGAAAATGGAACTATTGTTACTCCACAATCACTATATGATTGAGCTTCCCTGATTTATATAATAGTTTGGAATTTGAAAATGAAATTGGAAATGTAACCGTCATATACAAAAAATACAAATATTAAAAGGAACAATCATGGGCAGAATCATTGGCCATACAACATAAGCCTACTACATGATCTATACAACAGACTACTACAATGATTAGATAAGTTCACATTGAGATAGGATATCTTACCAGAGATAGCGGCGTCTCCTTATTAATAGATATAATATCTGGCCATACTCCGGCTTCTAACAGCCACGTACACACCTCAAACTTATAAAGAGCAGCGGCAAAGTGTAGAGGGGTCCAATTACCTGGGATAGCTCTGTTAATTGACGCTAGATATGATTGTTTATTCTGTAGGATCAAACCTGAGTAACAAAATCAGCCAATTGACCGGGGTTTCACGAAATAAGGAATGAGTGAATTTATTTTCTATTTTATCATTCGGGAAATTACTAGTAATAAGCATAATTGTGTAACCTTTTCCCCAATTTTCAAAGGCATCTTTTAGTATTATGATAATTTTGGATGTTACAGAATAAATGGCCATAATTCAAGAGCCATTTTATTAGAATTGGGAGTTATCATTTTAACGTCAATGAGTTAATAACTCCATATGCTGTTATTACTTTTTTTTAGACATTTTGACATAAACAGGCAGTTTCCCTGTTCACAGTAAACTGCAAATGTCAACGATAAAAAACATGCCTATTAAGCCTCAACATTCCAGGACATTCTCCGGTCATCCACACTTAACTCAACATCAGTGATTTACTGTCACACCAAGATTATTGGTATTGATAGCATTAAGTAAATTAAATTTATCAATACAATCATATCAATCAAGACAACTTGGTTAAACAATACATTAAAACAATATATGACCATTTATATCTATAAAGCAGCTCCATCCAGCACTCTGTGACTCATACCTTCATGAAGGGTAAGTATAGCAGATATTAGTGACAGGTTATTATCTGTGATCCTCTGTAGACTATTCCATTGTCTCATACAATCCTGTAGCTCCTCAAGCGTATCAAACAGATCCGGCTCATCCTATAAATAGTATAGACAGTGAGAACTATGAGCTGTTTCATACAGTAACTTGTCTGCCACAGGTGAAAATTAGAGCAGAGGCAAAAACTCACACAGACTCACAGGGTAGAATTCTAATTACCCTGTGAGGATCTTGTTTAATCTGTCATTTCTGCTAAAAGTGCCTCCAGAAATTCACAGGAGACTCAAATATGACAAGTTTGCAAATAAACAGATGTTGTCAGAATATTGAGCAGCGGTTGCTAAATTAGACATCAGTCATCTAGGTGAAGGCTGAACCAAACAATCAATCAGACCTAACACACTGATGACGTGATATACTATTTCATTTACATCTCTGATCGATAGAGAGTGAACTGATTCACTTTTATGATCAGAGATACACATGATAATAGTGTGGTCTCGGTGTCAGTGTGGCCCTAGCATGTAATGTAATATATCCAACATTTACCAATACCGCTTTCATTATTCATGTGTTTCCTTCACTTACAGGGTCACAGAGTCTTGACATGAGCACAGTGACACATTTCTTCTGATGGTTTGTCGCCTTCTGCTCGTCGACGTCGCTGACCCCTTGCCCTCTGACCTCGTACTGCTGTGAGATTGTACGATACTGCTGACTCCTCCCATTGTCAAACTCAGAAGGGTGACTACATAACTGCGGCACAACTTGACTGTCTGTTGTATTCGGAGAAGGAGCTGATGATTTAGCTTTAAAGTAAATGAGAAAAAAGTTAAACAAGTTCTCACCCACAAAACCATCAGGTGGTGACTTTACTGGAGCTGGGATCTCCTGAAATGGCTGTCAAAGCTAGTCAGACAGGTGAACAAGCAATATTTATCTACTACACCGGTGAGAAACAAATTAGGTGGAACTTGCAGTGAGCAGTAAAATATTTTCCAAGACTTTCATTGCAAAAAATGTTTGACCTCATCAAGAAAAGTCCCATTGCGTTTCTCTGTTTTTTTGCTCTAGAAGCCAAGGTCACCATAATCAAATAGCATTAGTTAAATTTCCGGTTATTTCACAAATTACAAGTCAAATAAGTTATTAGTTTTTAAATCGTTTTAAATTAGAAACATAGATGCTACTGCACGCGGATACCTAGTACATTTTCCTTACTCAGTTATGTTTTCTGTGGATTGGTCCTGATCATGACATGGTCAACTTGTGAGTTGAGGTATGTTGTGTTAATTCTTACCGCAAACTCAAAAGTTGCTATGGTACAAGATCCAATTTTTATTATGCAGTTCACTCTCTGATTATTAGCTTTGTGGAGAATGATTATATTATTGATCAGTGTGTTGTACAGCTCTATCTGAGCATCACTGGCCCCCAACTTCATGAGTTGATATTTGACATGCGTTTTGCATGACGGACAATAAATATATAACATATCCACAGCTTCAGAATCAACCTAGCAATGTGGCTGTGATTTTAAATACAAAGAAATATCATAGTGTCCACACAGTAAGCATATATGATATTGTCCACTCAGTAAACACATGCCAAAGAGTCCATACACTAGCTGCAGTTTCATTGCAGTCTAGCCTAGGTAAGAACAAGTTTGATCCGCTTTGCCTGCATCTGGAGTTGCTACCACCCTCCCAACTGATCAGCCTGCGACATATCAGTGGAAGGTCAGCAAAATTGAAGGCAGGCAAACTGGATGAGACTTGATCTTCTTCTAAGAGGAAGATGAAATTGTGTTGTTTGATTCACAAACTACAACTCTAACAGCATGATCACATCACCAGGGAACGAATATAAGATTACCTTGCTTAGCTTGATATTTCTGAGATTGCTGTGTTGATGGTTCGGACTTTACATTTGCCACCTGACTCCCTATTTTTGCAGTGGGGACAGGGGTTGTCTCCTTTGTGTTGCTTGCTGGAAACTTGTCTGAGAAAACATCAGTGGGACTAAGTGAGCCGTCTACAGTAGTAGCTGAGCTCTTGTCAGTGTTTAGATTGGGTAGAGTTGAGGCTGAGCTCGCGGATCCTGAGACAGTGGAGGCTGAGCTTGTGGATGCTGATATAGTGGTGGCAGAGGTTGTTGATGATGAGATGGTGGTAGCAGAGGTTGATGATGCAGAGGTTGATGATAAGGAGGCTTGTGCTGATGTTGATTTCTCCTGCTTCACGGATTTAGCTTCCTTTGATGGACTGCTATAAAAGTACAAACGGCACATGACTATTACTCATTATTATTATGCACTTTTTCTGGTTAGAAATTTCGCATAGCATGCTAAAGAAATTACGGCATAGGGAAAAAATAAAAGACAGAAAATAATAATTTATTACGTTTGGATTGTTGAGGCGATATGTTGAAAAAGACAGAAAAAAGATCACATAATTTTTTGATAATTGGAGTTTCTCGTAGCAGTTAACATTTTTATTTCATTTGATGAGAATGTACGCTGCTATCGTTTCATTTTCACTTGCATCCACCTGCAAATAACCTCTTTTAGGCTTTCTCCGATGGACTGGCGAATTGGAAGATATCATCTTTGCAATCAATTTCATCAGTATTGACAAACTTTTCTAAGCATATTATTTATAGAATTGGATTTAATTGAGAAATCGAATCAAGGATTTGATCTTGAATTCCCATAAAATCTAATAATAGCTGATATTTTTAGTTAACGCTCTACGTAATATTTTTCCAAAACATCTCATAACAATAATATATAATAAAATTAAAAAACACTACGGTCAACACTTACCTAGCAGCTGATGACTGACCGCCCTTCTTCTACAATGATAGCGATAATTGATACCATTATATTCATAATGAGAAGCTCATAGTGTAATTTGTGCCTGAAGAATTCCATTAAATAATATGTTGAGCCATCAAAAAAACATTTTTGTATAAGGATAATCTATTGATGCATCTATTTAAAGAGTTATACTGCCATTTTAGCGACTACCTGAAGAGTAGAGACAGGAATATCGTTCACTTCATCTCAATATAGAATCAATTTTTAAAGTGGGTAAGGAAAGAGGTTGAACGAGGACGTCATTCAAGACTTGACTTATCGTCGCAAAGCAATTGAACCTAGGCAGACCAATGTAATGTTAAATAAATCGGCTATATTTTCTTGGTTCTAATCTACCTTTGGCTTTACTTTGTCCTCCTTTTGTCTCTTGAGCTCAAAGTAAGCGTCAATGATCTCTTCACAGCCGTCACCGAGATGATCTTGAGGCTCCCAGGTATCTTGACTTGGAGGATAACCTTTCCATCTAACTTTGTAAAATACTTTCCTACCCTGAAATAATAGTTGTGGTAATCTAATGAGCGTTAATGGATAGTGGTGTAATCCTCGAGCTTAAAATTGGTATCAGAACCCCCTAAACTAATGAACTAACCAAGCCTATAGGTAACTGGTGAATATGTGAGATAACACAAGGCTCGTACCATGTCTCCGCTGAATTCCAAGAATGATTATATTTGACTGATGCGTGCTGAGTCATAACATGTCACAATCATAACAATCATAATCAAAATGAGAATTGTGGTTGAAGCGGTATCCTTAGAAGTGAAATATTACTGAAAACTCGTATTAAATCACACAAAAACCTCTGCTTAACAGGAATTCTTTATCATATTAATGTTAGTCTTACTCACCTCGGCACGATGGTCAACTACCTTTTCTACCTCATAAAACTCATCGTCTGAATCCGAATCACTCATTGTCGTTCAGTCTTTCCTTAAAACAATTGAATAGATTTTAACATCAAATAAAAACTTCTTCAGTTATGATACTTGGAAAAAGAAACTAGAAGAAATCCATAATAATGAACGGTTGGTGCTGGAGTAGCCTGAGTGCTCAAACTCTGGTTGAGGGTCCTTCTTTCCATGGCCCGGTCAGCTGGGGAATGTTAACGGGATACATCTTCCAGGAATCTCAGCAGAGTTTGGGAACTTCCAACCAAACTCCAAACCCCCTGTTCCAACTAAGTCTACAATTTGTAGGTGTGTAGCGGTTGGCATGATACTAGTAAAAACTTAATGCATTGACCATACTCAGCTGGGGAAAAGAATTGGAATGGTGTACCCTACCCCTACTACTATTCAAGCAGCTTATACTGAGTGAGTGCAAGCAAGGAGCAAGTGTAGTGTGCTTAGGTGTTAGTTATTTTTGTACAATTATATATATACATCCCAGCCATAGCCACTCTTGTGACTCTACGGGTTAACATAATCCAAATGGCCAAAACCTTGTGGCAAAGAGCTGAACCAATCAATTGCCTTACTAACAGCTATAATCTGTCTGAACAACAATTACAATATATATATGTATATATAGATTCACCCTGACCTTCTCTGCTGTACTTTTCTTTAGTTCAGTTCAACCAAAACTTTTGCTGGGGAACTGAGGATAAGCAACTTCTTTTAATAATTCAAAATCCTTCCTCTGATAAGGCACACAATGCTAAATGTGACAGTTTAAATATCTGAACTTATGTGACTATATTTATTGTTTGATCACTCGAAAAAAATTATTTTTTTATACCCTGGAAATTTCTGTAGCTTGATCATTTAATTAACGGATTTGAGACCTTGGTCTATTTGCAAAGTCATCTACAGCCCTTGTTGAAAGTAAGGATGGGACTTCAAGGAAATTACTCTAAGAGATCAATGATGGAAAATCCTATCTTCCGTACAAAAGAATTTATTAGCTGCGAACTTGCAATTGCGTCCTTTGCAACCAGACTTTCAGAAATCTTGTGAAATGTGTGAGTGACCATCAGGTTTTTTGCTCACAATGGACTGTGTCAAAGCAAAAGCATGGAAAGATTTCATTGTGAAGAACTCTATTCTCCCTCCTGCATATGACAGAGTGATAAAAGAAGATGATAACCCCACTCCCTTCTGTATCAGCCTGAAGAATGTTGAAGGCATTGAAGTGGTAAGCTAAGAGTAAGCTAATTCAGTAAAATTATAAATGAATTAATAAATATAATATCTAAATTACTCCCTTTGACTGGAGAGATCAATGATTCAGTGAGGAAATTTCAATTGACAAGTTTTCATTGAGTGAGCCAAATAATGTAAGGTGTGAGCGCAGTTTGTCACTACTTAGTTCTACTAGGCTGTGTGTGTGATTAATTAATCCCTTGACAATTCCTCAAGAATCAACACACAACATGTATCACAACTACAGGAGTTGCTGTTTCTCCTTGTTATAAGCTTAGTAAGTTATAGCTTTTCCCTTAGAATGATTATGAATGAATCAGGTTATCTGTTCTTATTATGGCTATTATAGAGTTCTTTTCATCTGAACATTGAATTAAAATCGCAAACTGGACCATGTCCATAGGCTATTTGTTATACTGAGAACTCTAGAATGATACCAAACACCGGATTTCTTTGCTATTATCTAAACAATGTTTTCTGCCTTTTAGAAATCATCGAGTCCTAGAACAGAGTATCAGATACGGGTTTCTTTGTTTGATGTGACATATAAACAGTTTTTTGGTAGGCCGTGGACTGGGCCATTACAGGCAGTCAAATCATCTGGAGGCAAACACAAACTATCCTACAATCAGGTAAACTAAGTAAAGAGATGTGTCCTTAGAAGATTTGCCTGACGCTCCACTTTAATTTTGTCTCAGACTTTGAGAAACAACTCACTGTCACTAGTTTTTTGATCAATCTTATGTGCATTGTCTCCAAATGGTGTTATATTGTCAAATGTACTAATCAGTTGAATGTGTATAAGGATTTATTCCCGAAAATGTTTTATTTTTGAGTGGCACCTTGCAAACTTTGACAGAGTAAGGTTTTGAGACGCAAAATCATGTTGGAATAAACTCAATTTAAAACCTTTTCTTTATTCTTCTAGCATATCTATTTCTACACGTCAGTGAAGGACATAAATGTGCTCGTTGTATTTGAGCTCATAGCTGTAGAGAATAATGACGGACGTTCTCGTAGGTACAGTAAGGGCTGGACAATTCTCAGACCATTCGCTAGTGATGATGTCAAAGATATCAGCAGTAATAAGGAGCCAACAAGTCAAAGGTGAGATTAGCCAAGATTGTAGTAAAGGAGATCAAATTTGATTTGCTTGGCTAAATATCATGAGCAAAATTCTACATCTTGATTGGTCTATGAACTGAAAACCTTTTACCCAAAATATTACAGTAAAAGGTTGCTTGGTTAAATCAAAAAGGAAATCAGAAATTATCAGCATGTAGTGCTTAGAGGTAACTTTCTGGGACTAGGCATGCGGTGTCGATGTCGTAGGATGATAATCCTACTATTTGCATGTTTTAGGCTGAACGTGTACTCGGGTACACCTAGAGCACTGTGTCACTTAGAGGATCCCATAGAGAAGAATGATTATGTATGTATAATATCAGGCTCCACTCTATCCTGCGCTCTGATGACTAACGCCTCTCTACTCAAAATACAACATCTACTACCGGAGAACGTCATCATAGGACCTAATGATATTGTACCGGGAGTCGTCGACTCGATACACTCAGATTCACAAATCAGTGAGTGCAATCTCCTATGTTAGCTAACATGCCATCCATGTCCAAATCATGGTATTGTCTTATTATGTATTTAACCTAAATGGTCATACAAGTGTTTGCTATCATAAACTGATGGGTGCTTTAGAGGCTCCCAACAGTTTACTGATGATGAACACAGCATATTTATAAGTTAACTGAGACAGCTTTCAGTTTTGTGGCAATTTAATGAGAAGTAGTAGCTTTCAACAGATGATATGTTTATATAAGTGACCTTTCTCTCTGAGTTCACTTAAACAAGAATGTAAAGTCCCCAGCCTGCCAACCAGAAGACAAGTTTGTATGTAAATAATCTAGTTGAATTTGTATGTACATTCTCTAGACGAGATTGAATGTACATTCCCTTTTTATCAGTACTTGTGGATTGACTCATATGAACCACCTGGTTAGCCTTGTCACATGTTCACACAAAAAATGGCTGCATGACAAGCTACCTCCTGATATTGACTTATGATTACTGAGACTTAATCACTTGATTATCTGTCTGACAGAGGACTGCTTCAGGAGACCCCGACTGTTGAAGCCGATGAAGGCGTTTCTGGATAACGTATCTGTGACACTGTACCCTAATATTGAGAAGATGGAAGATGAGTTGATAGCACTACTTAATGAGGACAGAGTTAACAGAGATAATACAGTGGCTGATGGATCTTCTGTCTCTATATCAGAACGCAGACTCATGGTAGGTATATATATATATATATATATATATAAATAGTCACACTGAATTAAATCTAGCTTTACACCATAGACTTAATAATAAATTTCTTATTGTTATATATATTTATATATATATATATATGTGTGTCAATGATTTACACATAATTAGCAAAAAAAACAAATATGAAGGAAATCCAGCTAGGTAAGTATAACATTAACATAAATGAAAATATGGCAGCATGCTAGCCTGTCTTGACAAGCTTGTTAAGACAGGCTAGCAACACCTATGGTTTCATACATTTTTTGCTCACATCCTAGGAGATCAGATTAAAAGGATCACACACAAACACATATTGGAAGGTGACACGACGCGACGTGTTCAGAGTTCTCTTGTACTAGCTTGGCTCTCTAGTTTTCGCCTTTCAGACTTGACTGGAGTTGCCTTTTGTGGGCATATGACTTTGGACAATTTGAGAAAGGGTCTCTTTACTAATGCTCGTACATCATTCTACAAAACAGAGAAGTAATATTTTCGTAATTCATTTTGTGTGGTTATCTGGCTTTACTATGATATTGTTTAAGCGCAGTAGAGTTAAGGTAGAGGCACTGGTTATTGTTGGTGTAAAATATAAGTGAGATATGACTTTGATTATCATTTCATACAAGACCATCACCTTATTTGGATGCAGAGTTGTTGTATTTAAATGACCACAAGACCATGCGGACTGACTGTCCAATAAACATAACCCTGATCATTATAAACTCACCATATATTCCTGATCATATAAACTCACCGTATATCCCTGTTCATATAAACTCACCGTATATCCCTGTTCATATAAACTCACCGTATATACCTGTTCATATAAACTCACCGTATATACCTGTTCATATAAACTCACCGTATATCCCTGTTCATATAAACTCACCGTATATCCCTGTTCATATAAACTCACCGTATATACCTGTTCATATAAACTCACCGTATATACCTGTTCATATAAACTCACCGTATATACCTGTTCATATAAACTCACCGTATATACCTGTTCATATAAACTCACCGTATATCCCTGTTCATATAAACTCACCGTATATACCTGTTCATATAAACTCACCGTATATACCTGTTCATATAAACTCACCGTATATACCTGTTCATATAAACACACCGTATATCCCTGTTCATATAAACTCACCCTGTATCCCTGATCATATAAACTCACCGTATATCCCTGTTCATATAAACTCACCGTATATACCTGTTCATATAAACTCACCGTATATCCCTGTTCATATAAACTCACCGTATATACCTGTTCATATAAACTCACCGTATATACCTGTTCATATAAACTCACCGTATATACCTGTTCATATAAACACACCGTATATCCCTGTTCATATAAACTCACCCTGTATCCCTGTTCATATAAACACACCGTATATCCCTGTTCATATAAACTCACCCTGTATCCCTGTTCATATAAACACACCGTATATCCCTGTTCATATAAACTCACCGTATATACCTGTTCATATAAACTCACCGTATATCCCTGTTTATATAAACTCACCCTGTATCCCTGTTCATATAAACACACCGTATATCCCTGTTCATATAAACACACCGTATATCCCTGTTCATATAAACTCACCGTATATCCCTGTTCATATAAACTCACCGTATATCCCTGTTCATATAAACACACCGTATATCCCTGTTCATATAAACTCACCCTGTATCCCTGATTGAATAAGAAGTAAATCATCGGAGTGGTGAAGCTATTGGTCAGCTCTATACCATTGAACACCTCATGCACTATGAAGTTCCTCCGAGGTGTCAGTTTAGAGAATACATCAGCAGCATGCATACTCATATATACTATATAGGTCGCTGTCAGAGTGGTCAGGTTCACCAACGCATCTGCTGCCAGCATCTTAATAATCTAAAATGTTAAATTTTATCATCAGTTGCAGCTGTTGTGACGGATGGACTGTTTAACCTGATTATCTATGTAATTTACTCTTCCGGGAACCTCCACAGGCCACATGGCTTCCTTACCATCAAAGAAAATGTAATGAAGTTTAAAAAAATTTGGTATCTAGCAGGTCGAATTTAAAATTTAAAAAAAAACTGGATAAAAGGTTGATCATGCTATACATGCACCACAGTCCAATTAAGGGTTGATTCAGAATGAGAACCAAGTAAACCATTGTCACACCTGCTGTAAACAGGGTTCATTCCAAAATGCCTACAATCTAAGTTCCTTCTGTTGTACTGGTTGAAAACTCGCCCCTGACTTGAGAGGAAGGCACTCCAGTATGAGCAAATTGGTCACAATTCTGGTGTAATCAATTCTAATCCAAGAAAACAAGAATTTTGAATTACAGGGAAACCTAATGGATCTGGGAAATCTAAGTTGAAGTTACATTGTGGGTATGTTATTTGTAACATAAAGGGGACCTCTGTGTATCAGACTCACCGGAGAGTATGGGCTCACCTTCTCGACTCTGTTAGCTTTGTTATCAGATCTGAGAATCTTGTTACGTTTTCTCATCCACAGTTTCACTCCTATTGAGCTATACATTAGTATTATGATCACTGAGAATATCAGATAGGGTAGTCCTTCTAATACGTCATATAAAGGCTTGTTTGTTTGAGCCAACGGTACAGTGTTCACGCAGAGTCGTAGAGATTTTGGAGAGATTGAGCTGTTAGAATATGTGTTTATAACTTTTGGAGTTTTATATATCAAGTATTCTATGTTTGAGATTGCCGTGAGGGTCCACAATGCCACGGCAACGATTATCTTATGTCGGCCTCTGTAAAAGCGAATCCTAAACGGAAAGAAGACTGCAACAAATCGTTCAATGCTGATTGCCACTGACCAGGCCACACTGGACTCGAATGCTGATTGGCCGAAGAAAGGAACCAGCCTACATAGAGCCTCTGAATCAGGCCAGGAGAATGCTAAGTCTCGTACTATAGTCCTCGGTGTGCAGATTAAAGCCATGGTCAAGTCACCGGCCGATTGGTTCACTAGCTGTATCTTTGTTCCTTTAATTGCTTTGGCTGTATGTTTGCCTCGCATTACCACCAGGATTGAAATGATGTTGAATACTATTCCCATTATTCCTATGAGGGTGAAAAAGAAGATGACTACTATTGTCTCCGCTTGGTCTGGGATATGCAGCACTGTCCCATCTGTACAGTTACCCCCTAGCTGGATGGTGGTGGTGCCAGGAGACTCAGCTAGATAAATATCGTTGAGCGTTGCGTCGATGCCACAGACATCCATAGCTGCTTTTATTCTTGTGTCTTCAAAACTGATAGTAAAACTTTTTTTTATTGTCGATCAAGCACCTTGTTGGCTGAGTATAACAGTATAAAGGTAATCTCACCGATGTATTCTCGTCTTCCTCAATGAATGATTATTGGTGTGGTAACATCAGCCTATCCTTACTGCTTGCTATCAGCTAGCTCCATACTGTGATTTTGATAGCACTATCAGTTACCATTGTTTTCAGATTTGTGTTTATTACAATTACGTCATTTCTTGTCATTGATACCAGAGATATGAACAACTTGTATATTTCCGGAAGGGCCTCAAATTTTGGATGATACCATTTTTATGAAGTGGTTACTTGTGTTACCCAGTATGAGAGTATATTAAAAGCATGTCAATATGTAATGCTGAATAATACTATCTATTACCTTAATTTTACTTTTGTTTCTGGAATTCTCTGAGAGATTAGATTGATCCACAGGTGTACTACCAAAACCAGAGGCAGGGGGAGTCCACAGCAAGAGACCCTGGATTGGAAGTAGACCAAGTGATATCACGTGGATTGTTGGCTAAGTTGCTGTCAACATACCATATATTCCATATGAACATTTACTTTGTAGGTAGGAGTACACAATGGATTCTGTTATGTTGAGAAGCCTGAAGTGGCACACTTAGTACCACAGGAGCTATCTCAGAGAAGAGGTACATCACTGAGGAAAAGCAGCCAGAGATCATCATCCTACACATCACTGTGAGCTCACCATACCTCCTACATACCCACTACTTTACTATGTCAAGTTTCATCTCTTTTCCTTCATAGGGAGTTACCCCCCCCCCCTTTCCCTGCATCACTATTTGATCATTTTATCAATAGCATCCTCCGAAACATGATACAAAAAACTATGTAAAGCTTTGATTAATTTACGCTAAACCAGCCATGGCACCCATTTTTAATTTGGAGTACCTTTTGACGATTCTAGGCTTCTAATTTGGTATATCATTAGTAAAGATGTTATTGACCTGATCGCCATTATATTATTGAATTGGCTTGCATATCCAGAGTTACAGCCTGCTTGTAAATAGTTGTTTCACTAGGAATGAGCTTTAGGGGCTTGTAAAGATCCCAAAACATTTAGTGACCATAGCGATAAGATCATCATAATATTTTTCTTCATACAGAAACAGGAAATCGTAAGTTTGCCATTCACTCTCAGTTTTCTATAAGTAATCGTAACGACGTGATTTCCCCACAAGGGTTCATCGACACTCCAATCACTTTGAAGCTGAGTTTACGCTCTTGGATCTTGCACCCGGCCTCGGTACACTGAAGCACATTTATACGGCCCCTTTATTGGACTGCCAGTGAATTTGGCTTGTGATTGTGTCACACCAAACTACTAGCTGGCTTCAAAACTTAGAACCCTTGATTACAATGTGAGCATAAACAGTTCGGTACTCAATCGGGTGTGCTCAGCTGATTCCAGCGAAGATCTGATAGTGTAAACTCACCTTAAGTTGCTCTGTGGTCTCATGCCTCCTCACACGACATGTACCCGGCAACAGTGGTTGAATAGTTTAATAAAAAGTAAATGGTTTTTCTTGACTACAAAGGAATTGTTTAACAAGCCTTTTGGCCATCTCTCTACAAATAACAATCTCATCAGTTTGAGTCACCTTCGGACCATAAAGGTGAAACGTCTATCTGATTTTATATAAATTTTACAAGAATTCTTGAAACAATTATTGTGATAGCTTTATATGATTGAGATACTAAGCATCAGTACTCATCTACTCTTCCTTATAATATAGAAAATAAGAATCTTATATCAAACATCTAGTCTACTGCCGTCAATAGAATGGCTAGTTTAGCTGAGTGGGTTTGTCTTCTGCGACCCTCTCCTAGCTTTTGATATTACAAAGTCCTCTTATATATTTGGTTTCACCAGTCTGAATCACAGCCGTGATGAGCTCGTTTGAATGTTGCTTTCGCCCTTCCAACCTGCATCATCCTAGGTACTTCTTCTGTTTTAGACATTATATCATGGTTGTCTTTGGTACCACTGTCTGACAAATAAACACTCTGCAACAGCTCGGAAACAAACTGTCATTGATATGCCAATGATCAAAGCTATGATGATGTGTAGTTGTGTTTTATTTGCATGTTTTGGTCTTGTTTTGCAGGAATAACCTCGGATCCACGTTTGTACTAAGAGACAGAGTGCCAGTGAACGGTATGGTGTATGATCCTATGTTCACTATAGTCTTCACACTCGAGTATCTCATAACGGAGCCAATCTCTAAATCTACCAATAAGGTACATGACTCATTATTAAAATATTATTATTAGTCCCTGTGCCATTTTCCTTGGAAGATGATAACTACAAATGTGATTCTCCCGTTATTATGAATTTATGTCAATTGTACCGCACTCTAACTGAGACCGTGGCGCAATAGGTAGGGCATGGGTCTTTCAATAGAGAGGCCCAAGCCCCCAAGTTTGACTACCAGCGGATCACGGTTATGTCAGGAAGGGCATCCGACCTCAAATGCCCCTGTGCCACAACAGTATACATATGTTTCCTGTTATGTAACGAATCGGTATTTTTTTACATCAAATGAGCATCACTCTGCATTACCACTTATTTTCCTTTATGAAATTAGATGGTAAATTATTCTTATGCAGTTTGTTTTAGATTTCATAGTATGGTACCTTTTTTTTCAGCTGTCGATGTCTATGAATAAATCACAGAGTTTTCCAGTGTCAGTTAGATGGTCTGCTTGGTCTCCCTTTACTAAACCGCCGGCTCCTGGTGAACAACTTACTGTAAGTTTAATACCAATTATTATTATGATATAATTTTATTATTATATAACATTTTTATAGTTTATACCAAAAATTCCTCTAATATACATATCATGTTCTTACCATACATCGTTTACCGCATCTGCTTGACTTATAATAGAAACATCCTATTAATATGAAATAAACTTCGAATTGTTTCGGGTGAATACGGTCAATGATTCTCGCTGTATAAAATTAATAACTTTGTGGAAATTGTTGTGTAAATGATGTAGTAGACATTACAGATTTGCTTGCTCTCTATTATTTTCAGATTAAACAGGTTTGTTTACAATTTGTATTGGATCTTTTCTCTCATGTAGTATAAGTATGGAGCTAGTCCTGCAATCATTTTCTCAAGTTTCAGAGGAAGTTTCATAACTTAGAGTTATTTTTGCGAATGGCAATCGGGTATTTAGTATATTCTGTCAGGAGATATGTCATGGTCTTCAGAGTTTCCATCTACCTCCGCATCCTTTTCCATATCAATTTTATGTTTTCGTGAGTGGTAGATTACTACTAGATAGAGCTATTCAAAAGTTGTATGAAGGATGCCTGCCGCTTTTTTTGTAGAATTTAACCAAAATAGAATTCCATTCTGTCTGTTGACCTGTAAATTTAGAAGGTCATAGATCAATCGTTGTAAAACACTGGCTGGTTGTGACGGAGACATCTGACGTATGGGGGCAAAGAATTTAGGGAACCGAAACAAGGGCATGTTATACACATAAACAAGCAAATATTTATTTGTTTACATGATGTTGGGTGACCCTGTACCACCATATTGTTACATTTCTATGACAGTTATCATTTGTCGGAGGACCATCACCCATACCTGATCAGGTTATGACATATAAAGTACCTAAGTTTGACATGGAGAGTGAGGCCGCTATCAGGGAGATGACTGGTACTATGAGCTTCAACTTCATTGACACTAAGAAGGTAAGTGTACTCAAGGAGCTGTTACTCCTTGGTGTACTTCATAGGTGTAATAAGAAGGTAGGTGTATTTAAGTGTACTTACGATGTTTTTTGTTGTAGTAAATCAATAAAAAACAGTTTTGAGTCTATTGCCAATTAAAAAACCTCAAATTTAAACAAAAACTTAATGAATTGGCTAGAACCATTCTAGAAGAACATGTCCTGCCTCGTTGTTGCTCTGGCAGGTGCTTAAAATCTGTCCATCAGTCAAGCTCAATGGAGACACTGCCAGTCTGTCTCTAAGAGATACAACTATAATATACTATGATGTTCCTCTGTCATTTCTTGAAACATATTTTCTGTAGAGATCTAAGTACTTGGAAATTTAGTTCATTTATCACTCAAAATCACTCTAACTATTGATTTAGATAAGACAGTTTGTGTGTCACGAGCTTTGATTGACTAAGTGAAGTTACCTTCTCTTTGCATGGGGGCCGATAATTACCTATCTCTACCCTGTCAACTAATGTGTTGCTCATTGCATCACAGAGCTAACATACATCTTACCTCTTACCCTTACAAATGAAACATATAACAAATATAATGTATAATATGGTGCCTAGATTCAAATGTGCAGATATTCCTGTTCAATCCTAAACGATATTAGTGAGTTTAGTTTTTGTATTGATCGCTGCTCTTGACAAATAGCAGAATAAAAGAGAATCAATTGTTTTATATTTTGTGTTCACTCAATAACACAATAATTTTCAAAACATTGGCTGGCTTAAAATCTGAAAGAAAGAGAATAGAACTAAGTTGTATATGTTATATAAGGGTTAAGTTATTATATCGTTTCACACTAACACTTGCCACCTGTAGTTCATTGCCTGGTGTAGCTTAGCAAAGTAGTAATGTGTAAAATATAAATTGTGGTTATTACATTTACTTTTCTGGATTCAAGCGAGCATCATACCATACATTGGAGATAAGGTAGGCACTAGGCAACTCTCTATATCAACATGGTTTAGGTGGGAGGCTGTTGGACGGGCAGGGGAGTGTCTGGAGGGGGGGGGGGGGGCTCTGACAAGCTTTTGACATGTTGATAAGGTTCTATCAGGCCTGTACCATAGTACTGTTCTATGTAGCTACGTACTATATAGACTTGGTAGGTGGTCATTAATTGAAAATCTTGTCACAGCAGTTAGATAAAACAATTGGCAACACTTTTGGAGTTCTTGTGTTCAGTTTCCATGCTGTCAATATCCCAGATGGCTTGCTTTCATTATTTACCTAAGAACATAACACGTTTTAGGAGTTAATGCACGGACAGGACCCTAATACCCTCACCGTACCCGGGACACAAGGATACACAGGACCAGGAGGATACATATCAGATACCAGTGGATACACGGAGAGTGTGCTCCATTCGGCTGCTGCTGGGGTTATCGCTGGTAGAATGCCAGGAGTGGCCGGCAAGCCACCCAGGAGCTCACCCACCACTCCAAGGTAAGATATATGTAGAGACCGATACTTTAGTGAAGCATTGAGGTTGTAAAGGCCCGAGTGTTGCTCTTGTCATGAAGAAGATAGCACCTAAGTCTTTTTGAGTATTTGGTAACACTGCTGAGGCTTGGTGTGTGGGTTCATGTTGCGTTTTCTGAATAGTCATTGATTAAAATGATAGCAGGAAAATGAGCTATAGGTAAAATGGCTTAATATTGTATCTGTATCTCCTTTGGATACAGATTAGAATATTGTTACACAGTGACCTACTACTTTAATGAGTAATGATGGGTAGCATTCTTTTTGAAATGTATATTTAACATTTATTTCAATAACTAGAACGAGGCAGAACGAAGCCTCCGCAGCTTCGATGACCAGTTGGTCAAACTCTCAGTCTATGACGAGAGGCAGCAGGTAAAACCGGCATGGTAACACACCGTCATTACACAATGTCATTATCTGTTCATGTTGCATGTATTGTACCTGCTGGCTTTTATATCTTTTGAATACTACCACTTTCAAATTAGTAGCCAATCAGAAATCAGTTCAGGACGCTTTTTTTTGATATTATGAACAGGCCAATGAATTGACTGATTTATTTGAACAGTGCAAATCTCTAAGCAAGATTCGAAAATAATATCTGATTGAGAGGTCACGAATTTTTGTAACTGGTGAAGTTGCATTCGGAAAATCCAGCCTATCAAAAAATCCTGGCATTCGGTAGCTTTTCTCACATTTAACTTATTCAGTACCCAACTACTTCAATGTGCTTTCCATGTACAAACCCACCGCTTGATTTTGGTTTAGACAAAACACATTTTTGTTTTTTGTAATGAAAAAGCTCTTCTCCTGTGGAATTGCAGGACACAGCAAAAGAGTATTCCTTGGCATAACCTTGTCAAAAGTTACAAATCCATCTTTCTGGTTGCCAGTGGTTGGTAGTATGGGAATGCCACTACCGCCAATGCCACTACCACCAATGGTACCACCGCTAATGACTCCTCTGCCAATTCGTATCACAGTTTTTATTTCACTAAAAAATCTCATAATTATATTAATATAATTGATTTACAGGGCAGCACTTCACAGACAGAGTTTAGTCCCGCCCAGTCCCTCTCCGGAGAGGCGGGCCTTACCTGAACAATCCACCAATCAGTATGTCTCCTCTGCTTTACAGCACTGTGTCAATGTTGTGTTAATCCCACACTGCACTCATTAGAGCCGATAACTTTTGGCTTTTAAACCCCAAAATGTTATTGGTCTTGGGAGGTTGGGATGTTACTCTAAAAATGCATAACTGCTCGACTAACACAAGCCTTAATGATAATACTTGTGATTTTCTCAGACATCACAACATCTAAATTGTTTGGGATGGACAGAAACAAAAAATGTCCCACAATTACCAGGAATCACTCCCTGTATGGTCCATAAACAAGGGCAACAATATGTTTGAAACAGAAAATTTGTCATTCACTTCACAGGGCCGTAGTTCTGGGGGAGGCAGAGAGGCACTGCCTCCCCCAGAAAACTAAATATAGTGGCCTAAAAACACTATAATTAAACAATCTACGTCAGAATCAGTCCCTCTGGGACTTCCATTTGCTTATTATAGACCTCAAATTTCTCAGGGAGGAGGTTACTGGTGATGCCTCAGACTTTTGCCTCCCCTACCATTTTTTCTTAACTACGGCCCTGCCTCATTAAAGCATGTTTGCTGTGACTAAATTATCTAATGTACAATATTTGTAATGAAGGTTACCCCTGCACACTTTTCTCACATGTTGAGTTGGGGCAGTACTAACTCACTTGCACTGTACGGAATAAAACTCGCTTGTTCACAAATAATCTCACTCTAACAATCTTGTTGTCACAATGATCTACCTTGATTTTGTCTTGGAAGTAACAATGATTGTAAGTGTGATCTTAGAATGAGGAATGTCTCATGATTTTGCATGCCATATTCAGTAATGCATCCAAGTTGATTGATTGTGTTGTACAGTCCTTTCAAACATTCCTAGCTAAACATTACGAGAAAAACGGAAATCATATGTTTGAATACCATAGAAAAGCCAAAATAGCCGATGAAGTCAGTTTGGTTCACAGTTTAACTTTTGCCTTAACGATTGCTGCCTACAAGAACATATTTATGTGTTCACCCTGGCAACAACAACAACAACAACAATGCTACCCAATTTCCACTCACATGGCCGTGTATATGTATTCCCACAGATCAGCGAGAGACCCTGTATCTCAGACACCCGCTCCTTATTACTCACATCACGGATCTCCTCAGAATACTCAGCAGGGTTATCTCCCCTCTCCCCCTCGTACTCAGGAACAACAGCAGGGCATGGTACCACAACAGGTATGTGTGAAATATGTCCGTGTTTGTTGCATTCTATCGAGATTTATTTTGTGCGCAAATTATGCTAAACTTGTCCCGTTTTTTGTTTCATCTGGAAGATTCGATGCAAAAAGGCATTATTTGGTTTTCATACATAATAAGACCTGATTTGCCTAAATTGTTTGTAAACCACATTGCCATCACATATTTTCTAGCGAACATTGTACTCATTTAATGGGTGAATGTTTATCACTAACAGGAATGGCCGGATATAAGGAATGCAACCAGCAGACTATGTTCTTAGATTAGTAGGAGCTGTGTAGTTTGACACTCTCAGAGTTATGTGTTTTTGTTTCTCGTATATATTTAGTATTTATATATTAATATATATATATATATATATATATATATATATATATATATATCTCATACATATTTCTCTAACTTATATCACAGTATGGTCAGATGTACCCGCCGCCTGTGAGTCCAGGTATGCAGGCTCAGTACCAACAGATGATGATGTCTCAGCAAGCGCCTTTCCAGGGCCATGTCATGTCCCTCCCACCTCCACCAAGCAACTATCCAGTAGGACCAGTTGGCTATCCAATGGAGATAAGACACTTCTCAGAGGTACGCTTTCTCTCGTTATTTCTATGATTGCATGAAAATTCAACATTAACTGGAAACTAAGAAATATATTGGGGACTAAAAGGCACACTATGTAAACTGAGATCTCAGTCTCTTTCGAAGCACAATATTATATGTGTTCACATTCGCAAATTGCTAACCTGAAGTTTTTTTCATTGCGGAGTCACATTAGATACTGAGGGGCTTGTCATCATCAAATAAACAATTGCCCTCAATTAAGTCTCTTTCAAGCCTTTATACATATTTGTGACGCAGTAAAAACTAGGTGACTGACTTTTGAATTGTGCACTTGTGCCCTGGGGTACAAGGGATCTAAAAGTGGTACAAGTGATATTCAGACTATCTATATCTATATGGTGACTATACTTTGTATCTGCAGACTGGAGGTCATACTGCCGGCAGCGTATCAGTAGGTGGTACTGGACCAGCAGATCTAGAGGAGTTACCCTTCACTCCTGTACACGCTACTATCATGGCTGTACCTCCCGGTATGTCTTATCATAGAAGTCACAGAAGTCTGATTTTTTAAAATATTTATCCTGCATGTGTGAATCATGTGAGGTGTTTGTAGATTTAAGCCATAGTAGACAAAACACACATAATTTAAGCTGTGAAATATTGCACTTTTTTCTCATTCCCTGTAAAATCGACGCAGAGCATACATACATACATACATACAAACATACTCATTGGAGATCTGAATCCAATACTCCTGTGCCAATATAAAAAGCTGTGTTATTATCCATCCTCTATTGAGAGAAGTGCAACAGATTTCTTGCTTTATATTTTTATATGCTGATGCATATGATAAACGTTTTCCGACAGAACTACTTATCTGTAAGGTGACTTTTAACATCTGACTTTGACAGGTAGTAACACCGGTTCACGACTATCACGTGCTGCTTACGCTCGTCTCTATGCAGCTAACTTTCCTCCCATACTAGACAGGCATAAACAAGACGCTGAAGTAGTGAACCCTAATGACTACCTGAACTTTGTGATGGCTCGAGAAGAGTCGGACCAGCTGCAGTGCAACGAGATTATACTACAGTTCCTCGCCTTCTCTCGGTAAGTTCACCACCGCTGTGATCAAATTTTCAACTTATATAGTCTGAGTGTTCAGACTCCTCAGCGTATAGGACTGTATAGGGGGGATGAGTCAACAGGATTGTAACTCAACTTGTTCACTCGACTCTCCCAATATATTTACATGGGTTTTATATTAGATTGTAACTTTAGTCTCTAACATTGAAGGCAGGGCTGTAAGAAATATGCTCGACGACATAATACACTAACATCAAGGACGGGGATAGTGAACCATCTGAGTGAAAAAATCAAACCATTACACGAAGAAGAAATGCCTGAATTTCTTAGCAACTGTTGTGTCACCATCATGTTATTTCTTACTGTCTTGTCAGGGGTAAACTTGCAATTTATTCAATAAACTTTGTAGAGTTGCAACTGTGATGGAGTGGCAGCACAAATGCCAGTGTGTATCATATTCTTGTTTTAATTTTCTGATTAATTTGTTCCCAATTGTTTTGTTCACACTCACTAATAGCTGCCGATTGACTGGAGCTTATAAGTGCATTAACGAGCATTTCCTGCCAGTCATCACAAGACAAAAAGTATAATTTATATTGCTTGTTCAATGGGGTTTGGACTTTGGATTCCTTAGTTGCAGTAACTCAGTCTTTATTAATTTTTCCTGTAGAATGTCCCTGGTACGAGCTGAGGGAGCTGCAGACAGCCACTCGACGGTTTTCTTCACATTTCAGTTTTACAAGTTTCCTCACATCACCACGGAGAGGCTGTTACTGGGTCAGCCTGATCAGCAGCTCACCGCTGACAGATCGGCTCAGCCCTGTATACTCACTCGGCTTAACCCTGACGGCAAGGTCAAGGATGGACCGGCCGGCTATCAGGTGAGGTTTACTCATGGTATTTGTGAGAATTGTGTGAGCTGATTAATGCAGTCTTTGGAGTTTTGCAGTTCATAATGGGGTAAGAGCGATTAAAGGATAGTACAAACATGTGATTTCTGGTTGGATTAATTTAGATAGAAGTATTGATTTGTTGCATGACTGTATTTTTTGGGCCAGAGTAAAATAGGATCTAACCTCATATGACATCAAGTACTCAACCTGTTATAGCACTCTTATTTTACTATGCTAATGATAATGACCAATAGTTTCCTATTCAGTTTGATTCCCCAAAGTGTTAAAGTTTTAAACCAAGGCAATGTCAATGTCAAATAGCAGAGCCATTTCAGTTGCAAACATTGCAATCTTTTTTTGACATAATTACCAAAATAAAGCATCTTTTACTTTTCTGATGTTTCAGATAAAGTATGTAGTAGACCCGACACATATGAAGCCTGGAGAAGGTAGTCTGTTCGTCAGACATTTATCTCAGCAGACTCTACATATAGATGTATGGGACGGTGACTCACTCTTACTTATAGGATCGTCCGCTGTCGAGCTCAAGGTATTTGGTAGTTATAATATATGCAAGACTTGCCAAAACTCATAGAGTAAGGGCGAGAAATCAATCTATACTCTGCTTCTAGTAATCAAAAATTTTCAATGATACCTTTGTACCCAAGGTTCCAACCATTATAGGTAGATCAAGCTTGTTCTAGTTTGCCTGCCTGAGTTGCTCTTCCTCAACTGACAAGCGGCTTATCAATGGAGGGGAAACAACTCCAATGCAGGTAAACTGGATCGAACCTGATCAAATGTGATGTAAGTTACAAGACTACTGCATCACCTTTGCAAGGTCAGGCCCTTTCTAAGACGATCGATCTCAATCTTGTTTCACTATTATTCACTCTTGTTTACAGCACTTATGTAGACAGGGTCGTGAGGCTGTCCAGGTTACTTATGAGTTAGATATCATGGCTAGTGAAGTAAGTGAGAGTCGAGGTAACTCATACACAGGCGACCTGAACAGGGGAGGTAGTATACGTCCCGTAGGTGTACACACATCACTCAGAGGCAAACTGCATCTCAGGCTAGCTGATATCGGTATGATATTTTATATCAAGCAGAGCATTATTACATTACATATTTCGTATGTAACATTTCCGATTTCTAATAGTGGCTCAAAATCAGAAGGATAAAGTCACAAGCAAACTTCATACACCTGACCCAATCTGTGAAAACTATCACTTATCGGCCATAAGGAATGTGGTACCAAATCATAATAAAGACTTATTGGTGAAGATTGTTGAACTGTCTCCTCTTGCAAGAAGGGGAAATTTAACACAATTACTCCACATGCCATTATGTACACACCAATAATTAAGTTATACTCTAATCAAGACCCATATCAGCATTATAAGAGAATAAAAAATACCTTGACACAGAGTAATCCGCTCTCAAAGCTCTGTAAGCTACTGTTGACTACTATCTCAATTTTTTGCAGGTCACCCAGTGGATCCAAAGTTCTTACCTAAGAGTAGAACTTTACCAAACGCTCTCACTACGGCTGTAATAAAACCTGAGAAAGGAGAAATGCAGGGATCATTTATAGGTGGTAGTCTGACCTCTGTACAAAATACTGTTGGTAAGTACTTCTACTCGACCTGTGATGTGATCAGTCAAGTGAAGATAATTACCTTTGGACCTCAGCGCTTCTGAATTGTGCCTGTGCTACATTAGGTCCGGGTTAGATCATAATAGTCTAAAGTCAATTAGCACGCCAGCTGTTCACTGCCAGGCGATTAGTGCCGCAAGAGTTGTGAGTTCGAGTCCCACTGTGGGAGTTTCAGCCCACAGCACCCTTGGGTTTATACCTCTCCTGCTTGTTGAAAGGATAGAGTTACTCATTCATAGTCTTTACTGTTTCTGCTGGAAATACAAACTGCAGCTTTAAGAAATGGTATGTAGTAGATCCGTGTCAGTCAGTTATTATTGTGTAACTTCTTGCAGAGTTACATCGTAAGACAGCGAGGGCCAATCATCTAGCTCACACTAATTCGGAGTTAGCCTCCCTGCTTCACTCCCGTCATAATCCTAACGATGAGGACCAGAAGAGTAAGTCTAACAGGAAGCTGGCCAGGATGACAGCTGTGAGGCAGCAGGGAGACAAAGGTCAGGAGGCCGCTGACGAGAATAAAGCAGTCAAATCACTCATGGTGAGAGATGATTACTTCAGCTCTTTATTTATAGTCGCCATCAATGTATTTATTTTCTTTTCTCTGGTATCCAGAATCAACCACATCCATTGACTCTGCAGAGACTTGTTAGAGATTCATAGAGTTTGTCCTGATACGACAAGCAGGCTCAGGTTACCCTAGTCCCTCTCCTTTACAAATGCTTATTAATTTGTCAAAACTTTCATTTGAAATATCCGCAACGTACTCCTACACATACTATGATGATTTTTCCAGTGTCTCTCCAATATTATAGTATTGGTTATATGTCTTAACTATATTCTGTCGCTAACTTACAGAGCTTCAAACAGCAGAAGGCAGAGAGAGCCAGAGATTTGAAGATAATGGAGGCATACAGGGTACAGTCTAAGGCTGACGGTTAGTCATGTTACTACTTGACCTTGCCATTGTTGTTCAGGGATTTTTTGATGTAGTTGTTGTTACTTTTAGGGATTTTTGTTTCACTAAGTAACCATGTTAAAGAAAATGACAAAAGCAAAATAATCTCACCTGAATATTTACACAGCCTTAGACTTTCAGTGACCTTGAACTCTTGTTGCAAACCAGTCATGTTTTGCTGGATTTAAAATGATTGAATGATTTTAAAATTTGTTTTCATGGGTTACCAGTCCCATTTCCTAGAAGAAGGCACAGGATAAACTTGTGGAATTAATCAAACTTCGTATTTGGGGAGTTTAGTATGTTATAGAATTATAGAATTTAAATTGAGCAAATTATCATCAGAAAAATCAGAAAACTTCAATTATAGTGAACATTTTCTTTCTGTTGGCTCGAGTTAGACATGAGCTGCAATAAGCCCTGTTGATGTTTTGCAGGTATAAGAAACATGCTGAATCAGGCTATCACTACGGAGCATGCGATCCATCCTTCTATGGGCACTACAGAGTTTTTTGAGTATCAGCTGACTAACCCTAATAATACTGAGACAACCATTTCAATCAGGCCGGATTGTAATGAGATCTCGTAAGTTACTCTGAAACGGATACTTACTCAGTACTGCTTTTTAAGAAGCAGTTATCCCATTGCTGTTACAAAAAATTAGCCCATAAACAGATAAATAAGACACATAACTGCGCTTATCCCACGATATCTTTGGGTACATTAACTAGTGTGTATACAGTAATGTATACACACTCAGTCACACAATAGTTGGTATAACTTGCTCAAAATGAATGTACCAGTTGATTTATGAATACATATATCCGCTTACAGAAAAACAATGTGCACCAGCCATAATGGCTGGTGCACATCGTCCCAGATGATCATTGCAGATAGCCATGCCATTCAATGTGAACATGAAAATGAGACAATCCCAGTCTGTCTGGGTCCTTCTAGGACAGTATCTGGAAAGTTCGTACGCGTCAAACTTTCCCGATGCTGTCCCGATCAGACCCAGATTCATTTTACATCTGGGTGCTATGTGAACCGAACACTGGGATGATCCGGGACTATCTGAGACGATCCTAGACAATGTGAACATCACCCCAGCACTATCCCAGACAAAAAACTAATCGCTAGTCTCGGATGAATTTTACAACGTGAACATAAGACTGGGACCATCTGGGATGGCATCCTAATGTCATCTGGGACAATGTGGACGACGACTTGTCATGCAGACACAAAACAAGTGGAAGCGTGACAAGGCTAGGCATTACTTGGGGATATACAAACACATTTACAGGCCCAAATGATGATACTTGCACTATCCAAATAGATATGACACCAAGCCATCCTTATAAGATCATAGTTTCTGTGATCACTCTACTCTGTATTATTCTCTTGTTGATTATGCGATACCTTTCTTCTCACAGAGTGATTACAGATGACAGAGAATGGAGACATTTCAAGCAGCTTTACAAACTGGACACACCTCTAGAGGAAGGAATGTTCAGTGTAGAAGGTTGGTTTACATATTATATATATATTACATTATATAACATATATTGTTAAACATATGGCTAATGTGATCAATTATCAGCCACCTGAGTATAATAAAATGTCACTACCAACGACTTGCTCAAAGTTAAAGCAATTTAACTTATGTTCTGCTGATGTTTTTTAGATGTACGCAAAGTTGGCTATTTAGAGGCATATGTCTTAAAGAACATTTTCTCCACAGCTGCTGGGCCTATAACCTATTCATTTATTTGACCTGCCAAAAACACATCATACCCTAATGAAATAGATGCCTTCAGATTGGCTGCTCTTTCAATGATTTTGATTCCATGAAATTAAGTAGTACAACATTATTATCTGCCCTGTGTAGTGAGTAAGAAGGACCCACAGGTATTCCTGAGGCCCAAGGAGACAGTATATATACCTATGAAGTATGTAAGCTTTGAGGCGAATCACTCCTGTTCTCCAGAGTCACCAGGAGGGTCAGAGGTCAACGCTGCCATGAGAAGCTCCAACGCTTCCGGGCTCAACAAATCACTGGCTACCCGCCTACACAAAATACACTTCCATTCCGTCGGTGAGAAACGAATGGAATACATAAATAATTTCATTTGCAAGCTACTTTTAAAATTACATGGTCAGCTATTTGTAAAAAAATTTCAAATATTGCCATTACGATTCAAGCATTCCAGGTCTACATGTTCTTACAATGTTATATAATCTTATAGATTGCTATCCAAAAGCCAAAAGCCTATGATCACTCTGTCATGCTTCTCCAACAAATTTCTGTGTTTTCTATCAAAAATGGTATCTGTTTACTTTCAGTCGATAACAAGCTGATCTCGATTCTGGCTCTGAGAGTTGAACCAGAACCTCATGTCATCGACCAGACTTTCCGCTTCCATCAACCAGAACAAAGCTTCCTCAAGAAATCCATCCGTCTTCCTCCCTTCCAGAATATGATTGGTAAGTATCACTAACTAAAAAATTCAAATCGAGTTCATCAAACTCTGTGAGCCTTTATATCAGGGTTGTACTTATTTTGTTGCCAAGCTTGATATGAAACTGTGGATCATTATAGAGAAATATTTAAACGAATATTTTGGGGACCAAGTTTTATCAGTGAAGCAGAGAGAGATGAATTCTAGCAGAAGACTCGAGCAATTTGCAGTGGTATGAGCACTACTGTATCATGTATCCGTCTCACCTAATTTGCTTAGTCTTTACTTCTCAGAAATCACCATTCTCCGTATCTCAGCTAATATTATATTTGACTATCTGACAGGTGGTATTGTAGTATAGTGGTATAATGTATGTTGTGTATTTATATGATGTTCCTACAGGTGGTATATTAGACAGGACAGGTTACCAGCAGCTTGTAGTGAAGTGTAGTGACGATAATGTAGTGTGTGAAAGTTACAAGAGACAAACAGGAGAACCTCAGGACGTCTTCATCAAGGTTAGTAATACTGCAGCTTGTGGAGTTTGACACAAGATAAGTTTGAGCTTACCTGTGAGCCTGGGGGGTCTTTCAAGAACGATGCTTTACTAAAGCAAGTTATCACAATCACATCGCTCAAAATTATCACTCACTTGGTCTTTCAACTAGACAAATTTGTTCCCTTATTGCTCACTCAGAAAGCTATAGTTCTTTCGATGCCTGAGCGATTTGAAAGCGAGAGCCTCAGTGAGTGAGCGATCAGATTGCAATTTTGGCTGTTTCTAATTGAAACCCCCCCCCTTGGTTGAATATCTTTTTTCGTTATGAGGAGTTAAATGTACGGCCTTGGTTGAATAAAGTGCTGTTAAACCTGCGGTATTTAATCTAGCGATTGATGTAGGCTCAAATTACACATTGTGATGCAGTAATCTGTTCTAATACCATGATGACTAAGAGAAACTACAATTGGTATTAGTGAAAAAAGACTACAAAATAAACCTAATAAACAAAGTCTCCAGTAATCAGTATTCTCGTGAGCCCTCTATCCCACAATATTTGACGCCAAAACCGTTTTAACTTGTTGCACTAAAACTACTTGATATTAAATAACTAAATTGATTGGTACTGTTCTCTTACCCTCTAATATTGATATCTTCACGCAGGCTGCCGTTGGCTCCTCACCTCAGCAGAAGAAGTTCTTTGTGTGTATCTACTCCGACCCTTACATGAGTAAACCAGATCAGATATGGCAGTTCTATGTACACGCTCTGCAGAGAGTAGATGTCAACTGTGTTGAGGGTCAGAGCACCCGTCTCAGCCTAATACTCAGGTACTAAGGCTAAGATTATCTCACTCAGGCTTGCCTTATTATAAAAAAATAACATTTTCAAATGTATTAAGACACTAACTAAGAACGAAATTATTCAAATTACTATCATTGTTAAACCCAGCATAATAATCTCTGAATTGATTCGAGACATGAAGAAACTTAATAAGTATATCTGCAGTAACATCTTTTGCATTTGATCAGAATTTAGCCCAACATTTCTGATTGGAAAACCTCTAGCCATCATTAAACTTCTGCAGTTAACCAGTGAAATCTGCTGCTTGATGTACATTGACCTGCTAAAAAAAATGGTTATCAACGGTAGTGGTACAAAATGTCTCTGATCTCTACAATAGTTTTTTATTCGTTTTGCTTTATCACTTTTTTTCATTGTAGAGGAACACAGTCTTCTCGTCTCGTGAGGTGTTTTACTTCACACTCAGCTCAGATGCAGGTCGTACCTAACGAAGCTTTCATGCTCGCAGCGGGAGCTGTACATGAGCTTCATATAGGTGAGATACTCGAATTATCAAACAGTTTTCATATCAAATCTTGTATATATATTGGTACTATATATTTGTGCTATATATATACTGGTACTATATATTGGTTACACTTTCTGACTTTTGTAGCATAATCCATAATATTTTTTATCCTATTTTACAATGTTATATAGCCGAATAACCATATACAGCAGCATCAAACAGCATATAATATTTAGAAGATTTCCAGGTTGTAAAAATGATATCAGTTATTACTGATGAAACTCTTTTTGTAGACTCAGATAGCATATTGTTTAAGAAACAGTCATGTGATTTGAATCAGGGAGGTTGGTACTCAAACTCCCTGTTGGAATAGACCACTTATATGCCCACGATGTCTCAATATCTGTGTTCTCCTTGTAAGACAGAGGGCAACTCTTAATAGTAGGATTAATGTTACTATGGTGTACCAATCGATTGTTAGATCATTCATTAATCATTACAGCTGTGAGGCCCCTTCAGAGCGGTACTCAGTTCTTTTATCTCAATGTTGTGGATGTCGAGTGTCACCAACTTGTCAGGAACTGGCTGGTATGTGTCAGCTGTCAGCCACCTGTCATCAGTAAAACATTTGAACTTCAACTACCTGCTGGTGAGTGTCACAAAAAACTATCAGAGACTGTGTGTCATATGAAATGTAGAGTAGGTGTAACCAACATTAAGGTTTTGTGCCTGTCATCGATAAAGCTTGTGTAGATAAACACTTAATTTGAAAAAGAATAAACTAACGCTGATATATTTAACCGAAGAACAGAGACCTCAGTATGGGGATTTGTTGTCTCGACGATCAAAAAACGAAAAAAAGTCCACCCCTCACAAAATTTAATTTTAAGTGCCTCTTGAGACCACAGATGTAGAAAATTTATTTCAGTTTTTAAAAACAATTCACTAAAATTTTTTTGACTTTTTTTTAATCTTGACTGAACTCAAGAGATCTCTAGGTAGTTGCTACATGAGGCTGAGTTTTTCTTAAAACGCTTTATCATTTTTTATCAATTTATTATATTTGTTTGTCATTCATTTATTATATTTGTTTTATTTATGTATTTGTCATATTTATATAGTTTTTAATCATATTCATATATTATTTATTATGTTTCAGGAGGAGGTAAAGGAAGTAACAAGAGAATTAGCTTCACTAATCCATACTCTCATCCTAAAGTCTTCCTTCTGACCAATAACAGAAATGATCTCCTACAGTTCAAGGAAAGCCGACTTGAGATGTACGCTAAGGAGACAAGAGTAATCGGACTCAGGTCAGTTATACTCACTAAATTCCTGTATAAATCAAATTAGGGATACACACTGATGACGTAATATACTTTTGCATGTATATCTCTGATCGATAGAGAGTGAACTAATTCACCTAGTAAGACTACCATCACAATGAATTTTGTGTGACAACCCGAGTTCAATTTCATTAATTAGGGGCGGGTACATGTTAGGTACTCAATCTAAATTGACTCTAACGATCTGAGATACACATGATAATAGTGCAGTCTTGATGTCAGTGTGGCTGAGACCTACTTCTGTGCAAACTGTACTTATCATATTATCTGTGTCATGATGTGACCAGTCCCTAATTGAATACTTCGGACCATGTTATAACTCTAAACCAGTTTTTCTTTCTCCTCACCCTGCTTGATATCTCCCCCACAAACTTTATCTGGGAAGATGGTCAGAATTTATGGAAGGCAACTAAATTGCAAGATATTTTACATCACAAGCTCGCTTACATATAAGAATAGCTGCAATCATGCATTGATCAATCTGATGATTTTTGTTTTGTCTTCAAAAATTGATCAGATAGTTGTTTGCTCTTAAAAAATTTTATTCTCCCTAATTGTATAACTAAGTACGTATGGTGTGATATTGACTAAATGTTATATGTTAGAATCATAAAGATATATAGTTCAGAGTTGATTGGTAATGGAAGCATAAGTTGTGTTATAAAAAAATTAGGTAGCTTAGTACCCTTACAGTTTTTCTGGACAAATCACCACCGCCCTAATATTCAGATATAATTCAGTGGTATCTTACCACTCCATAAGTGGACGGCACACTCTTTCTAGGGTCGCAGTCTCTTACCAGCCTTACCAGGCATATCAGATTTTATTGTCACAATGCATCACGCCTTGTATTTTCTCTTACAGATTTATGCCAGCGCTGAACCAGGGAACAGCTGAGATTATGATATTTATAAACGATGATGAAGATAAGAATGAGGAGACCTTCTGTGTCAAGGTCAACTATATCTCAGAGAACGACGATGATTAGCATCACATCATAACTGATCATGTGATATACTTTCACATTATATCTCTGAACACTAGAGAGTGAATTGATTCATGTAGCTTGACTATCACCAGGAGGGTTTGGTGCGGCGACTTATGTCAAATTTATTATAAGGGGCATGTAGATGTAAGGCTATCATACTAAATTGATCCTATCGATCAGAGATACACATGCTAAAAGTGTAGTGTTGATGTCTGTGCGGTTCACTGCCTCTGTAGCTCTAATAGATAGAGGATCATATTGTAGTGTCATCTTAACTATGTGTGTCAGCAAATCAATTCTGATTCTACAATAATCAACTTTGACAATCCATGTGAATTTTCCACGTTTTAAGTATTATTTATGCAGTTATATGATATCATTGAGTTGTTACTATAGGGTACATTAAGGCTATGATGCTTTAATTTTTCTACTCCGTCCTGGGATTTGTAAGTTTTCCGTAGTTGCCATAGGTTTTTATGTCTGTAGCAGTTGCAATTTTATGCAAGGTATGGTCCGTTTAAATGACCATATTATTTATATGTAGTTTACATAAAGCAAGTTGTTAAAATAAAACTACAGACAGAAATAGTTAGTTGTTGAGTCGCCTCCCTACAAACCACAGCGATGAGGCCACAATTACTTTAATAAAGATGTATAGCCACTGAGCTTCAGAGGGTGAACTATTGGCATTATTGGAAACGCTGCATCTCATCCACACAGAGCATTCAGTGGCATATGAACTTTTATGAGGGACTGTCTGGTATATTTGAATGCTGTATGCAAATTGATGTCCTGGATTGATCTTTCTAATCTTCTCCTAAATTAACTCTATCATAAAATATTAGAAGTACGTGACTTGGTCTTGTCCCAAGAGAGACTGATTATGTCTGCTTTATTCGTTTGTCACTGTGATCCACCCACTGACCTACGTGAGATATGCATAACAGTGGAATGTCACAATCAGTAAATCTCCTTCCCCAGACAAAAAGTTGAAGCTTTATCAACTTGTTGTTTTGGAATTCGACCAGTCTGGGAACAATTAAAAATGTTCCTCAAGTATTTGGAGAGATGCTGATTTAAGTAGACCTGACACAATTTTAAGTGATTGACCTGATGATTTTACAAGATTCTCATTGAGGTGATTGACATCAACAGCTTGTTATGATGTACTTTAAGGTTTCAGGGTATGCCTCATAGACATGATAATGTGACTTATATCTACAACCTGCATACTGCCATGGACGAAATGCTAGCAAAGGTCAACATAGAGGGCTAACCGAGAAATTAGGCGATGCAATAAAATGAGAGGAAAAAAATCATTATAACCCTAGCACCAAGATCTTGGCAAAACTATAACTGCACAACAATCATTAACTAGTTCATCTATCACTAAATTTAGAAATTTATCACCACTCAATGTAAAATCTGTTCAAACAATTTGATTGCATAGGATGGGATACCTACCCAGTCCAAAAAACTGAAGTTTTTACCAAAATTTTGATCTCAAATTAGAGGGGTACAGTAACATCAAGACAAATAGAGTCAGTCATAAGACGCGGACATAGGATATGAATGGGTGATAGGGGCCGAAAATATCAACCTTGATAGCTCCCCATGTGGGGCTTGAACCTACAGCTTCTGCGTCTCACAAACCGCAACCTAAAAATCTTATCTTTTTTAAAGCAAATGGGCCTGACTTTCTAAGAAGGCTTCTGAATCAAAGTGAAAACTGATACGCTTTCTCACCAAATAATCCATAAGCAATATATACATAGACATGTTAGAAGTATTTTTTTCTTTCTTATAATGTAACATATTATAGGGGAAAAAATATGGGACGCTTCACGCATTTGTAACCGAAAGTGACGATCAACGCCACTGTATATGTTGTTTGGCAGACAGGGTACTTGCCATAGTATTAGATGTTGTTAAATATGGTGCAGAATTGACGAACAAATGAACACCATCACCAGGAAATTGTTAGCATTTCCACAATGGACGACATTAGGTTAGTGATAGGGAGGTGGGAGGGAAATTGACAGACTTATTCTCTTTCAAGACCAGCGTGGTGACCGGATGTAGATTGAAAGAAAGAATATGTTGTTTGGCAGACAGGGTACTTGCCATAGTATTAGATGTTGTTAAATATGGTAATAGAATAATTAAACCAAATAAACGTAGAATAATTAAACCAAAATATAGGACTAAATATGGTAAAACAAGATTTTTAAACCAATTCATTTCATTTAGTAAATCGTAATAATATATATCAATCAATCACATACTGTAAAAAATTTTCTCCCAACTGATTATCATTTCTGTCCATATCTATAAATATTTTTCTTTCTTTTTTGTTTTGTTTATGAGGTCAAAAAGTTGTTATTTTCCTTTGTTTATGACATACTTATGCATATGAAAACCTCAATAAAAACATTATAATAATAAAAAAATAATGTGAGTAGCTGTGAACAGTAGTTCTAAGAAAGCCTATCATTGGCTGAGAACAGTAGTTCTAAGCAAGCCTATCATTGGCTGAGAACAGTAGTTCTAAGTTTTCCTTACCAATAAGTTGTCCTTAGTTGGTTGAGGGAGGGCAACTTTTTATTCAGTTGACCTGGATTATTTGTCATGTCTTGGGACTGATTGCCAAGACAAGGGAGGTGTTATAAGGGCAGAAAAAAATCTTTTTTGTACCAAAAACTTTATTTTTTTTTTAAATTGGAAATTGGTAACCACACAGACGACTGTTTTCTCTTGCTTCTCTTGCTCCTGCAACTTAATTGTTTCATATATTATTATAATAAAATACGCATATATTCATACATAATATGCATAATCATACTATAAAATAATATTACATGTTATGTATAATTTGTTAAGATATGAAGCGGTTAGTGAAGTGATGATTTATCGTACTATATCTGCAAGGTCTGTTAGGGTCATGAGATTGAAAAGTAGTGATGAATGGAACTGGCAAGATTCCGTGTTTTGATAACCAAAAACTTCTGAGCGTTTGTCTAAATCCACATAAAATAGTTTTTGCCGACAATGCACTTTTCAATTCAATGGTGGTTGAAGTTTGGCAGCTTTCCAAGGTCAAAACATCAGACTAATAGACGGGCGTAATTATTTGTGTGCAAGTTTACGTGACTGCATTCGAGGGGAACTATTTATTTTTCTATCATAAAACGCTTATTCAAAAATTCTGCTTGTTGCTGCCAATTCAGCGTCAATAATCATCATGTTTCAACATACTTCAGAACAAGACAGCAAGACCTCAAATTTCATATAAAAGCTGAACACTTGCTAGTCAGGATCATTGTATCCTGACACAGCAGACAGACAGACACACAGAGAAGACGATAAATCACATCTTCAGCTACAAAATGAAGGTAAGGTCTGCAGATGTTTGAAGAACAATTTCAATGTTATTAAAAACCACATCAAGTTTCTGATATATGAACTGTATCGAATAAAGTTTAATGGGATTTAAATGTTTCATTAGAAAAAAACATCATAAAAATTAAATGCATTCGATCGATTATTCGATTCGATATTCTGGATCCAGTAATAAATATCAATAGATTATTACTTTTCTATCATACAGGTTGTTTCAGCTCAGACCGTTTTCCTTGCTGCCTTATTGGCTAATGCTGCAGCTGTTCCAACTCAGACCTTACATGAGAAAGCTGATCCCAAGGAGGTGGTTCATGATGTCATTTTGTTGGACCCAAAAGGAACGGTAGGTATTGTGTAAATCCTTCTTCGGGGACTTAAACAACTGATGAAGGATGAATAGCCTTGTAACGCCTGGCCTGTAATTGATGATTTTCTATATTTCCATTAATATAACTCAGTTACAATGAAAATGTTTTTATATTACAGATAGTTTCAGCTCAGACTGCTTTCCTTGCTGCCATATTGGCTTATGCTGCTGCCGTGCCCCGTGTCCCGACTCCAGCCTTATGTGAGAAACTAAAACATGAGGAGGTCGTCCATGATACCATTGTATTGAACCCTAAAGGAACGGTAAGTTTTAGCAGTTCTCTGCAATCTTTTGATAAAGGATGGAGAGAGTTTGGGCTATGTCCCACACTCCACAGATAATAGCTTTGTATAAGAACCATAAGAGGGGGTTTCATCTCTCTTTATGTTTTGAAATTTTATATATTCATATGTAAAGGTTTTGTAAAAGTATAAACTAAAACATATCAAAAATAAATTACAATAATATGTCTTTCGGGAAGAAATTACAAAATCCTTTGAATCCCCAGGCAATAATAAGTTTTTCAATCGGTTCTGTTCTCAATTATAGGATTTCTCTAAGGCAGTAGACCTGACTTTCACTGATGGTAATGTCTGGATAATGGAAGGAACTGGTGGAGCTGTGGATATACATGACTACAATACGGTAAATCTGTAACCAAATGTACAAAATTCCAAAATTCAAAATTATGATCAACTAATAATATTCTACGCGATATCTATACACACACATATATATATATATATATATATGGATCATGCTGCTCCTAATTAATCACAATAATATGATTGTCTCGTGGCTCAAACCAGGTTCTGTATAGCCTTTGTTATTTCAGATTACATCGTGGTATGCTTGATCATAGACCTATCAATGATTTCATCCCTACACCATAATTATTAGCTTTTGGTTACTTGGTTGGCTCTAGTCAAATTTAATGTTTTTTTCAACAGGGTCTACACTTCGTTAGAGGTAACGAGACAGCTCCTTGCTATGTCTACCCAACCATGCACTCCTTCCAAGATGGCATCAAGCTTGAGGCAGTTCTGAAGGATGGGCTGAGGCAATTTGAAAATGTAGATATTGCTCAAGTTGTGCCACTCTCTGCTAATATGATCGTTGATGCCAGCTTCGCACCAGTCGAGTCAGCTAAATACTGTGACATATACCAGTGGGCTCGCATTGATCACTATGTTATTGGTGAGTACATTTATAATCGTTTATACATGAGTGCTAAAACTGGGTTTTGTTACTCCACAGGGGCTTTTTGTAACTTTATATATTGTAGAGAACAAATTTACCTTACCTTACATACCGCCGGAAATTTTGTTGTCTCAAAAGCCAGTATTGGTTGATTGTTCATATAAAAAAACAAAACAAAAAAAGCCTCAAGTTCAATACAGTATGGCATCCCACATTGCCATTCATCTGAGCAACAAGTAAAGAAAAAGTAATAATAAAAAGTTTTGAACTAGAGAACATTCCTTTATTTGCAGGTCTTCGGTTTTGTATAAATGATAAATGCGTATGTATGTTAACTCATATCCAGTGTCCCATAACACATTTTCAAAAAGTATCTTAAAAAAATTGAAGAAATGGCTGAATCACAGTCCTGTCTTCAACCACACATATGAAGTAAAACCAGTAGTGGGTGCGCTAATTATATATTTTTACACTTCATTTGCCTTATATATGCCATTCCTGCCATGAAAGCTTCGAATCAATTGTGGGTAAAATGAAAATGAAAAAATTAAGTAAAAAACCAATAGCTATCTTTACCCATTGATCTCCAATTTATTTGTGATTAAGTGGTTTTAGAATTTTGTGAGCCTCATGGTCATTAGACAAAACAGAATGTTGTTATCAGGTAACACAAAAGCAGAAAATCTGAATCTGAAGAGAGTAATTTTCCTAACAGAGGCTAAGTCCAAAGGAGTATTGCATTTGCCGACTTCGGGCTTTGTGGTCCCAAAGTCAGGAAATTCAGTAGTGCGGAATCTACCACCCCAAACCTATAGCCTACTGGAGGATCCATTCAACCTTTTGTTCCACACAACACAACTCAATCGCCAATTAAACTATTATTATAAAATAATGAGTATGTCAGCCATTCCCCTGAAGTTGTGTGGTATGTATTCCGGTCACATTTCTAGTAATTAGTGGTAAAATTGTTATGTGTACATCGGCATAGCTTTCTCTATTTCAGCCCACAACGATATGTCCAGCGAGGAAGATGCTCACATGGTCGTAAAGCGGGGAGCTCCTGGTAATGATGGTCAGCCTGGTAGTTGCACATCAAACTGTGTCTACTGCCCATGAGGAGTTCATCATTAATATCATTATATCTCCTTCTGCCTTTGAATTATTGTACTTTTTCTACATTATAGAAGAATCATTCGATTGACATATAACATGAATTTAACAGCTAATCTTATATCAGAATTACTTGTACGTTCCTTTTTACAGCAAAATGGCATGCATATATGTATGTGTATATGTTTCAAATTACATGGTTAATAATCGGCAACTGCCAATAACCAAAATTAGCAACTATGTGTCTTGTTAAAGTTAATCCAAATCATACTATATTATCAACTTTTGCAGCTCCATGTTACAATATGATATTTACAGGAAAATACACGAATAAAATAATATTTGCACAAATATAAAAATAGTTACTAAAATGGATCTTTGCAAAGTTAACCAAAAACCAGAATTTTTTTACAAATAATGAAAGCTCTCACTTGGAGTTTTGGAGGATTTCGGATATCACATTTCTGCGTCAGCTCAAACAGAAACCTTCACTTTGTCATGGGCATTGTGTAGAAAACTACAATTTAGTAAACAACTGTTCTGAGCAGGGAGGGAAGGACATATCCCACCCTCAAACCTCAAAGCATTATTGTGCTTGCTTCTATTGGTAACTACAAGATATTGTGATGCAAATATAATATCTTAGTATTATTACAGTAATAGGATGTTAAATTATATACACAGTGTAAGGTATGTGACTTTTTTTGCATCATATGGACCTCAATGGAGAATAACCTGAGCAGTTGTTGTCCAATTTAGACGTTATGAACTATCATTTGGCAGGTTTTCAATGGGTCAATGTACATTTTGTCTTTCATGAGGGCTGACCCAAAATGTTGGTCACTTTTGGGGAAAGGGTATTTTCAGGGTGACAACATGCCTCTGTTTTCTTTGCTCGATGTGAGATAACGGCTTGATAAATTAGTTCACGCAAGACTCTCCACAAATGAAGGTACTTTCACAACTTCCTTTTTTACCATGCCTTCCTTATTTGCAGACCATTGATATGAATAAATTATAATATATATACCTCAGTGTTGCAGACACTTGTCGGATCGAGAAAGATCACGACAGTTCACTGCTGGCAGAGTTCATATGAGATTTCTTTACAATACTGAATGCAGTTTTTCGGCAGTTTGATGATTTTATTACTGAACTACACCCTGGGGCAAATGCCCCAGGCAACTGATGAATTGCAACGCCAAGTTGTAACTGAATCTTCAGAGCAAAAACCACTGTTCTTTATACTGACCTGTATAAATAGGTCGTAAAAATAGAAACAGGTGGGATGATACGTCATTATTTTGATGGCCAACCTCCGCATTTAGATAGGGTACGTAGATGGTCCAAGTGGCGTGATGGTAGCGTCGTTGCCTATTGGTATTGGGACCCGGGTTCGATTCCCAACCAGGTCCGAATATTGATCAAGACCTTATCTTTGTGATTAATAGTGTATCAACTAATAACTCATAATGTCTATGTCACATGTCTATGGTTGTGACATACCCCAGGGGAAACATCCGCTTATTCCCAATGCCGATTGAAGGCAATCACCCTGGAAGTTTGAGAGGCCATAACTTCCTCAATATTTGGATTCTAAAGCTGAAAATCGCTCACATGATAGAATAAAATATGGAGAATAAGATGTGATACAAAAGAGCAGCCTCAAACAAAGTCTTTAACAAGCTTTGTTTATAGGGGGGGGGGGGGGGCTATTTTCCATCCATTCACTAGTCGTGACGAGTCGTGTAATGCCAAAAGATTTGCTGTGCATAAAATTGAAAGAAACCAAGGTGAATGCAAACTTAAAATAAATAATTTAATGAGAAGAATATAAAGAATTGTCCGTGCTTATGCAAAATTAGCCAATCATGTAAAGAATCAAGCAAATAGTAGTCTGAGAAATTCTGTTCAGCTGTTCAGTCTGTTCAGCCTGTTCAGCAATTTACAGTTACCCGCTAAAAGCATTTCATTTTTCAACCCTCTGTCAAGGTTGAATCAACTCCTCACTAGCCTTAGAAACAGAGTTGATTCAAAGGGAAATTGCCGGCTGGGATGAGGCATGCAACTTATAGTTCATGTGGTGAAATGAATGAATGATTCTTAGCAGTCCAAGCACTAGCAGAACAAACGGCCACAGGCAGTTCCTAGTGTTCCATTTCATCACACTATCCTTCATAAGGTTGGTTGGTCTGACCAATGAACTTCCTCTCCCTCAAGAGGGAGTTCATTGGTCTGAGCTAGTATGCTAAGACAGGCTGCTACTATGTCTGGCAATGGTCCTATTCAGTCACACCAAAAGGTATGTTTTTCCATCTTGACAAATCTCCAAAAAGACTGATCGCTGCAACTGAAGTAGTCTTCCATTAGTAATTGAGTATATGTTACTCCTTGGTTGCTAATGATTGTGACTAAGGTAAGGTATTTTTGCTGCAAACCTCTGTGTGATTATGAGCAGCTGGCTATGTAAGGGTGTGCAGTACCTTAGTCAACCTTAACAGCAACGTTTATCGTTGTCATTGAAGGTGGAAGGTTTGGGCAGAATCTCAATCTCGTTTGTTGTCAGCTTCCAACAATTATAGCGATCATACAATTGTGTATTCATGTTAAGTCTAGTCACTTATGAGTAAAGGGTATATGTACCCATCGTCCCCAGGACCACTCTAAATTTCTCATAATCAATTCTTTGACAGTCTTTCATTAGCATGGCATGCCTGCCAGCTTGTAACATAGCCATGCGAATGGCCTGATAAATACAATCAGGTGGGGACGTTAGCTCGGTGAAAAGCCGAGGGGTTCTGGCAGGTACTATTGCATAAGTGTTGTTCTTTTTTCTAGCCTACTGTTGATGACCATCATATGACTGTTGTAAGTAAACTTTGTTTTTTTATTATTAATGGCAATGTTTAACACTTGTCTTGAATTCATTACAGTTATTTTTGCACTTCTCACTTCTATTCACTCGCGGTGAAATAAAAATCACCATGGTGGCAAAGTCGAGTTCTCATTTTACTTTATTTTCTTTCATGCTCACACTACTCTCCCTGTATTATCGGTAAGTTATCAGGTGGCAAACCTACACATGAGCTGCTAGGAGTATGTGATCAGCAATAAGCAGCTCGGGACCTTGACAGTCTAGCCTCAATCACTGTTGAAGGATACAATGTGTATACCCTACCCTACCCTGGTCTCACTAGCTTATTTTTTAGAAAGTTGTCTTCCCACAGTGTAAAAGAAGGCAACTCACTGGCTTTTATTTGGGTAATCAAGTGATGTGAATGTTATAGTGATCAGTGACAAAAGTATCAAAGTCTGTAGAACTCTTATGCTAACAATCATGAGACCAGCTACACCTTTCAAAGTTAGCAGTGAAGCTACCCTGCTGTTGTATTTTTTCAAGCAACTGTATAAGAAATATAAATCACAAACCATATCTGTATTCATTTAAAATACATTCACACAGGAAAAAGGAGTCATGTGTGAGATAATAGGTCGTGAGATCGCTGGATGTGAGCATGATTATGCTAAGGTTCCACCGCCTGCTGCCATCGTACCACCACCTAAGGAGCAGCCAGCAACATCTACGCCAGCAGCACAACCCTGTATCAGTTCTGTCTTGTCAGATTCCAGGACAACATCTGATTACTGTATGTCATTTCTGGAAAAAATAGACAAAATTACACTTTTAAGAATGAGATTGATGTGTTTAGTGATTCACTTGCAAGGACAGTCAGCAATACATATCTTGAAGCAAGGAGTTGCCCAGTCTTTATTAATAAGCTCCTAGAGTGTTTGTCTGACAAAAAAGAGAACACAACTGGCAACAGGAAAATTGTATCATTAGATTTAGCATTTTTATTGGCGGTTTTATATGCCATCTATCAGTTCAATAATTTTTTTAGCTTGGCGGCCAACGGATGAGGAGGTGGATGACATATCATTCTCCCTCCAGCAGACTCAGCTCGACGAGTTCAATGGGAGCTTAGCTCATGTCGTTTTTAACGAAAAACTGGAAGAGCTAATAAAGCTAAAGAAATGCAGTTTATGTGGAGAGCGCATGTCTGCCACTCCACGAGAGGATGGCTCAGCACTGGTCGTGAGCTACCGCTGCATATGCGATGGCTCTGATCGGTGGGAAAGCCAGCCTCGAGTGGGTGGTAAGTTTGTGGGAAATGTCCTTACGGTGACATCAACTTTCATGAGGCAGGTCTCATCATGTTAATCTTGTTTTTAATGATCTCTTGTGATTCCTAGCTCCCATAAATGTTTGATCCAAGAACATTAAACTTTATTATCTAAATTTAGCAGAATTTCATTCCTGAAAAATGCATATAAAACATTGAGATGTGTAAATATGAGGCGATGTTGCCTATACATTGATGTCTTGCGGATAATAAGTCCATAAGACGATCAATATCTCTTAATTACAGTTGGTCAACCTACAATGTTGTACAAGGCTTACTAGATTCGTTTGGAGTTGCACCTGTATCGTCAGAGACTTTCTACAGGTTCCAGGCACAGTTTATGATTCCAACTGTAGACAGGATGTACAGTGAGCAGGAACAGGAGATACTGAAAAATATGAAAGAGAGAGGTAAGGCATTAACCAGTAACAAAATAAATTATTGTTTGAAGTATAAATCTCCCTTGGACGTATTTGCAGTATATATATATATACTACACTGTCGATTCATTTGGAACAACGTTCCATATAACAAAGCAAGCTCTTCACTCTTGCAATGGAAACCATGTCTTATTTAATCACTCATTAATTCTAATAATTTCTAATAACTATTTCTTAGATGAACGTGTAGTTGTGACAGGTGATGGTCGATTCGACTCACCCGGACCTTCGGCCAGATACTGCCACTATCTGTTCGTAGACTATGTAAGTAGAGCAGCCTTTGCTGGTCATGAGAGCATTGATTCCAACCAAGAATGAAGGCGATTACCAACAGTCAGCAGCGCTTGTTTGTACCAGGCTTATCGATATACTCTAACATCTTCACTGCACCTAAGAAGAGAAATAACAACCAAAACATTTATATTTTAAACTATTAATAATTCAATCTAAATTGTATATGCAGGAAACATGAAAAGTGTGTAAAAGTATAGTAACACAGAGCAGCACAGTTGGAAGCGCAACTGCCGCTGAGAAAGCCGGTTTCATCGAGGGCTTGGAGGAGATCACCTCCGCAGGTGTCGAAGTAGGCTGTGTTGCCACTGATGGGCACACAGGTAAAATAACACTACACATGTGATTCATTCAATGGAAAAGGGATATATACATTGTTAGCTTATGAGTAGTTAATTGTGAAATTTTATGGATTTTCCATGAAAAATTGGTTTGTAGATCCACACCGAACACAAAGCGACCCATATAATAACGATGATAATAATTTGCTATCATTTGTTCTTCATAGGAATAGGTGCCTACACAAGAACGGTCCATCCAGACAAGAACCACCAACTAGATGCGTGACACGTATGCAAGGGTTTCGTAAAGAAACTCATTGCTGGTGCCACAAATGAGGTAAGAACTTAGGTCAATATAAATAACTTTCATGCATTTTCCTACTGGGAGAAAGGTCTTATATAGAAGCTGTCATAGCATATTTTGATGCAAGCTCATGCCAAGTGGAATCAAAATTCAGGTCGTGTCTTGCCATGAGAATAGAGATAAATACAGATTTATTTCAGATGTATATATTGTTGGTTTTGTAGAACAAGAAGAAACTCCTCCCCTGGATCAAACACATTACCCACCACATGTGGTATACCGCTTCAAACTGTGGTGGAGACCCGGACCTGCTAGTTCAGATTTTTGACTCTTGCCGGTTTCATGTGGTGAACAAGCATGAGTTTTAGGGGTATGATACTATCAAACGGTGCCTACACGACCCCATGTCCAGGTAAGAGAAATTTTACTAATTAGAGGCGGGTACATGTTATGTACTCCATCTAAACCGAGTCTAACAATCAGAGATACACAAGTTAATGGTGTTGTCTCGATGTCAGTGAGGCTGAGACGTTCATCTGTGCATACTCTTTGAAACATTTTATCTGCGTTATGATAGGACACATCCTCTAATGGATTACGTTAGCCCCTCTACTCAGTATCTTTCCGACAAACTTGAAATGGGCAGCTTGCTCAGAATTTATAGCAGGCAACGTTTATAAGAAGTAGGACATTTCATATTACAAACTTTCTTATATGTATTGTAAGTATAGCTGCAATCTTGCATCAATCAATCAATCTTCCGTCGTCATTCAAATATGTCCTTCAGACTTTATTACCACAAGTCATCACACCTCGTATATTTTCTACTTTACAGATTTATGCCATCGCTGAATCAGGGAACAGCTGAAATTATGATATTTATAAACGATGATGAAGATAAGAATGAGGAAACCTTCTGTGTCAAGGTCAACTATATCTCAGAGAACAACGATGATTAATTAGCCTAAGCTTCACATCCAAACTGATCATGTGATATATTATCACATTATAACTCTGAACAATATAGCTTGAGTATCACCAGAAAGAATTTAGATTTGGCGACCTGATGTCAAATTTATTTATTGGGGGCATGTAGATGTTAGGTTATCATACTAAATTGACTCTAAGATACACATGCTAAAAGTGTGGTCTTGATGCCTGTGTGGTCACTGCCTCTGTAGCTCTGGTAGATAGAGGATCGTTTCGTAGTGTTACCTTAACTATGTGTGTCAGCAAATCAATTCTGATAGTCCAATAATCAATTTTGACAATTTATGTGAATTTTTCAAGTTTTGAATCTTATTTATGCAGTTAGATGATATTGTTAAGTTGTTACTATAGGGTACATTAAGGCTATGATGCTTTGATTTTTTATTCCGTCCTGGGATTTGTAAGTTTTCAGTAATTTCCATAGGTTTTTATGTCTGTAGCAGTTGCAATTTGATGCAAGATATGGTCAGTTTAAATAACCTTACAATTTATAAATTTAGTTTACATATAGCAAGTTAAAATTAAACTACAGACAGAAATAGTGAGTTGTAGAGTCGCCTCCCTACAAACCACAGTGATGACGCCACGACTCCTTTACTATAGCTGTTTAGCCACTGTGTTTCAGAGGGTGAGCTAATGGCAACATTGAAAATGCTGCATCCCATCCACACAGTAAAGTTTAGCAGCATTCAGTTATGTTAGAACTTTTAGACTGTCTGATATATCAGAATACTGAATGCATATCAAACCCTCTCCTTGAATTAACTATAACATAACATATGAGAATCAGAAGTAGCTGGGGGAGAAGAAAAGTGACTCATCATGACCGCTTCATTTGTCACATTGATATAATTCCACTTCCCTGCATGGGTAATGTTTGGCAATGGAATGCCACAAAAGGTAAAACCCTTTCATGTACAAAGGTTTAATGTTGTTGTCATGTATTTCAGATTCAGACTCCCTAAGATAGGTCAATGTCCTCTTATTCGACATGTTGTAGGTTATGCACAGCTGCATAGGTCATATGAAAAGGCTCTGTAAACTACTCATTTGCTCGAAAACCGATTTTTTTAGAGGGTTAATTTCAAGTTGTCTTCCTTTTGTCAAAGTAAAGACAATCCTGAACAAAAACTTGATTCAATGATGTTGTGTCATTTTAGGGAGAAAATGAGGCAGAAAACGCTGTTTTTGTCAAAGCAGATGGAGGAGTCAAATTAAATGCAAGAAATTTCAAACCAGGTGGAATGCATACTTAGAGATTGAGTTCATCGTAAAATTTGATTTTCTTTGATATATGACTAGTCTAAACTGACTTTTTACGTCATGCCATACAACGCATTTTTTATTGTGAAGCCGTGAAAATATGTGAAATTTCAATCATTAATTCAGAACAGATCATAGGCTCGAAACAAAATTAATTATGATTTTCCCTTAGAGTACACTTCAAATGTCATACATTGTGACTTTCAACAAATTAGCTTGCTTATTGCGAAAACAGTGGACTCTCGAATACACCTGATATTTTTCGCAACTTTTGCATAACGTCAAATGTGCTGTTCAAATGACCATTATTGTGGCCAAACAAAGTTTTTTTGGAAGTTCTCACACACGAAGCCGCTTTTATTACCCATGGTGCACACAGGAAATGCCAACAGCTATTTCACTGCATCTTTGTTTTTCTTGAATTTAACGCAAAAGAATGGCCAAAAACACCTCAAAAGTCCCAAAAAATAGCTGTTTTTTGGCATTCTTTTGCGTTAAATTCAAGAAAAACGAAGATGCAGGGAAAAAGTCTTTTGGCATTTCCTGTGTGCTCCATGGCTAATGAAAGCGGCTTCGTATGTGAGAACTTTCAAAAAAACTTTGTTTGGCCACAATAATGGTCATTTGGACAGCACATTTGATGTTATGCAAAAGTTGCAAAAAATTTTGGCTGTATTCGAGAGTCCACTGTTTTGGCAATATGCAAGCTAATTTGTTGAAAGTTAATAGGTATGGCATTTGAAGTGTACTCTAAAGGAAAATCATAATTAATTTTGTTTCGAGCCTATGATCTGTTCTGAATTAATGATTGAAATTTCACATATTTTCACGGCTTCACAAAAAAAAATGCATTGTATGGCGTGACGTAAAAAGTCAGTTTAGACTAGTCATATATCAAAGAAAATCAAATTTTACGATGAACGCAATCTCTAAGTATGCATTCCACCTGGTTTGAAATTAATTGCATTTAATTTGACTCCTCCATCTGCTTTGACAAAAACAGCGTTTTCTGCCTCATTTCCTCCCTAAAATGACACAACGTCATTGAATCAAGTTTTTGTTCAGGTATTCATTTTCAGTAGCTTGGCAGCTTTCCAACGGTATATGATATGTTGATATTCGGATCGGTCTTTGACATTACCTTACACTTTCTTTTATCAGAATCTTCTTAATTGACAACTGTCATATTCCTATTGGCTGGGGGATGAAAGCTTTCACATTTTCAGTCAGTTGCATGCAGCTTGCTAGTGCACTGATCTTTCTGAATTTGGGTCACAGCCTGTGAAAAATACCACTGAACTATATCTGAATCTTAGCGCGGTGGTGATTTGTTCACCAAAACTGTCGGGGTACTATGTTCCCCAATCCTTTTATAACACAACTTATGTTTTCATTACCAATCAACTCTGAGCTGTATATCTCTATGATTCAAACATATAAAATATACTCAATCTCACACCATTCGTATTGTTGTTATATAATTAGGGAGAACAAAAATGCAGGATTTTATCATCAGGTATTCTATTTTTCAATATGCAAACCTTTAGTCAGGATTGATTGTTTGTGTCACAATATATCACACTTTGGTCTTATGGTGGTTACACTATAAACTTTCATTCTTACGTTTTCTACAAATATTTATTGTATTCATACTTGTTCTTGCACACATAGTATATTGTAGCATTTAGCTTAAAGCATAATATGTTTGAAATGAAATGGTATTTGGGCTAGCTCTATACTTAGTTGGGAATGAGTGATGCTTTACTCACAAAAGTTTGCACTATCTATCAATGTTGAAAATCAACAGTAATTCTTTTGAAAAGCAAAAAAATATCCATAATATCGGTGAGGCATACAACACCATTTAAATGTTTCTATTGAATGACAATAAACAAATCAAAGGATTGTTTATTCCAAGGAGGCCATTCAACTCTGATACCTTATTATCCACAGAATAAACAGAACCCTCTGCAATCTCGCTTTGCAAACTCAGAGCTCCTCTTTACCATAGTGTGGCTATCTTCATCGTTGGAGATGTCATTGTGGGCTACAATATAGACAGCGCTTTACTGATGTACACATGATGGTGATGATTGTTTATGAAGGTTTATGAGTAATCTAGGTCTAATTCTTATTAAATCCAAATTCTTGTGATCATATAATAAACAGTTCTATCAATAATGGGGTCATGCTTGGATAATTCATTGCAAAGGTTGCCCTTTGATGTCGCCCTATGTAAAACTTCCCTCTACAGAGTATGCAATATAAGTTATTTTACAATTGTGGTAATAAAAATATTATTTCAGCGTTGTAAATTATCAGGTATAAAATGTTAAAACAGTATTATTAACCCATACCAGTATATATATTGTAGGATCAACTTGCGGATTATAGACTTGTCGTAGACACAGCTCGGCGGGCTAATTTTTGTTTTGTTGGGCTGCAGCGATAAGATAAGATAAGATAAAGTAAGTAGAAAATGAGATCATGTATACTCACAGATAATGTAGTGATCAATGTGAGCCCACTGATACATGTTACAGTATTTAGCTGACTCGTCTGGTGCGAAGCTGGCATCACTTATCATGTTAGCAGAGAGTGGCACAACCTGAGCAATATCTACGTTCTCAAAGATCCTCATACCATCCTTCAGTGCTGCCTGAAGCTTGATGCCATCTTGGAATGAGTGATACGTTGGGTAGACATAACAAGGAGCTGTTTCGTTAGCTCTAACGAAATGTAGACCCTGTTGAAAAATCGTTGAAAAAAACTCAAATTGTATTTTAAAAAACCTAAAAGAACATCAGTAGCTGCAAGCTGTAAGATTATGGTGAGAGATTCTTTATACATAGTTCATACCTTATTACCTTCGTATAATCTGGAGTATGTTAGACTTATTAAAAAAATTTAAAAACCAGATGTCTTATCATCCCGAAGCATGTGCGGCGAAATATCTGTGCAAGTTTGCTCTCTGTTTGCAGGCAGGTCGGAGCACACCTGGGGGCCAACCAAACCCCAGTATTCGATGGACCGCAGTGGGATTCGCACCAACGATATTCAACATTTGTATGCTGAAGGACCGGCGCTCTAACCAACTGAGCCACCTCCTACTCCATCAATCGTATTTTCATTATAATTAATTTATTGACTGCCACATACATACTTTATATATATAACTTATATATAAATGAATACCAGCAAGAATAATATCGCCAAGTAAAAAATTTCATCTTATTTTTTAACATTGGATAACAACATTGCATATAGTGGATTTTGCCATCGCTGTTGAGTACTTACCGTATTGTAGTCATGTATGTCCACATGTCCTCCACTTGATTCCATTATCCAGATATTATCATCATTAAATATCATATCTACTGCTTTAGAAAAATCCTTGAAAAACACAAAGGATACAACAGAAATTGATATTGCCTGGTGACACAAAAGATTGTGCCAACTCTTTGTCAAAAATCTTATCATTTTATTTATGTATATTTACTGCAAACTTTCAATAATCCTCTACAAATAAAGGAATGAACAATAATGATAATGAAAATAATAATAATAACAATAAAACAAGGGTACGTCATCCTTTATCAGCTGCTTTAGTCATAAAAGAACAATTTATAATAAAAACTTACCGTTCCTTTTGGGCTCAATAGAATGGTATCATGAACCACCTCCTGAGGGTAGGGTTTCTCATGTATGGTTTGAGTTGGAACAGCTGCAGCATAAGTCAATATGGCAGCAAGGAAGACGGTCTGAGGAGAAACTACCTGTGCAGTATAAACATAATAATAACCGATTGATATTCATAAATTAAATATAAATAATAATAATAATAAAGTTTATTTATGAAACGCTTAATAAAATTGTTTAAAAACAGTGATTTCTAAGCGTTGTACATGTGATAAAAGATTGAAATAGAAACATATACTATGAAATAAGCCTGTGGCTGGTAAAATTAATAAAATTGATTAAAATTATTAATGAGATGAGAAAATATGATGAAAGATAAGATAATTAAAACCTACAAGTGGCAAATAAGTAAAATAAGTATAAATAAAATGCTGCAATAACCCATTTGACCACTTTAAATTTTTTTTCATGATTTTTTGGTAAGAAAACGATCCATATAAACTTCATGCATCTGAAATTGAATTCGATTTTTAATAGAATATTGATGCTGTCCATCAACCATCTGCAGACCCTACCTTCATTTTGAAGCTGAAGCTGTGATTTATTGTCTTCTCTTTGTTTCTGTCTGCTGTGTCAGAATACAATGATCAGGATACAATGATCAGTAATGGCTAGTGTTCAGCTTTTATATGAAATGTGTGACCTTGCAGTCTTGTTTTGAATATGTTGAAGCATAGCAGTTGTTGATTGGTGTTTTGACAGCAACATGCATGAGGAATTTATGATTAATTATAAACAAGGAAATAGTGACCTTAGAATGCTGTCACCGAAACCACAAACACTGCACACATAATATTGCAACCTCTAATGGTCTGTGGTTTTGGGTGAGATGCTGCCAAACTACAACAAAGTGATTGAAATTGAATTTGTTTGCTGTCCAGAAAAATGCTTAATCCAGTTAGGTTTTGGCTCTTTGAAATATAAATCATCTGATTTCCCTTTTTGAAACTCAAGAGATTATAGTCATTATATACTATAGAGTGTAGGGTATAGAGCTTATTATCACTCAAATCTCAAGACCTAGGATAGGTTAGGTAAGGTTTATTATTACAATCCATGTACAAACAGGTGATAAAATTGGATTTGTACATGGAAATTTGAAATTTGAACTCTGTTGGGAGCAGACAGGTAGTATGGAGAAAATTAATAACTTTAAACGCTTTTGTGTCCTGCTCTTTGGTGGGCGATGGATGGCATGTAAGCAAGAGGATTCCTTTGCACATTTAAAAACAACACGACTAAAAAGACGTTATATTGTCAAAAAACAGTTTTAAACATCTTGGAAATAAAATCACAGAGGAGGCAGCTCTAAAAATTCAAGTCTTTCAGCATAATCCATGTCTGGCTTGATTATTTTAGTGGCTGATTACTGTATATGTTCCAACTTGAGCTTTGGTGTGGGATAACAAATTGGAAAATTACAGGGGATGCATAGGATAAAACAGAACATATAATCGTACAATAGTACAATCAGTAGAGCAAAGATTGCTTGATAGCTGGAGGTTTGCAGGTGTTGCCTGTATACATGGGACCCGGCCAAATTTGTGAGCAATTCTTTTTTTTTATTGTATTCTGCTATAAACAAACATAGAAAATAAAGAGTAATAAATGTTCAAAAGAGAGTAAATAAAATCATGGGTCAGCCAGATAGTCTGTGACTAGAGTGGCGGCCAACCCTCAAACTAATAACAAAAAACACCAAACAATCATCATGAAAAGCCCAGACAAGACATGCCCACCGTACCCGCTATCCACCACAAGACCAGAGACACCCCACCAGCCGAACTGTGAGATTGCACCCTGGTCCTGCCTAAACTCCGAAAAGGTACTTGTTGAACGAGGCTATGCCATTGCTCAACAAAGATCTCTCTCTTCGCTTGTTGTTGGTTTTAATGTTGGATGTAGTGTTGTATTCATGGTTTGGTTTCATATTTTAAATATTTTGAATTGAGTATGATTTTAGTAGAAGTTTTAAAGTTCTGTATATAAAAAGCATTTGCAATGGCATGATTTATTAGGCTTTTAAAATGCACATGGAAAGTTATGTTGGTGTCTAGCTCATGTCCTAAAAATTTGGTGTGGTTCCATTTATACTTTTAAAATAGAGTTCCTGAATCTGAGCTTGTAATCTTCAGGGTTATAAATGTTTATAATTACCGCTGAGTGTACAAATTTTTGAATGAAAATCTCCGAGATAAGATAAGGCATCAGCAAACACGATTGGGATAGTTTTGTCACGCTGCAATCCTGCACAGTACATGAGGAGCGACACGATCATTTATTGCTGAGGTGCCCAAATGCGAACTTGTAGCAGAAAGTGATCAGTGAAATGATCTCCTACAGTTCAATGAGAGTTGACTTGAGATGTACGCTAAGGTAATGAGAGTTGACTTGAGATGTACGCTAAGGAGACCAGAGTAATCTGACTCAGGTCAGTTGAACTTCAACTTCGGTAGGGTATAGCGTACGGTTTTTTAAAACCAAAGTCAATAATACTTTATTCCAATGCTGCTTGTTATTCATGCGCAGGTGCTGATCATAAAAAATGCTGCACTGGATGCACATGATGCCAGAGTGAAATCATACTGATAAGATGTGAAAATGTTTATCTGTGAAATGAAATGGCAGTCAGAAATTCTTTGTAAAACAAGATTTATCAATGTTAGAGGCTTGTAGTTTGGAGTTTAATCGATCTAAAGAAAAACAAAATGTTCCTGAAATCTGTATGTTTGTTTCAGCTGCTGCCAACTTTGGTTAACCGCAAAGACTGAACAAGATTTGAAGCCGATTTATACGTTTTTGAAGGGTTCTTGTGGAGTTGATTCACATGGGAAGCTTGTTAAGATATACTTTTGAGTGCCAAATTTAGCTTTTTAAATAAAACAAGCTTATTATGTTACCCAAATGTCCGTACAAATCATGGCAACAAGAACCCTGCACAAAAACATGACTCAAAACCACAGTCTGTTAGATGGCGCAATATTATGTGTGCAGTCCTTGCAGTGACCACATTCTCAGGTCACTATTAAAAAACCGTACGCTATACCCTACCGAAGTTGAAGTTCAACTGACCTGGGTCAGATTACTCTGGTCTCCCTAGCGTACATTTCAAGTCAACTCTCATTGCCTCAGCGTACATCTCAAGTCAACTTTCATTGAACTGTAGGAGATCATTTCACTGATCACTTTCTGCTACAAGTTCGCATTTGCGCACCTCAGCAATAAATGATCGTGTCGCTCCTAATGTACTGTGCAGGATTACAGCGTGACAAAACTAACCCAATCATGTTTGCTGATGCCTTATCTTATCATTGAGATTTTCATTCAAAAATTTGTACACTCAGCCGTAATTGTAAACATTTATAACCCTGAAGATTACAAGCTCAGATTCAGGAACTCTATTTTAAAAGTATAAATGGAACCACACCAAAATCTTAGGACTTGAGCGAGACACCAACATAAATTTCCATGTGCATTTTAAAAGCCTAATAAATCATGCCATTGCAAATGCTTTTTATATACAGAACTTTTTAAATAAAACAAGCTTATTATGTTACTCAAATGTCCGTACGAATCATGGCAACAAGAATTCTGCAAAAACACTACTTTCTATCCCTTCAAATTTTGTTCGGTCAGAATTTGCATGTTGCACAGGAAAAAAAGTTAATTGAAAAGTTTGTTTTGAATTTGTTGAAGCATTGAGATTGTTGCTGCCGGTTATTGACAGCAACATGCATGATGGTTAATGGAATTTATGATTAATTATAAACGAGGAAATAGTGACCTTAGAATGTGGTCACTGCAAGGACTGCACACATAATATTGCGCCATCTGACAGTCTGCGGTTTTTTGTTATGTGTTTTTGCAGGGTTCTTGTTTGGGACATTTGGGTAACGTAATAAGCTTGTTTTATTTAAAAAGCTAAATTTGGCACTCAAAAGTATATCTTAACAAGCTTCCCATGTGAATCAACGCCACAAGAACCCTTTAAAAACATCGTTTAAATGGGCTTCAAATCTTGTTCAGTCTTTGCGGTTAACCAAAGTTGGCAGCAGCTGAAACAAACATACAGATTTCAGGAACATTTTGTTTTTCTTTAGATCGATTAAACTCCAAACTACAAGCCTCTAACATTGATACATTTTGTTTAACAAAGAATTTCTGACTGCAATTTCATTTCACAGATAAACATTTTCACATCTTATCAGTATGATTTCACTCAGGCATCATGTGCATCCAGGGCAGTATTTTCTATGATCAGCACCTGCGCATGAATAACGTGCAGCATTGGAATAAAGTATTATTGACTTTGGTTTTAAAAAACTGTACGCTATACCCCATCGAAGTTAAAGTTCAATTGACCTGGGTCCGATTACTCTGGTCTCCCTAGCGTACATTTCAAGTCTGCTCTCATTGAACTGTAGCAGATCATTTCACTGATCACTTTCTGCTACAAGTTCGCATTTGGGCACCTCAGCAATAAATGATCGTGTCGCTCCTCATTTACTGTGCAGGATTACAGCGTGACAGAACTAACCCAATCATGTTTGCTGATGCCTTATCTTATCATGGAGATTTTCATTCAAAAATTTGTACACTCAGCTGTAATTGCCCAGAAACTTGGCTGTTGACACTGCTAGGACAAAAGGCTTCCGGTAAGCAATTGCCAAGAAATTATGTAGGCAGCAAATTTTTGACCGGGTCCAATGTATACAGGCAACACCTGCAAACCTTAAGCTATCAAGCAATCTTAGTCCTACTGATTTTCCCTTTCAAGGTGTCGTGTGAGGACTTTATATCTTTTGACAATTGCCCTGCTTAAAATGCAGCGACGTATTTTTCCTGCAACTTCTGACACCACCAAAGATTTTAACTTGTCTGAAAACCTAAAGTGACATGTCTCCTAATATTTGAGAATTAACAGACAGTTACGGAAATAGTCCTGATTTGCCATAGGAATTCGGTATATTTACTGTTTCTGCAGGTCTCGAGATTTGAGTTATTATAATACTCTATACCCTATACTCTATAGCAAAAGTAAGGAGATCAGATCATTTATTTTTCAAAACCAAGGAGTAAGCATTTTTCTGGACAGCAAACAAATTCAATTTCGATCACTTTGTTGTAGTTTGGCAGCATCTCACCAAAAACCACAGACCGTAAGAGGTTGCAATATTATGCGTGCAGTGTTTGTGGCTTCGGTGACAGCATTCTAAGGTCACTATTTCTTTGTTTATTATTAATCATAAATTTCTCATGCATGTTGCTGTCAAAACGCCAATCAACAACTGCTATGCTTCAACATATTCAAAACAAGACAGCAAGGTCACACATTTCATATAAAAGCTGAACACTAGCCGGTCCTGATAATATTGTATCCTGATAATATTGTATCCTGATAACATTGTATCCTGATCATTGTATCCTGATCATTGTATCCTGACACAGCAGACAGACACAGAGGGGAGACAAAAAATCACATCCTCAGCTTCAAAATGAAGGTAGGGCCTGCATATGTTTGAAGAACAGTGTTGATATTCTATTAAAAATCAAATTCACTTTCAGATAAATAAACGATATTGAAATGTTTCTCGACAAACAAATCATAAAGTGTAAGCCGCTCAAGTAAGATCTGGGTACGTTTTACCATCTAAATATATTGTCATATTCAATCCAGTAATAAACATCAAAGGTGTTAATTACTTTTTTATACAACAGGTTGTTTCAGCTCAGATTGTATTCCTTGCTGCCATACTGACTTATGCTGCAGCTGTTCCAACTCAAACCATACATGAGAAACCCTACCCTGAGGAGGTCGTTCATGATACCATTCTATTGAGCCCAAAAGGAACGGTAAGCTTTTATTATAAATTGTTCTTATATGACTAAAGCAGCTGATAAAGGATGACGTACCCTTGTTTTATTGTTATCATTATTATTTTCATTATCACTATTGTTCATTCCTTTATTTGTAGAGGATTATTGAAAGTTTGCAGTAAATATACATAAATAAAATGATAAGATTTTTGACAAAGAGTTGGCACAATCTTTTGTGTCACCAGGCAATAACAATTTCTGTTGTATCCTTTGTGTTTTTCAAGGATTTTTCTAAAGCAGTAGATATGATATTTAATGATGATAATATCTGGATAATGGAATCAAGTGGAGGACATGTGGACATACATGACTACAATACGGTAAGTACTCAACAGTGATGGCAAAATCCACTATATGCAATGTTGTTATCCAATGAAATAATATGTTATCCAATGAATTAATTATCCAATCGATTAATATGAAATTTTATAAATTTTATACTTGGTGATATTATTCTTGTTGGTAATTATTTATATATGTATATAATGTATTGTTTCACAAGATTATAAGAATGTAATAAGGTATGCTCTATGCATAATTAATAACTAACCCATAATCTTGCAGCTTGCAGCTACTGATGTTCTTTTAGTACTTTTAAAATACATTTTCAGTTTTAAATTTCAACGATTTTTCAACAGGGTCTACATTTTGTTAGAGCTAACGAGACAGCTCCTTGTTATGTCTACCCAACGTATCACTCATTCCAAGATGGCATCAAGCTTCAGGCAGCACTGAAGGATGGTATGAGGATCTTTGAGAACGTAGATATTGCTCAGGTGGTGCCACTCTCTGCTAATATGATCGTTGATGCCAGCTTCGCGCCAGCTGAGTCAGCTAAATACTGTGACAGATACCAGTGGGCTCGCATTGATCACTATATCATTGGTGAGTGTATTTATAATATTTTCTACTAACTTTACCTTAGCTTATCGCTGCAGCCCAACAAAACAAAAATTAGCACGCCGAGCTCAGCCTGAGCTGTGTCTACGACAAGTCTATAATCCGCAAGTTGATACTAAAATATATATACTGGTATGGGTTAATAATACTGTTTTAACATTTTATACTTTATGATTTATAACGCAGATTTAATATTTTTATTACCACATCTGTAAAATTACTTATCTTGCAAACTCTGTTAAGAGGGAAGTTTTACATAGGGCAACATCGAAAGGCAACCATTGCAAAGTATTATCCAAGCATGACCCCATTATTGATAGAACTGTTTATTATATGATCACAAGAATTTGGATTTAATAAGAATTAGACCTAGATTACTCATAAACCTTCTCAAACAATCATCACCATCATGTGTACATCAGTAAAGCGCTGTCTATATTGTAGCCCACAATGACATCCCCAACGATGAAGATAGCCACACTATGGTAAAGAGGAGTTCCGAGCTTGCAGGGCGATATTGCCATGTGTTCTGTCTAATCTGTCCATGATAAGGTATCAGAGTCAAATGGCCTCCTTGAAATCAAATAAAATTTGTTTACTGTCATTCGATAGAAACATTTAAATGGTGTTGTATGCCTCACCGATATTATGGATATTTTTTTCATTTTTAAATATAATTACTGTTGATTTTCAGCATTGATAGATAATACAAGCTTTTGTGAGTGAAGTATCGACCCGAACTAAGTAGAGCTAGCCCAAATACCATTTCATTTCAAACATATTATGTTTTTGGCTCAATGCTACAATATACTATGAGTGCAAGAATAAGTATGAATAAAATAAATATTTTGTAGAAAACGTAAAAATAAAAATTTATAGAGTAACCACCATAAGACCAAAGTGTGACCCCATCAATGATAGCACTGTTCATTTCCAAACTATATGATTGCCAAAAATTTTGATTCAGTAAGAAATAGACCTAGATTATTTCATCATCATTCCTCCATGACATATCCAACGATGAAGAGGGCATTACTTTGGTAAAGCGGAATTCTAATCTTGCAGGGCGATGCAATTGGTTTTGTTTAATTTCAATCTGCGAACGATATGATAGAGGCGAATGAACTCTGTGAAATAAACAAGCCTTTAAAATATTGTTTTTTTTGTTATCATTCAGTAGAAATATCCAATTAAAATTTAATTTATATGCCTCTATGCATTGGTAGATAGTACAATCAGACCATAGCCAGAATTGTCAACTCTTGTAATTGAAACAGCGCTGACAATAGAGAATATTTTTTAAATTATTGTGAAATAATTTAGAGAGACAGCCTGCATATGTGAACAATATTTTAGTCAAAAATGTCCATCCGCTTATGCTTGCTTTTGCCACTGAGTCTATATACAGTCTGTTAGTTGTTCGGAAGCTATATAGGTGTAGAAATCCATTTGTGTCAAGTGTGTTTTAAAAAAACTCATCATAGCCAACTTCTCTTTATTTATTTCTTAAATAGGAGAAAACCACAAAACATGTTTGGTCACCTTGCATATTTTGCCTTGCATAATGCTGAAATTAATCTCGTTAGTTCTAATCAGCACTGTGTAGTCAGATATGACTTAGATCACAAGGCCCACTCAGGCTAGCGGGGTGAGCTGGTGGTCTCAAATTTGGTTAGAGTAGCTGAGATATTTTTGCATCCTCCAGTTTCATTTTCCAAACATGTTTTTGTGTCTGGCAACATGAAATATATACGCTTGAATGGGAAAATGTCCAACATTGTGGGTACTTTTGCATTTTTCTGTGCAGCAATAAGTGTTGTCCCTTTAATCCTTATTTTAATCATAAGCAGACATGTTTGCACATTTGTAATTTTGTTATTAATTTCATGATCTAGGGGAGTTGCAGGGAAAGGCATGGAATTTGACACGCCAGACCCACATTAGGAAAATCATTCGGACAATAATATTTGTCTCCCCTTGACAGATCAAACCTTATCAATCAAACCTGATTATTGATAGCAAGTGTATTCTAACACTCTCTCTACTGGGTTCAGTTGGTATTTTAGAAAGTCTGAATTAAGATTTACTTCCCATTATAATGGTGACATAGTGATTTCGATTTGTTTACCGAGCATGGCCGCCACTTGAATACCGAATAACAGCCAGGCAACTATCACAGTTCTTCCATTTGTTATTTGATTCTCATTCTTTCTGCGTGAAAGGACTGAGGCAATCTATATGTAAGCCTACACCTAGATAAATAACTGGTAAATTTGCTTACTAGAATGTTTTGAGCATTGGTAAATAGTATTCTTGGTACAGGTTTTGAATCCTATTGAATCCGGACAAAATCCATCGATGATATCCAGTTTTAAAAACAAACCAAGGAGTGAATGCAAAACTTGGATTAATAAAAAAGATATGACCACCGGTGCTGTACATATTTATATCATATGACCTTGCCTCATCTTCGGTAATGCCTATTACATTCAGCAGGATCTAAGGCCGCACTTTCTTATTTGAACCACTCACCGTAGCCCTCTAACCAGGGAGAATGGCTCTAACTCAGTAAACTTTTCATGGTCATAGTCAGCTCTACTGCCTATGCCTATGCTTATTTACTGTAGAGGACCCAAGTCATCTCGTCGAGTATATCACCTCACACTGCAGGTCATACCAGTAAAGCCTTTATGCTTCCCCCAGGAGTTGGTCATGATCCACATATGGTTGAGATATATTATGTATATTTGTTCTTGTTAGCGAACATTCATGTCAAATTTCTAGTCGCGTTCCGAACCATGGTCTGTGATAGTTGAAATTGAAGTAGTTGTGTACTCCTTGTAAGACAGAGGATGACTCTTGGTTGTGGGATCACTCTGCCTGCATGATAGCCTTGTGACATAGTCTATCTCTGCAGCACAGCAATAGTGGCGCTGCCTTCCATCAAGAAAGACAACTCCCAGAGTTCAAGGTTATAAGATATCAAAGCCAGTGTTCTATTTTGGCCCAAATATTTCTAAATTATGGGTTTACATTGTTTCTCCAATTTAGGTTCTTGGTTTAGGTGAATTAATTCAAGCCCTATGCTGCAGAGCCGAACGTATGCCTCAACAGTTCCCACATGCGCAGAGTGTTGTGGGATTGTTATTATTATACCATTGAAAAGAGTCGTTTTATCGAATGATGCTTTGACTTGCTTGTATTTTTAAGTTTTTCATAGTTGCCATAAGTTTTTATGCAAAATATGGTCTGTTTATATGTCCTTCCCAACAACATGTACGTGTGTATGTGTATATGTGTGTACGTGTATATGTGTGTATGTGTTTATGTGTATATGTATGTATGTGTATATGTGTGTACGTGTTAATGTGTGTACGTGTATATGTGTGTATGTGTATATGTATGTATGTGTATAGGTGTGTACGTGTATATGTGTGTATGTGTATATGTGTATATGTATGTATGTGTATATGTGTGTACGTGTATATGTGTGTACGTGTATATGTGTGTATGTGTATATGTATATATGTGTATATGTGTGTACGTGTATATGTGTACGTGATTATGTGTGTATGTGTATATGTGTATGTGTTTATGTGTGTATGTGATATGTGTGTACGTGAATAACATATAGTTTATTCGGCAGTCAACACTGCAGGGCATGCAACCTTTTTGTTATTCATGATGATTAAATCTCTCACTAAATTCCAGAAATTAAAAGGGGGTAAGAGGTTATCTAGGATATCGCACATGACAAAATGGTATACTCAGGACTCTGAAAACATTCCGACTGATATACAGGCATTTACCATCTCTTTTAGGATGTTCTTTTTTTTCTTCCAAGAATGAGATTAAAAGAAGGTTTACATTAATTTTGATGTATTAATCTAGTTTTTAACAAGTTTGCATATTAGATGGCGTCTACAATGCCCAGCCGAAGGATTGGCCTTTCCAGCTTGAAACCCCTGTTTGCCTTTAACAAAGCAAAACCCGACCCGTTCCTGACCCACAGGGAGACAAAAACCTCCAGATCAGGATCAAGTTTGTAACCTGTTCAAGCCCTAGGCAGAGCGGTCATGACTCATCAAGGGAATACGTGTGAATTGAATAAAAGCCATGGCTAGTTTATCATTTTAAAACCACCTTCCTTCATAGATATATCGGTATGAGATATTACAGTAAAATGATAACGTCAATATAGTTCTTTTCCATGGTATGAGCAAACTAAAAGTAATATGATCGGTGATCAGTGAACATTGATCAGTTACACGGAGCCTGTTAGCCTAAAATATTATAGCCTTTATATTCTTGAATTTGTCGCAACAGTATGCCTAAAAACAAAAGTTTTCGAGCATTCTGTTGTGTCAAATTCAGTAAACTGGATATGCATCGCTATACAATCATAGGTGAGAACCTCCTCCTCAAAGTTGTGTTGCCACAACAATGGTCTTTTGGACAGCATGATATAAGGTCCAAAAGATCGATATGCTACATATGAAGTATAAAATTGATTGAGCTGGTGCTCAAAAATTCAAGTGCATTATAATAATTTATCTTCCTTCCCTCACAACAATATCAAGGAGGAAAGTTGCATAAGTGCAATAACTGCAAATGAACAAGTCAATTGTGATATTAAGCCTACCGGGATGTAATTGCTGCATTGTCTTCTTTTTGCTTTGTCACTATATATGAAGTCAAATAACACAATTACTCTCACTTATTGATAGTAATAAGGATAATAATATTTTGTCGTTGATAGCAATGAAGCAATGACTTTCAATTATTGGTAGCAATTTTGCCCTGACACTGTTTTAAACACGATGATCTGCCATCACTCAATGCTTCAACAAAAGAATTGACCAACGTTTTATATACCACCTCTAGGCATAATCCTGATGTATGACTATGAGCTACCACAACTCTACTCATTTTTTGCAAAAAGCTTTAAAACCCTCAATCCTCTCATAATGTTTTGTTCAACCTAAAATTAAGAATTCTGATTGGGTATACCAGCACTCAGTTTCAGTATTTTGGTTTTAACATTATCTAGATTTGCCTTTTACCCCGTTCAGTAACCTCATACGGCAATGATGCCAAAATCATGACACGAAATAACCATGTAAGGTGGAGTAACTCATCGTTTATAAGGGTATGTTATCAAAGACTTTTTCTAGGAGGGAACCTTTATTTTAGTCAAACATGATTTTTAAAGAAACCCAGTTTAATCCCAACAAAACCAAGCATCTCTTTTGCATGAATCGATGGCGGATAGCCTCACTTTTGGAAACCTGCTCCCGAAAGCACAGACTACACTCTTCTTTCCCCCGCCTGTAAATAGAATATGCAATGTATTATTAACAATAGTATAAATATATTTATGAACTTATTACATCAACAAGCCTGCAAACTAGTTCAGTTTATGTTCTATCAAATTTTAGAAATCAAACCAAGGAAGCTATGTATGGTGAGATTCTGATTTTGAATGTTGCCTATAGGTAAATTGGGCTTATAATGAAAGGTCATAAATAGCCATGCAATGGTCAATTTACATTTACAACAAATTCTATCAATAGCTTACTGCGGTGCTTGATGAGTCTGAAGTCACCAATACTGCCGACGCTGATAAACTTTTTGCCATAATCATGGATTCTTTGCAGCTCAAAAATGTTATCATCGCACATTGATACAGTTGGCAAAGGCTTATCTCGGCTTGGCTGAAAATAAAATTTATTTCATAATGTATGATTTCTGTGTTACTAGCCTTTTTTTAATCATCACAACAATGGCTGATGAATCTAACCAAATATTGGTATTCCCAAAGTTGGTATATCACTTCTAGAATTTCAGATTGAAAGGAAGGAGAATAGAAACTCCCAGTTGTATAATTTTGAGCTGATCTATTTCTGATTGGTCAGAAGAATGGAATTCCAGGGTGAGCTGCAAAACCTTTTCCAAGGTTATTAACAAGGGAGAACAATTGCTATGTTACGTGGTAAGGACTAAATAGCTGATAGATTAACTTACAATAAATTTTAAGGATACATAAAGGAACTACAATAATAAAATAACTTTAGAGGATCAGCAATGAGGATACTATAATGACAATAAAAATAAGTTTTCATGGGGATGACAAACTTTAATGTTTCCCTTGTATACTTTTATTTCAATTTTTATATCTAAATCTACAAAAAAGGGACAGCTCCTTTTTTAAGGGAAATAGGAGAAACTATTCTTGAGGCTTACCGTCGCATAAACAGTGTAACCGGATGGAGCTGCTGTCAATTGACCACGAGAGTACATTGAATATCCACCAACCCATTTTTCATTGTAAATGTGTATGATGAAGAATTGTCTGTTCTCACCGGGTAAATCGTAGACATCAAAGCTTGCAAATTCATATTCATGCTCTAAAACAAGAGGTATAAATAACAAATTGAAATTGTAAGTCAGAAGAAACTTAGCTTACCATGAAGGGTAAAGACATACTGTGAATGAAACAAAATATAGTTAGAAAGCTTTTCTCTCTGGATAATGTACTCTCTGAGACTCCTAGTGTATTATGTTATATGTCATGTGAAATTTATCTACAATTTTCTCTTGTCGGTGTTAAAAGTGGACAATATGAGGTAGGGGGATGCCCACCAGGCAGGGTGGGGTCTAGACTGGGGGTGGGGTGGGGTGGAGGCCCGGCCGCCGCAGCCCGGTGGTGATTACAAATGAAAATACATCAATTTTAGCCATATTTCGGAGAACAAATGGTTATGATATATGGGGGGATGCTGACTCTTGTAGCCTACAAGACTGTGTTAAAATGATGCTGAATTAATGACTTTTGCAGCATGAGAGGCAGGAACTAGACAAGAGTTGATAGGTCCTCATGTATCAGTTATTTTGATGTTTGCGTTGGTCTGTAGTAAATTATCGTCAGAAAATGATTTGTTTTATTTACCGTATCTCTGATTGTGAGTTCTTGTCAACAATATGAACTCTTTTGATACTTCATCAAAGGTCACAGGGTCACTCGGATGATCGTCATCCCATTTCCGCATCCGCCGATAGTTTGTTACTCTTTCTTCTGTTATTCTTAGCTGGGGGCAGGCATCAGACAGGGCTGTCAATGAACACAACAGTAATAATACAAATTATGTGACAGAGACTGTGTCAAACACTGTCTACATTGTACTTTTTATCAGTCCGAATCCCTCCATCCCTTAGAAGGGCAGTCTTCAAGGCTCTTTGATTGTCCATCCATCAACATCATGTTAATTATTCACAATGGCATTCATTATTACATGATTGCAGAATAGTTTAGTTTTGCCTCAACCAATTTTTCAGCAAACGTTCACAGCAACAGAAGTTGAGCTATGATTTTGCTCTGTTTTTGCCCATTGCTGTTGTTTTGCAAGAAAACCTAACAAATGGTGCATGGCGCATGCTCTGATTGCGCATGACTTTTACTCAAAAAGATACAATGTTTTAATAGTGCACCGGTTAATACGGCCTGGCGATTGAAGGTAATATGAACATCAATGGTTATAAAGCTTGAATAGAATTTAACCCCTATATCAACACTGTTGGAATTGCTGAGACCGGAAAGCTCTGAAAGTCATTTCTAGATAAAATAGTAGAGCGACAATTATGTTCACAACAAGCCATTGGTAACATTTTATTTTGCACCACCTTTTTTTGTTAGCCAATAGATTAAATGAGATTGACAGGGATTTAACAAGGAATTCCTTGTGAGATTATGACAGAGAGTATTGTTTTGTGACTCATGGAAGTGTAGAACTAAGTAATAACGGAGCTTGGGCTTGCTTTCAATGATGTAATAAATACATCCTGGAGCTGAGCCATTTCTTGATCTCACCACCTCAATCCAGATCCTCCAAGCATCTCAGATATAACAAGTTAAGAATGAAAAATCATGATGCTGGCATAAACAAGCCAAATGCAACTAAGATAATCAATGTTTAGTGGTAATCAAAATCTGCAACCTGTTTGGACAGTCTAAAAAGAATTATACATATACTTGCTTTATCAAAAACGTACTAGCTTACCTGTTATTGCTATATAGTATAGAAGAAATTCTCTCATAGTAGACATTTTAAATAGCTCTGTTTGTGGACTGGCTGAATTGGGTTGAACCGTTAAAATGTAGCAGGTAGCTTAAATTCGAAGTATCAATTCGTTATAATAAAGGGTGATAAAAATTCATTGCCCTTTCTTGAAGAACATCATCGCATATGGTGAGTTATAAATAAGGTATGAATGAGGCTTTGATAGGAACTTTTCTTGTTTTAGTATCCTTTGTTAACGTTTGAAGTGATTAAGAACATGTTGAGGTCTGTAGCTTCTGGCAACATCAGAGAAATTTCTTTGATGTTTTCTTTGCAGTTGGCCAAGGTAATGTTTCAACAAACGGTAGTAAAACTCGAAAAGGAAATGTTTCAAGTAATTTGGTAAAAATTTGGAATGTTTTTTATAAATGGCTTGTTTTATCATTATTTTTTTTTTCAACACTTTATTGGCATAATTTTCATTCTCAAAGAATGTTTTACAATATTAGCCATGTAAAGAAAAAAAAAACATTAATAGTTGATTGACATGGTTGATAGCAGAAAAAGTGAACTCCACTGTAATATTGATTGTATCTTTATAACCTGTCAAGAATTTAGTAATCACAGGTAAAACAGAAAAAAAACTTCATCTATATCTGATTCACATAAAGGAATTGATTGGAAGCTTAGGAGCTTGTGGCCTGACAGATGGGAGCATTGCTGTTTTTGCCAGGATTTCATAACAAAGGGCAGGTGAGTTGTAACCATGAGCTTTATTGGGTAGACCTTGTGAAGGACACAAAAGTACATTCTGAAGATTGAATGTTTCTCAATAACTCAAAATACTCTCAACATCTGCATACAACACGTAGTGGTGGTACCGCTGCACAACACACAAGTCATCGCAGCTAATAACCATAAGTCATGCATTGTTTATGCTTAGTTGTAATTTCTCTCTTTATTATTATTTTCTTGCAGTTAGTAACCAACATTCAACAAATTAAATTACTGACATAGGCGTACAAAATTACAAAATTCCTATAAAGCTGTGCCTATCAGGATAAATAGATGAACAGTTTCTATCTAAATAAGTGAGTGATAAAGAAACAAGAATAGATTGACATGTCATAGGGCTACATCAGCAGCATTTGTAGTTTAGATTAAACTCTGGTATCACATATTATTTTTTTTAACAGTTGTTTTGGTGCTCCATCTTTATCCACGGTCATTTCACACCTGATCTCATCAAATGTTATTATTAGGGCGGCATAGCCTTTGATGTATTGTCGTGCGTCGTGTCGTGTTTTTGAACTGAACCAGTACAAAAAAATATTGTGCATGGACAAATATAACTGCCGCCATTCCTTCGCTTTAATTCACTGCAAGTGAAAGTTTTTTTTGCTCAGAGATTAATGACAAATTAATCCTCAAAGATTAAGCTGCTTTTCAAGACACAGTGCATCGTTAAAAGCAGTTTTTTGCTAGTAGACTTAGCCAAATGCAGGTGAATATTGTACATGCCCTCCCATTGGGTAATTCTCATTCCCAAAGACAAAGGGTTTGTCATCAAAGATTTTTCATTTCACAATTAATCCTCTATTTAACATCTGCCATTACGTAAATGCTTCTTCCCACTTCCTCCTTATTCATTGTTTACCTGAATATCTTAATACTCCCACTTAGCTGTTGTTGTTGCTTCATGAAACATTTTTTTGCATTTATGTCACATCTGCTCCAGGTACTAGGACGTGATTTCTCATTCATGTCCAGCGTATTTTATGAGTGTACTTGCGCATATTTTAGTATGTTTGCGATTGCGACATAAACTCATTTTGGTTCAATTTCGCATACATCCCAAGCCGAATAGGGTCTAATGGGACTGGTCCATCATTAATCCATAGTACAATTTCAAATTTATATCATCAACCTTCTGTTTGTTTAGAGTGTGACAGCCAAAAGAAATATGCGTGTAAAGTCACCCCAAAAGGCTGGTGGTAGTAGAGAGGACACTCCACTGATAGCTCTGTACTGAGAGGATCTTGCTTGAGAGTATTACACTAAACTACGCTGTTCTAGGATACCTGTAGCACAACATCATACATACATTAGTTTAAGCGCTCAAACGGCGGCGAGATGCTGGTAGAGGAATTTCATTATCAACCACTTTCAAGAAAGTGGTTGATAATGAAATGCCTCTACCAGCATCTCGGTCACCTATATAACTCCCAGTGGATAGGAAAAATTGTCTGCCTTGGACAGTTTTTGTTAAAATAGTAGTTGAGGCTTTGTTGTGAAAATTTTCATAAAATATTTCAGGGTAGTATAAGTACACAAGGAAACTAGCCCCGAAGTGTGGTGTATTTTCATCGGTGGAATTGTTAATACTCAGACATTGGTCATTGGCTCAACCGTTATTGGAGGAAGATTGGCTCAAGGAGTTTATTTTACAAGCACCGTAAATTTTCCATATATAATTTAAGCCTTATACTACAATCATAAACATCTGAATAGTCTTTATATGTTTATGACTAGAAATAAAATGTATACCCGGAATAATAAATCTTTGTAGAAAATATAAAAATGGAAATTTATGGTGTAATAACCATATTTATGATATGTGAAAATAACAACCAAGCCTGAGTTAAGGTATTATTATTCATATAATAAAACCCCATGTTTTAATTAATGTGAAATAGTATAGAAAGACAGATTGGGTGGTCTGTTTAGCAAAATTTTCTAAATTTTTGATAACTAAGTATTAATTAGATTACATATATTTCCCACCACCTGCCCTATCTTGCTTTCCCAGATGTGTTCATATCATTGCTCTGTTAGTCATCCGGCAGATACTTGTATGGGTTCAGAATTCCATTTGGGTCAAATGTGTTTTTGAGAACTTTCATCATGGCCACCATCTCTTTGGATTTACTGTGATAAATATACTGGCTTTTCTTAAATCCTAAAATGAAATATTCAGATCATAAATTATGATTGACAGCATCTTGATTCCAAACAATACAAATTGTTGCAAATAAGACAGGACTCAGAATTTGGGAGTTGCTTTCTTTTTCACTTGTTTTTTCAAAAACATTGCATGATATCTGATGTAAAATTAAAAAAAGGTTTTGCTAGTCAGCTCATTAACAGTCACAATGACCAAATACCTTCCCTAACAAAAAGAGTTTCTCATTCACAATGATGAGTCTCTTAGTTGGAAAACTACAAAATTCAATTGCAATGCCACTGCAACATACATACATACATACATACATATGGCACGATTCTGAGTGTTGGCTTTTGAATCAATGAATCAAGGGCGGTTATTTTAGTCGGTACAGATAGATTTAAACCATAAACATATAAATATTTATATGTTTATGATTTAAACTCTTATATAAAGTTTCTTACCAAGTCCATGTTCAGCACTAACACTCCCTCCATTAGCCGCTGTCCAATCATATATAAAAGGCTCAATCAGCTTAGCCACTTCCTCGCTATATACTGGAGTAGTTACATTAACATGAACATTTCCTACAAGTATAAGTTGGTATGAAAGTATGAAATGACAATTGATGAATAAATTAAAGTGTTTTTGAGTAATACATGACAATATTATGACTGACTCCAAGATGTATTATTACTCTTTACTGAGACTGATACGTATTATCTTTTGGTATACTGTCAGATACCAACACATGCTCTTCTCTCAGTTGATAATGTTTTTGTGTTTGAACCTTTAACAGCTGAAGAAAGTTTGTTTTAAATTATTGATGATGCATTGTGATGGGATGAAAAGATCAACAATCAATCAACAAAGAAAATTAGGAATGTGTTGTGATAGATGTAGATAATGTATATTTTCCAATAAGACATAACTGCTATTTAAAGGGCAACCAAGGTTTCGCAGCAATGAATTAATGGGTAGCAAATAATGTGCTGGGCAGCATCAGCTTTGTGCATTACGCGATGCAAAACTCAAAGTAGTTGCTGACTCTAAGCTGGGTAACACTTCAGTTTAGGGGAGGTTCCAAGACTTTGCTGTAATAATTATAGAGCACATGCTAAATAATAACAGGAACAGGAAACTGCTATGTGGTATTCTATTTTAGCTGAGTTTGAGTACCTGATGGAAGAAATGTTTCACAAGAATTCTGGCTGAATAATCATCCGAATTATATTTTGTCTTTTTCCCCATGCAGAAGGTGCAATCTGCTATTAATCAATGGCCATCAATGAGAAGTTGTTTGAAACCTTGGTTGCCCTTTAATGCTGATGGCAGAGTAGATGGTTCCGGCGGACAAGGTAAAAGGCCACTGCTCCGATATATGTGGCAGTCAAATAAGTCCTAATGTGAGACAAGACAAAAATTTTTAAACAGTTCTGATCTTACCATCACCAAGATGACCATAGCCGACAACTCTGATCACATCAGTACCCTTCGTTCTCGCTCGAAGCTCTTCAACAATTCTGTACCATGAGTCATAGGGCAGAGATATGTCATACTTAAAACAATACCCGTCTCCCAACAAGCCCTCCGCTACCCGCTCACGTAGTGACCACATGTGCTGTAAAATTCAACAGTCAAATTATGTGAAATGTGAGATTCTCATGACAGGCAAAATAAGCTAGGCACTGACAGGATACTTTTACAGAAATTAATTCTGATAATCAAGATAATGCATTACCATTTCAGTTCTATAGCCCGGCCCTTCAATTCTCAAAGCTGAATCTTTGAATAGAGCAACGGGGAGGGGAGAGGAAGGGGAGAGGAAGGGGAGAGGAAGGGGAGAGGAAGGGGAGAGGAAGGGGAGAGGAAGGGGAGAGGAAGGGGAGAGGAAGGGGAGAGGAAGGGGAGAGGAAGGGGAGAGGAAGGGGAGAGGAAGGGGAGAGGGAGGGGAGAGGGAGGGGAGAGAGAGGGGAGAGGAAGGGGAGAGGAGAGGGAGGGGAGAGGGAGTTCAATGAATAGAGTGTAGATCAAGTTTTGAGCTTCTATCCAAATAAAATTCTAAAGTTCCATACGAAGAGACAACTCAATGTTAAGAGGTCAGAAGTTGGTATAGTGTCATGACATCTTAAACTCATGAGCTTATTGATATTAAAATACATACCTTGAGCTGAGTATGATCTCTGGCTACTGTACCATCAGTGATGAGATCGGTCTCCATCAGATTCTCTAACAGTCTGTCTAGTTTCTCTTTATCATGGTCTTCGTTTGAGCCTAAATCAATCAAAGGTTAGATTTAGATTTTGGTTTTATTTTTATTTGCTTTAATATCCTGTCTGTATATGTTCAATGGTAATAGTTTAGTGACACCACTGCTTAGTGCACCAGGATTAGGTCTATATACATCAAAAGTAATGTCAAAGTTTTATTCATACTAAAAAACTATCCTGGGTTGGTTATTTTTACAAATTAAAAGGCATTTATTGACGGTACTGATCCGATAATATATAGTGGAAGCATCACTAAATTTGAACTCCAGTCTAGGCCCAATGAACTCATTGCTCATTGCTTGACCTGAGGATAGGTTTAATACCTTATCAAAACCTGTAGGGCCTATCTACCATACAGAATTACTAATCCCACCGAAAAACCGATAGGTTTGGAGGTGGTATTAAGGTAATGCCCATGAAGCAACTCTCATAGGGGACTTCTGACAACTTATGTGGCAGCTGAGCCCTATTTTTGCACACAATAAACACCTACAGTTTTGCCTATCCATCCTCAATTATTGTCAAGATAACTAGATTCATACCTGATCTTCTCTTTGGGACTAGTATGAAAAACAGCAGGTGATGCTATGACATAGAAAACTTGCAACAGCCAGCACAGGTTTTTTGGCTTTTTCTGGCCATTTTTATTCAATCCCATAGACATAGTTTTGTCTATGTCTATGAGGTTGCATAAAAATGTTTTGTCTATGTGCAATCCTCAATCAATCATCAGTGCAACTTAATAAAGCCTAAGTGCCTGGGCAAAATGTGTAAAATCTGCTTCAATAGAAATGTTGATGGTTAAAATTTGCTCAAATAGAAATTTCTATGGCTCAAAGGCTAATATCTAAACGAACAGTCTTACCTGAGCAAATCATTTAAGCCTTAGTGCCTGGTCAAAGCTTTTAAAATCTGCTTTAATAGTAGTATCAATGGTTCAAAGCCACCTGCTTTGATAGAAATTTCCAAGGTTCAAAGGTTAATCACTAAAGCACCAGGTCATATCAAAGCCAGGCTGAATAGCTCAGTGTGTAGAGCCTTGTACTCACTGTATAATAAGAATGTTGTGGGTTCGAGTCTCAACAAGGTCAGATTTTTTTCCAAATGGGTGTTTTATAACTGGAGCATTTTTACCGTAATCTTCTACTGCTATTGAGTTGTTTTCTGCAAGTACCCAACATCTCAGTGGGCTATCGAAATACCTCTCTGCTTGCACTATTTTGCTACCGATATGCAAAGATTTCTGTGGTGAGAGGGCGCTAAAGCGCCCCTCCCACACCCTCCCCGCCACGCCTACGGCATGTGGATCGGGCTGCGCCCGATCATTATGCTCATCTCTAAAAAGTCAGTGAGTGAAATTTTTTAGAATATACGGCCCTGGATAAACCCATTGTTAAACTCTGTGCTCCTAGGAGTTATCTTATAAAATAATTGTCATGTAATCTGCTTTACACTTCTCCCATGTGAGTTTAAATAACAGCAGCTATTGCTATGATTTCTTAATTATTTTCATTCATTCATGCAAACTTGTCACAGATTATACTATTATTCAATTCTCTTATAGTAGCTGCCCATGTACGGCCTGTCATAAGTTCAGATAGCGGCAATTGCAATCTCCTTATTATGTTCATTTTTTATCTAGACCAAATCGCCTGTAAAATTTGTTGTGTCGTTGTATGGGCTGCAAAAATGGGCTGCAAAAAAAGCTGTGGGTTTAATTCTCAGACATAGTTGTGTTTGTGAGATATTGTCGGATTTTAGAATTTTACACCGCTAATTCCTATTGGGTGGAAGTAAAAGTCCTACATACCTCTAGATCAGCTGTTGGAAACCTGGTCTATTTTCCAGTGCGGCCTAATAAACAATATTTTGCGGGCTGATTGTGGCCTTATGCCTAAAAAGATATATATTACACATTAATTTCGATCCCCATCTCGCATTTTGTAATCTTGATATTCAAGTATGTAGGCACAATATATTTCAAAATAGTGGCCATTCAGCATTAAGCATGTAGCTTCCAAAGCCATTTCTAGACATAATCATCTTAACTGTATTGGTGTTAACTCCTTTTTCAAGTGCTTTATTTTCAAAATAACCCAGAACGGTGACCTTTGGAAATTTGAATAAAAATTTTCGTTAATATCATAGTAATTAGTTTTTTTAGCAAATCTGTCACCTTGAACAAGAAATGCAGATGAGTATCAACAAGTTTACATGTTACAAATGCTCCTGCTTTATCGCTGAAATGTTCCAGATTGCATCTAATTTTACAGGCATTCGCAAAAAACTTCCCCGTTGCGGAGGGGTGCCAGCACCCCTCTCACACCCACCCTGCCCTTTTCCATACACATGCAAAACTTCACAAGATTTTTTAAATTAAATTAGTATTTCTGTTGAGCTGAAGTTCCTTGCAACATACCACAGCTTTTACAAATAAATCTGTTTTAGTTTGTACATAGTTGTTACTCCGGTTCCGATTTTTTACCTGAAAGATATGTTGCGCCTTATTGTGTTGAGCCTGTGTAAAATGTGGAATTTTTTTAGAAAAAGGTTGCCCACCCATGCTTTAGATCAGCTGTGGGCAACCTGCGGCCTTTTTTCCAGTGCGGCCTAATGGGTAATCTTTTGCGGCCTAATTGTGGCCTTAAGCCTGTAAAATTTATTACACATTAATTGATTACTCCTTCGTTATGAGGAGAACCAAGTTTGCATAGCACTCTGTAAGCACAAGATATATCAAAATAGTGGCCATTCTGTATTATGCATGTAGCTAGGCTTCCCCAGCCACTCTCACATAATAGTAAGTATTATTTTTTTGCAAAACCGCCTTTTTGGACTTGAGAAAGACTTTTATCAAAAAGTCTTTCTGTTGCAAGTGCTCCTGCATTATGGCTGCATTATAGCTGAAATGTTCCATATTGCCTTTCATTTCACAATCATTTGCAAAAAAATTCCCCCTTGCGGGAGGTCGGGCGCTGTAAGATGAAAATTATGACAAACCGCGAAAAATATTCAAAAATCTTTTTCGCTGCGCTTCTCCATCATAACTGACCCCGTATGAAATTTTTCACAATTTAACCCCTGGGAGGGCGCAACAGCACCCTTCCCACACAAACCTGCCCATTGCAATACACATGAAACACAGGGTTACAGACTTGTACACAATCAAATCATGAGGTAAAATGGCGTCACAAAACTACAGAAGATTAGATAAAGCGGTATTTCTGCTGAGTTGATGTTTCTTGCAACATACTGCAGTTTTTTACACAAATCTCTTTTAGTTTTTTACAAAATAGGAAGTGCCAAAATTGCTGCTCCAGTTCTAATTTCATCCCTGAAAGATATGTTGCGGCCTTTTGAGTTGAGCCTGCGTGAATTGTGGCCTTTTTCAAGAAAAGGTTGCCCACCCATGCTCTAGATCAATATTGATCTATTTGCTTAAATTCGGAGTTGTTTTTCCTCCAATGGACAGGGGAGCAACTCCAAATACAGACAAATGAATCGTATATATGTTCACTCTGACCAGTGAACCATGAGTGAACTAAGCTATGATCTGTCCAACTGAGCCGAATAGTTTTGCTCCTTTTCGGTGGTCTCTGATCTTATCAGTTCTAGTTATATACAGAACTGAGAATAATCGACGGGCATTTTTATGAGAACAACATGCCTAACCTGTTGACAAGAACCATAGAATAATCAGAATTCAGGCAGAACATTCCAGATGTTAGGAGTTATCTGCTCATAATGATTATCTAATAGCGAAACAATTTGAAAACTGACTTTTTTATGGACTAGTAGAAACAAGAGGCTACAATCACGTTAAATGGTGGAGCATATTCCACCTGATTTGCAGTCTGAGCACCAAGACTAATGAATAGAGTTTACCTGAAGTTTCGACAAGAAGATGGAATGGACTTTCCTCCTCCAGCGGGTAGGCCTGCTCAAGATTGTTAACTACGACTCTCCTTGCCTCTTGGTCTAACACCTCAAACGCTGACAGTATCTCACCTAACAACTGTTTAGTTTGTGATAAAACCTTGAGGCAATCTGAGAAGGTCCTTACAGCTGAAATAAACACAAATCAATATGTCTCACCTATAGTCACAGCCGTTTCATGATCATCCTATCCTATGCTTAATGATTACATAATTACATGTTACGTGTGCAATGTGTCACCTTACTAATCTATTTTTAGTTTCATGATTTTTCTTGTGGCCGAGCATTTTTTGTCAAGCTTTTTCTACAAACTACTCCATTTCAACGATTTTCCTGAGATTGTTCTGTAGAGGGTTTTAAAATAAATGTTATATTTTCTTAACTATTTATCCTATTACCATGAATGTCCCTACAATGATAATTCACAAAATTCTTAAAAAGTTTGTGATATCTTCGGCTCGGCTCGTTGGAGTACTCATGTTTCACTACTAAATCACTTACACACCTACCATATCCAGTAACTAAAAAACCTCACTGACTTCATTCCTGGATGGACATGTTTGTCAAATTGTAAACAATCTGATGATTTGTTATGGCGTTTGTTTGCAAAATCCCAGCGAGCAAAAACTGCATGATATAAATGATAGGTAGCATTGAAGAGTTACTGTTACTGAGTGGCATATTAAAATACTAAGCTATAGATACTGGATGTTTCATTCTACAATCTAAGCCCAACACAACGGCTACCTTGTCCAACTCAAAACTCAGATATCCCTATCAGCATTCTAAATAATATCTAGCAGAGTGCTGTTGACCACCAAACAATAACTCTTTAGTCGGAGAATGCACTCAGCAGCCTTCTATGTGACAAGCTCACTTACATATCATGGCAGCGTTGATTGAGTTTGGTTTAGTCGGGCACTTGATTGTGGCAGCAGTGACTATCCCCAGTGTTCCCTCACCACCGATAAACAAGTGCTTCAGATCGTAACCTGTGTTATCTTTTATCAGCGGGTTCAGGTTCTCTAAGATTGTGCCATTAGCCAGCACCTACAAGTATATATCAGAGATTAACAAAATAAACTGACAAAAAAGTAATGATGGGAGGGAATAGATGCCAAACTCCCAAAACAAAACTCAACTCAAACAACAAAACTCAAACATTGGTCAATTTTTGAAAGTTTTCCAATATTGGCTGTTTATTAATGACTACACTGCTGTCAAAAAGCTGGGATGAAAATGCCAGAACGTAGAAAGTCACACTAGCTACGAAATTACATCCTCTATCCGCCAGGGCAGAATTCATGCGATGGCCTTATCTATGAGATCTCATTTCTAGTCCTTATGAGGGAAGAGTGCATAAATCTAATCTAATTCGAAGACGGAGCACTTTACTCAGTAATATCCTGCAGTAAGACACCATGGGGCTTTTACCTTGAGCAACTGCTGTTATTAATCTCAACACTCATCTCCGTTATTATAACAATAACCCGCATATCAAGGAACAGACTCAATGTGATCATACAGTATTTTTACTCCATCATACCCATGTGGTACCGGTAACACATTTGTGAACACAACAATAATCCACTCACTGTTTGCAGACCAAGTACTGTGCCGTGTAGCGATCCGTATCTGAGTAGTCTGATACCTCCTGCGTTAGTAGATACATTACCTCCTATATTACAGCTGCCCTTGGCTCCGAGGTCCAGGGGCATCATAAGGTTATGTGAGGCGAGCTGCTGATCTAAACTCTCCAACACACAACCAGCCTCACACGTCAGCACACCTGAGATATTGTGGGACAAAATAACACTTCATTTTCGGGACATGTTTGGTGCCTCACTAAAATAGTTTATTCTCGGCAGTGGGCAAATGAAAGAGCCATTGGACAGACTGCAAGCATGGGCTTTATTTTACTTCCGGAGGATAGCATCTACTAGAGAAGTTGGACTGTCAAAGAGAACGAGTGAGACATTTGCTGTCAAACTCTCAGACAGATACACAACCTCGATCAGGGAGAAATATTATTTACTGACGCAAACATTCACTCAATAGATTAGATGTTTTAGACAAGTAATAAAGAGACGCGACAGATCAGACTTTTGGTTACCAGCATTTGCTACCCACTTTAATTTGGAATTAAATTGTGGGTAACAAATGCCTTATATTCTTTGGATCTATCTATGAGGGCAAAGAGAACTTCCATTCCATGAGGCAGATCATTGCCGACACCGACAACAAAGAAAACAAAACAACAAAGGAAACGGGAGAATATTTCTGCGACAAAAATAGAAGATCTGAATAGGCATTGCCTCAAATACGTATTATATTATTAGACCTTACCGAGTGTGTCGTCGATGCTGATGATTTTATTCATACGTGATGTTGAGATAATAACTTCATCAAACACTGGATTACTGCCACCAACTAAACCTGAGAGTAACAGCCACAAAGTTATCTTATTATAAATACAGGATGGTAACCCAGCTAAATCCAGGAGAGATACTCGTCCTGGGACAAGGTTAATGAAGTTATCCTTATTCCGCACTTCGGAGCTTGCCAGGCGAATTTGTGTCACCAATTTCATACTGGGGAAACAGTGAAACTACATATAACATATCCTAAAATGTCTAATCTGTACTTTTAGGCAATAAGAACAGCCTTGTGATTCCTAACTCAATGAATTTATATCGTTGGCCACAATATTCGAAGCCAAGATGTTCTCAGTTTACAAACAAAAAAACACAGCAAGTTGCGTGAAACCAACACATCCAAGTGGGTGATATAGGGCAGGCAGTCGAACAACCTGAGCTACCTTCTAATGCGATCATATCAGTGATTATGGTATTAATATCTCACCAGTATTACCGCCCTGAGGACAGACTGCTATCTTTCTCTCATTACAATGTCTGAGTAGAGCGGAGACCTGCTCCACACTGTCAGGTCTCAGTACCACACTGCTCTGTCCTGAGGAAAAGTACCAAAATAAAGTTTCAGTTTGCCGATCCCATCACAATTTACATAAAGTGAGGACCAGTAAATCTTTTACACAATTCTATCCAGTATTTAAAAAAAATCAGACAACATAGCCAATCTTATAACCACTTTGTAATAATGGCCATGAAAATAAATTAATAAAATAAATAAATTTCTTGGTCCGCATGTTGATAATTGTTCTAAGGCATAAATAAGAAATTATATAAGTCAGCAAAAACAACAAATTGTAGTGCTGTGTGTCTACTGGATGATCATCTTCTCAATGCATTTTTGGCTTTTTTGATGATACAAGGCGGATTCTTCAAATATCTGAGGGTATGACAGTGTTGACTTTTTTCTAACACTTGACATATTTACTTCTGGCATGTAGACTGCAATACAGTGGAGAATTGCAGCATTTACCCCTGTTTCCTATAATCCAACAACATCAAATTTATGAGTGTGAAAACTTGGGAGTGTCACACTTGTGAAAAAAACTGCAATGCTGGTTGAAGTAACTTGCAATATCAATGCACAAGATGATCGGCAGTGTTTGAACCTGGGTATTTTCTTCAATTCTCAATAACCATAATTTCAATTAAGATAAAATGTGGTCTGTTATTACAGCACAGTACCCCCCACCAGAAATAACGATAAACAACAAACCTCTAACAGTATTAAGCCAGTCAGTGTTGAAACCGTCCAGATCGCCTTGTATTACATTCCCACTACCGACAATCGACTCAAAATGGCTGACATCCTGATCATTGATGACAGCAAAGTCTTTTCTGGTCAAATTTGGATAACGAGTGGTGGTGAGGGGAACAGCGCTTGACATCCATCGCTTCACTAAATTGGAAGCCCTGTGTGAGCGAATCTGGATCAGAGATCTGGTCAACATATTTCTATTTCAGTTCACATAGGCTGCAGCAGATATGACTATGAGGTCGGTTATATGCACATAGCTGCCATAATCTGCAATTTGAAAAAAAATTAAACATAGTGTGCAATATATTTTTGTATGGAAACTATTGAATGTTTTTGTAAATGTTGCAAACAAGAAAAATTTTGAATGTCTTAGGGCCCCTGTGACAGTGTCGTTACACTTGCACACCTGTACTCACATTGTTCAAGATAAACCATTGGTCTATCCTTGGTGGTTGTTACTTGGTGATCAAAGAAAAGCTAGCCAGGCACAATGTCCTGTTTTCTGATAATCACAAGAGTCAATGTATTAGTTAAGCTAGCATATGCTTGCAAGCAACTGAGCTCAAGCCATACATACCATAAGATTCTAGCAAGGATTCTTACACCACCTACCAGCACTGATTTATATATAATAGTAATAATCATAGGACTGCCGCATTTCCTAACTTTGGGCTTTGACTTGGTGTGGGTTATGTAAGTAAGGATATGCAGAAGTCTCATGGTAATAGAAATATCTAATTTGGTAAGTATACTACAATCAAAGAGTAACTGGGTTACTTCGTACTCTAGTCTTTGCTACATTGAATTTGCAAAAGTGAGTGAAGGTGCAGTGAAACTGAAACTACTACCCTGCAGTTTCAAAACGAAACTACTTGAACATTGACATCTATGATGATTATCTCTGATAGGCTTATTGCTGTTAGTTTGTCTATTTACAATTTCCTGTGTAGCCCATGATCCCCTAGGAATAAAATGATTTGGGACGGAAACTTCATCCCTAACTCAATCATAAAACTCAGACTAATTTTAGTTCCTTTTAGCCCATTCATTTCTCTTTGAAAGTTGTATAAAAGTGAAGCACCATCCTAATTAGCTCATAATGTCAGAACAACCAGCAGCTAAACAATCAAAAATGGCAACTGCTCTAGACCAACTAAAGACTTTCACCACTGTCGTGGCTGATACTGGGGATTTTGAAGGTAAGGCTGTCACCAGTAGGATAAGAATTGTTAGCCTAGTCAGTGACTAGCAGACAACAAACAAATTTATTACAACAATCTATCTATCTTACTCTTAATAAGTCGGATTTGTTATCTATCTTCTAATTGTTACTGTTGCAGGTACTTACTAAATTCACTTCTGTAACTGAAATAATAATTTGCTGATTGATCAGATCAAGTTGAACATATATCACCCTTCTTTCGATGTTGTTGATAAGTTTTTCTGGGTCTTGGATGGTGTCTCCTCCTCCACTATCTGAATGCTGCATTTTCCATACAAAGCCTTGATGGTATAAAGTTACTACCATACAGGATTTGATGTTCGCTTTCAATCTATCACTATTATTAGCATGTTCTACAGCACACGTGATTGGTATCAAATACAGTGTAAGCTGGTTAATTCAGACTTTATAATTCAGATCTCCTGTTATTCAGACAAGGAAAACTGGTCTCTTCAGCCAGATCTCAATGCATTCTTATGTCGCTTAATTCAAACTCTGCTTAATTAGAACAAATTTTTGTGCTCCCCAGAGGTTTGAATTAAGTGAACTGTACTGTAGAAGCAAACTGATTCACTAATGTAAAAAACATGATCCAAATCATTGATCGATTGACTGTGTGCGAGTTACGAAGCTGAAATTATATATATATATGTAATGGTGTGGTAAAGACACCGGAGATACTCTACCATTCTTGTGTCCATATTGAATATATAATAATTCTTGAAAACTAGGCAAGGACCAGGTATTTAATCCTGGGTTTGGTGGAAGTCAACGTCTCACAATCCACTTTACTGTAACATGTGTCACCCTGGAGATTAGATACCTATCGGTAGACCTAAAACAAATCATCAAACCATTATATATCATCACCATTTTCTATTGCAGCTATGAAACAATTCCGGCCTACTGATGCCACAACAAACCCCTCACTAGTGCTCCAGGCTGCCCAACTTCCACAGTATAAACATCTTGTTGATGAGGCAATCAAGTATGCTAAGTCCAACGCTAGGTGAGTGAGAAACACATAGGAAAGCTCTTTCGCCTCAACTGTTTTCATCCGATTCAATGCACACACAAAACAGAGAGGGCCGCCATTCTATCATTTCATACTGGACATGGATTTAAGATAGCTGATCAAACAGTAATAATCTGCTAGCAGCTGTGGCATAGTAACATATCAAAATATCATCAATCACTAATTAATCCAGAAACAGAAAATCCACACGATTGTCACACGACTACAAAGGCTAAGATATCCTAGGCTCGTTCTAAAAGGGTAGCCGTTCTAACGCTATAATAATGCTTGTCATGTCACTTCCTTTTTCACAAACACTACTTCCCTGTTGTAATAGATATGGTTGTGAATAAGTGCTAACTAGTGAGCTTTTCAAGTAGGCATACTGTATGTCTTAAGAGGAAGCTGTGATCATTCTGTTACAAAAATATTGTTGTCTGTAATGTACTGTACAGTGTTGCAATGATAACAAAATACTCATAATCTAATCATCCGTAATTGCAACGCAGAACTTTATACGGATACCGGTGATATTTCATGGCTAAGATGTAGGATGATGCATTTCCTCTTTCTCACTGAAACAAGGATCATTCATCCTGTTTTTGTCGTATTACATTGCAATAAATAACATGATAAGACATCATGATCATGATCATTTTTTTTAAACCTTATTCTTATTTTTTTGCTGCACAGTGACTTGAAGAAGCAGGTAGAGCTGGCTTTTGATAAGCTGTGCGTCCTGTTCGGATGTGAGATTCTGAAGATTGTACCAGGAAGAGTCTCTACTGAAGTCGACGCAGGGTGAGTGCCACGAAGAATGGCTGGCATCATCAGAATATTATATATTTGTATCATTTTATAGCTAGCTATCCTTGCAGTATAACAAAATTTTCTGAGTTCACACAGTATATTGGCAGTGCAGTGTCATATTCTGGTTAACCTGCTTTTGCAAACTGAGAAAATAGCAATGTGCAAGTTGGTGTGGTCGGATCAGGATAAGTTAATGTGGAACTAGCGGGTAAATAATATGATAATATAACTAATGTCTGCAACCCTAAACAATTATCTCTAGACCCATCTTACCAAAACTGCGGGTGCTTCTACTAAACTACTGCACAAGAAATTGCACTTAAAAGTAAGGGTGGGTTGGAGCTGCGGTGTACTTTGTAGGGTTGATTTAGTGCTGAGGTAATCTGGTGTATTACGATGTCTCCACACTAGACTCTGAGAGGTTGTAAGGGAGTTTAGATCCTGAGCTGTGTAATTTGAGCACCCCATTTTCTACTACCCCTATTTTTTCGACGAAGCAATGCTTGATGGGGAATCTGTGTATAAATAAACCTTACCATACATAAAATACAGGCAAAGGTTCGTAGGCCAACCAGTTGAAATCAGGCCGGTCTGGTAGAAATTCTTGCAAAAAATTGTCACACTTTATAGAATGCCACTCGCAGCAACCCAGGCAAAGTTTAAGCAACATGACTAGTTTCTAAGCTACATCAATGTCAGGAATTCTAGGGGTCTACATACTGTCGAAAGTTAATATGACTTTTGAAGTTGCCAAATCAAACCAATAGGTTTCTCATTAGTTATATTTAAAAGAGAGGTTGGAAAGATGAAATATGCCAATAATGCAAGGTGAAATTATTATTGCGGTAGTACAATCATGCTGGCATTTTGCTTGCTTCATCACAATGACTTGACACAATATTTGATCAATGTTGACTGAAAGCTGACTTGCACATTCTTAGCTAGCCTTTTTAATGTGTATTAATACTATAATTGAATCATACGCGATGGAATCTTGGCAAAAAATGTTCGATTCTGATTGTTGGTATTTCTGTCGACACGAGCTCACAGTTTCTTGCGGGCCAAGGCGCAATATTTAGATCAACACCAGAGTCTATAATAGACAATCCATATCCATAGTCTCTGTAAGCACTGCTGGTAATGTTTTTCCCATTTTTTATCAATTTGTCACCAATATTTATTACAGCCTGTCGTTTGATAAAGAAGCCTCCATACAGAAAGCCTTGAAGCTGATCTCATTATACAAAGAGGCTGGTATTCCTAAAGAGAGAATACTTATCAAACTAGCTAGTACCTGGGAGGGAATACAAGCCGGCAAGGTGTTAGAATCTCAACATGGCATCCACTGTAATCTCACTCTGCTCTTCTCATTCTGTCAGGTACAGTCAACACCTCCATACAGCAGCCAGTATGGAGTGAAGTTATATGATGTTTACCTATGAGGCATATTGTCAATGAAAAAAAGTGCAAACCATCCCCTACAGCAAAAAGTAGAGCATTATTGTAATATTTTGCGGCAATAACTAGGCCTACCGTCCTAAAGTGTTCTACATGATCATCAGAGAGCTAGACCTCGGACAAAAGAAATACTTTGTTATCAATGAAATAGTTTGTACAGTTCCTCAGTGACTGTTAGACATTTTAGACTGTCCCAACTAGACGATGGAAGTGATAGTGTCTACCAGTATAAAACCTCTTCCGCATCTCCATTCATGACAGAACTACTAAATTTGTCTCCATTCCCTATAAATAACCCGCCAAGCGGTAGGTTATATCGTGCGGAGAACTGAAATATTCTAATTGCATTTACATCATCCGTAAAACGACATGTTAGCTTCGTGTTGTGTAGAGGCTATAGCATATTATCTACTAGTACAAATTAATGCTAGATTTCACTTAGCCTTGTATGCTAAACTAAATGTTAGGTACAGTGTGCATAGGATTAAAAGATGATGAGCACACTTGCTTGCTACAGCAGTGCCAGAAATCCTGGAAACCAATTGCATTACAACAACTAGAGATCTTGTGAGCAGTGAGCTAATGGAATAATCATGATTTAGTTGTCAAGGCACTCCAATGTGCATTTGCTGATACACATTAATTTGAATCAGTTTGCTTTGGTATGAGGTTGAGATCTAATTCTAAAAGCGATTCTTTATGGACCTGAATTCTTCAATAATCAAAAGCAGGTCCAGCCAGGACATTTATATTAGTCGATTATCAATTCCGAATGTGAAGATTTGTCATGAGGCCAAATCGATTTTGTGTTGATAAAAAATGCAACTTATTATCTCGTTCAGTCAACATCAACCCGAATTCTCCCACCTGATTTTGTCCCTAGTAGTGTGCATATTATTCCACATTCCTCTCCCGTTTTCTTACCCAGTGCGGAAGGCACATACACACCATTCATTTCATATAACTACTTTGAGAGTTTTCCCCATTATCCTTCTGGTGGCAGGCCTTTTTCTGATGGTATGACCACCATTATTTTCACTATACAGGATGAGGTGGGCAAAACTATTCATTTGAGCATATGATGGGACTGACAGGAGCGGCTGGATAGTCAGTTGTGATTAATTTCGTCATGATATTGAAGTTGTCTCCTTTTTATTTTAGGCCGTGGCTTGTTGTGAGGCTGGAGTCACATTGATCTCTCCGTTTGTTGGACGTATTTATGATTGGTACGTGAAGAGAGGACAGAAGGAGTTCTCAATGCTCGAGGATCCAGGTTAGTAACTGATTTTATTGTATGACTTTATTACGAGAGAAGTTTTCATTTTTATAATATAAGGTTACACACCATCTAACACGACGATAAGTACTTGTGCATCTAAGCCTGGGCCATACTGTGAAGCTTTATACTACCATTTCTGGTGCCTATCAAAAGGAATCAGGCGTAATACTATCATTTCTGGTGCCGATCATATGAAATCAGGTTGCCTTGAATTACTGAGAGATCTTGGTCGCCACCCTGGATAGTACAAAAGACTGTCAACACATAAAGGTTTTCCGCGTAACTCATTTATGTGAAGGTCGATGCCCTATGATTGATATCATCGATCTGATGCCAATCACTTTTATAACCCCTTAAGGAGAGAAACACCTGGATGAAATTACTCATCTATCCGTTTATCCTGTGTACAGGTGCTTTTAATGTTTATACGCCTCTTAAATTGTTAACTCATCTGATTAATAGGTTATATAACCCACTGCTGTTTATTGTGAGTTATTCTCTCCCGCTTACAGGTGTGCAAAGTGTCACTAGAATCTATAACTACTATAAGAAGTTTGGTTATAAGACAGTAGTTATGGGCGCCTCGTTCAGAAACACCGATCAGATTCTCGGCCTGTCTGGATGTGATCTGCTCACAATCTCACCCTCACTGCTGGGTAAACTGGACGGTATGAGTGACAAACTGCCCAGAATCCTCGACGCTGAGAAAGGTATACTAAGTTAATATGTGTTTGTATAGCCTTGTGTAATGAACATTGACTCTATAAGCAATAAGCTATGCTAGATAAAAATTGCCTCGATGTCAAATCCATAAACAAAACACAATACTTAATTTTGCGGTAGGTGCTATTATTTTTAAAACTTGCACTCTTGTTTTCTGACACTCAAGCAGTACAAAAAAGGACGAAAACACAATGAAAAGTGCAAGATCATGATCAAAAGTTATAGAGCCACGTTAAAATTCAGGCCCATAAAATTACCGAATGTCAAAACAATGATAAGTTGTCTGCTCGTTACACATAAGAAGGCAACTACCGTCACAATTCCAGAGGCACAAGTTATATCTAAAGTGTCAACATTGTCTATCGGTGAAGACATTTTTAAAATGCCATATTTTCTTCTAAGGTGCGAGTAGAATCCAATTATTGGTGATCGAATGGCATATATGCGACACCAAAAAGCAGTACAAAAAAATGTGGAATTTTCAAATTTTTATGTTTAATCAAGATATGACCGGGTATCTATCATCTTGGAGTTGTGTCAGTGTCTGATTAATGAGGATTAGATTGCACTTATCCCTCATTAATAAACAGTGTCTAACCTTGACTTTAATTCCTACAGGCCGTCCATCTCCTCATATAATAACACGTAGAGCTTTATACTATCACTGTGACACAAATAGGTCTGTCCATTTCTTGAATTAAATCCCACGGTATATCTCTAGATAATCCGAGTTTAGGATCATTGACGGTTGGTGGCAGGTGGTTACAGCGGTCAATGACAGCGCCGATTCCCTGTTATTGCTCATATGGTGGCAGATATTCATGAACGGCCCAAGGATGGTCATGCAGTATGTGAAATGATCACAATGTTATGTGTATATATAGTATATGTATATAAATAGTACATTTAAATACAGTATATGTATATAAGTATATGTATATATATATATATATATATATATATATATATAGTGTATATATATATGTATATATCATGTATATGTTTCAGCCGCGTCTATGGATATAGAGAAGATAGAGATGAACGAGCAGGTATTCAGATGGATGCTCAATGAGGACGAGATGTCTACCGAGAAACTGAGCGAAGGTATCAGAAAGTTCAAGGCTGACGGCAGAAAACTAGAGAAAATGCTACAAGAGAAACTACAGCAGTAAACATTGATTAATAATTACGTAGTTATCTACACTACGAGGTCAAGGTGAGTCATAACATCAGCCAATAAGCTGATCTGTAAAAATAAACCTCAGTATCCTGTTCATAGTTATGACTTATTTTAAACTACTCCTACTGCATTTAATGGTACTGTTAGTAAATTGAAATCCTGGGATTTTTTTACTGTTATATCCATATTTTGTGTCAGAACTCTTTCTCATTATTGTAGAATTACACCATTTGTTTTGTAATACTGTCAGAACGTAGATTAATATCTGTGCACTGTCAGCATATCTCGACTATTGATTGGCCGACGATTTCGTGACCTCCCAGTGATTAGTTTGATCAGTTTGTGTCTATTTTTGATTATATTATGAGCAGTCTTTTCTTCTCTTTGTTATAAAATATCTCTCTTCCTTTTCTCTCACAATTATTCCATTATTTGTTGATTCTTTACTAAGACAATGTTGACTGTACCTAGCAATTGTGTAGCAAGATAATTAAAAAAGCAAACGAAATACAATACATTATCGATATTTGATGTTCATTAGGTGTTCATCTTAATTCTGATTATTGAGTAAATATCTGACAGCGAGATTTCTGTTAACAGCGCCTGCGGAATGTTCTCAATAGAATGCACTCTATGAAGTTTTATTTCAGCCAAATCAAACCAAATTTAAAAAAATAAACAACAATATATCTAGAAGGGATTATTTAGATATGAGAGATTATCTCTTTACAGGGCAGGATTAAAACATTAATAGGGTGATAACATGTTAATTGTTAGCATAATAGCAGCGATATCCTCCATAATGTTCCATAAGCCTCAATTAATGGATTATGTTGAACTATAATGTCTTAGTATTAAATGCACATTTATATTTATGATTGAGACTGGAGACAGATGGCAAAAAATAGCTTCTATGTCAACCACTAATCCAGCACACTCCACCTCTGTTTGGACTGTTTGAAGTGTGTCCTCACCCGCCCCTAATTTCCTGGTTCCGTTCTTGTTATCGTCGTCACACAGGCTGTAAGTTATTAAGTAGAGGGAATGTTACTCATTAAAGTATGAAACAAAATTAGAATAATTTGAGTTTAAAAGAATACATAATCATGATAATCATATCATATGCACTTTAGCAAGATGTCCAAATAATTTTACTGTGAGGATTAGGACATATTTAGTCTAGTTGGTAAAAGTTGATGGAAATACTATCCATCAGTGCTCTATGAGTGCTCTATTAGTCATTGATATACATACACTATGAATTCATATTAATGCTAATAGTGCTCTACCAGTGTTCTATCAGTGCTATATCAATGCTATATCAGTGCTATTATAATGTCATTTCAGTGCTATAATAATGCTTTAACAGAGCTAGTTACTTGTTACTTACTGCCATTGGTGTCACAATTTCTTGTTGTGCTAGTCGAGACTGAAGACATATCGTTGATGTTATTATTATTATTTACTTGTCTCCCGTTGTTCTGCAATTAAATTTAATCATTAGGCTTATTTGAGGCCATAATATTTGTAACAAATAGCAGATAAATCAATTCAAGAGTCTCATTGGGCTTTTATCTATTCTATCATCATGGTTTTTTCTGCTAATCAAAGACCTTATTTGCAGATATAAAATTGGGTGTTATATAGCTTACATTGAGATCACCAACTCATACTGTGGAATGTTAAAGAATTGATAAACAGGCAAAACAAGTACATACCCCATTATTGAGTGCTGCGGCTCCTCCGAATATGGGGTTACCAAAGAGTGCACTGTTTGCGATCGGGTCCGGGACATTGTTGCTTGTTGTGAAAGTCTGTGTACTTGTCACTGGTCCGGTCTCTACATTATTCCTCCGAGAATTTCTCCTCTGGCCAATTTTCTGTTGATTATTTCTGTTGGCCCTATTATTTTGGGCTTGATTTATTGGTTGTTGCAGTATTGACTGTTGTGGTGTTTGTTGTTGTTGTCCGTTTTGTCTTTGTCCTTGTCCGTTTTGTCTACGCCCATTTTGTCCTTGACCCTGCTTTGTTGTTCGCTGTTGTATTGGTTGTTCTGATTGCTGTTGCTGTCTGTTTTGTCTTTGTCTATTTTGTATTTGCCCGTTTTGTCTTTGCCCCTGCTGTGTTTTTTGCTGTTGTATCGGTTGTTCTGTTTGTTGTAGTTGCTGTTGCCTGTTTTGTCTTTGCCCCTGCTGTATTGTTTGCTGTTGTACTGGTTGTTCTGGTTGTTGCTGTTGCTGCTGCTGTTGTCCATTTTGTCTCTGTCTATTTTGTCTTTGCCCCTGTTGTGTTGGCTGTTGTTGTATTTGCTGCTGGAAAGAGAATGGTTGGAATGGTTGCTGCTGTAATTGTTGCTGAGGTGGGAACTGCTGGAATGTAAATTGTTGTGGCTGTTGTTGTACAGGTTGTTGTACTGGTTGTTGCTGCTGTTGTCTTAGTTGATTTTGTTGCTGCTTTTCTTGCTGCTGTTGATGCACTGCAACAAAGTCTGGGAATTCTTGGTCAAATCCTGTGGAATCTGCACCAAAACCAACTCCCTGCTCAGAGAAATCTCGGATTGGGCCAAACTGTTGATTTTGTCTACCGAGTGTGCCGCCATTCGAGAAAAATTCTTTTCTAAATCCTTCAGGTGGCTCACCAGCGAAGAACTCTGCATTTTGTATGCCAGTTCCGGTGCTCACTGAGTTGGCGACTCCATCAGTTCCAGTTACTGATGTTTCCTGAGCTTTGGTTTGTACTGCCAGCAGTAAAATCACAACCAATGCTTTCTCCATCATCTTATCTGTAACAATAATCGAAAATAGAAATTTTAAAGTTTTGGCTGAAATTGTGAATCTGTACGCTGTGTTTTGATTGTTTGTTTATATCCCTACCTTTTTAAAAATATAAAATTATTCAAAAAAATTCTGAAATTGAAAAATTAAGAATAAGATGAGTAACTGATGTCATACCTGATCCAGCAGATTTTGAAGGTGTTGACAGGAGTGCGCTCTGAGATGTACTGAGATTAGCGTGGATTAGTGCTAATTTTTATACCTGTTATTTGAGTCATTTTTGCCAGTAATTGGGACATAACCCTTGGTTATCATGATATATATGGGGATGAAACCCCTTTGATGGGCTAATCTGCGAGTGGTGAAATGTTCGGATACTGGTATTGGGTGGTACGGATGGTTGTGTCACAGCACGTTCAATGGTTCCGTGCTGTCAAAATAAATTATGGTACCCTTCTGTCCCTTTTATGTATTTAAGTGATGTCGTATCTAATTCTGAACTCAAATATTCAGTACTAATAATTCATCACAGTACGTCTGTTAAATGTTAGAATGACGCCTGTTTTCATCATGTAGATACAAAAAATTGCCGATTATGCCATTTCTAGACAAATTAATTCAGCACATCACTTTCTGACATCAAACTTTTAGCAAAATGACTTTCTTTCAATGATAAAATGGCCAGACAAACATAGAAAGTGTACCGTGTTTTCTAAATCTAAAAATCTCCCCCAATGATACATGCTCTGAAGTCTGAATGCAGTAACCGAAAGCTTACTATAACTCTTTCAATCTGAACCTCCAAATAATGGATCTGCAAACATCAAATTCTTTTTCACAATCATCTATATGTGCATTATAATTACTGCTTCTTCAAATTCAGTTGCAGCTTTAAACCTGTGGCAGAAAGGAATCGCCGATGACCATTTTCCAGAGTCTCCTAATGACAAGGGAAGAGAAATCAAAACATTATGCAGACATTTCTTCTCTCTTCTCCAACTTGATACAGTAGGATTGATCGCACTTCATGACATCTTGCTTCGATGACCAGATTTTATTGCCAATAAACAAACATAATAATAGTATTTATACTTAATTTGTGATGATTTACGTAAGAATCCATTGTTTTTTTGTTTTGTTTTAGATAATATTGATTTTGACATGACCTATGTATTGATTGTGATCCCCTGATCATTTTCTCTCTGACGACGGTGCCTTTCGGCACCTAGATAGAATCACCACCGTAGATAGAGAGCGTAAAGTTTGTAGAAGATGGGATCTCAACTCACGATCTTAGCTTTTATGGTAAGCAAATTCATTCCAGTTCGTTTCTGAATCAATGGTACTTGAACTAGTTTCATCGCTGCAAATCTCACACGGAAATTATCTAATGTATCCAACATTTTAGAGTCTTTTGAATGACATAAAACCATCAAAAGATTTTAGCTGTAAGCTTGTTGTTCTACACCTGAGGTAGCAGCGCTTGTGAAACCTCAACTATTCCATTTTTCCTGTTTTTTTAACCAAATAATATACTCGAAAATAAAATAAAAATGTATGAAATGAATATCTGAAACGGCACTTCTCACAAATATAGGCAGGCGACTGGCGTGGCGTAAACATAACTCCAGTAAATCACGCATTTTGAGGTGACTTATAGGACATAAGAATGGATCATCACATTCATCTGTGATTAAACCAAGGAGTCTCTAACTCCTTGATTAAACATCAAACTTTTTATACCAGCCATTCTACAACACTTCGCCTATACCCCCGCCCTCCATATATTTTGTCACTGAATTGTATCATTGTACCTGAAACCTTATCCGCCATCCCGCTCATCCGCCAGTGAGTTTCTACATTTTTTTTATACATATACATATCTTCTGAGGGTATATCTCCACTTTCATATCACTCAGACTCAACATAGATTTTCTCCAAGGGACACATATTTGCTAGGATACACTAGATAATCTCAGTAGTACTTCCTGTATTTTAATATTGATATCTTTATTGGAACCGCTCTCCCTATCTTATTACTGATAAATGCCACCAAAGACAGAGGCATACAGAAACTTGATTTCTTATAACAATTTATTGATTTATATTTCAGATACTGGCTGGTTACGTTGCCACACAATATAATGGTAAGAATCTCTCTGAATCAGTATACTCAGAAATCAAACTAATGTGCAACTAAACTGCAATATACAATGATAATAAGTATTATTATCCTAATGATTATAAATTTACACCATCAGGGATTCTTTTCCGCAGGGATGATGCCTTTATATATTATTGATATGCTGAAATCAAACAGCGATTGGAACCACGGACATCGATTGTGTTATTAAATTGAAAAGCCCAGAAATCTTTATCGAGCTATCCCACATTTCATTCTATTTTTTTCAGCTGAAGCACAACTTTAATTTTAACTTTTAATTTTACCTTTCAATTTTAATTTTCAATTTTAACCAGTTCACGTACCACATGAAAGGAACTGCGAGGATAGCTCATGGAAGTATTGGAGCTTTAAATGTTATAAGATGACACCATCTAGCGGGTCGTATGACTCGATGAGAGATTGGTGTAGAAGTTACGGTGCTGATCTGACAGTCTATGATACGAGGGATGAGTATTTCATGTATCAGCATCTGTTTGGTAACCACGAGCTAAAAATTGGACTTATCATGCGGGATGGAGACTGTGAGTAAACAACACAAGACCATTATATTATTTTATTTATTGAGGTTTTTATAAAAGTTGTTAGTCAATTAAAAATAACTTGGTGGTGATATACATTAATGATGCTTCTGCACACACATTTATGGTTTAAATTATGCCTAGGTGGATTTAGGATAACACGAGATTAACAGAATATAAAGAGGTGAAGCAACAATAATCTCTTATTTGATCTCAGGCTCCTTTTTTGCTTCCTTGAGGCTCCAGAGGATATCAGGATAAAAAATTCTCCTCTCGATTTTGTTTATTTGCTTTGATGGTTCCCTGCAGGTCAAATTACTTGCCACAACGCAACTTTTTTTCAGTATAATAAAAAGTATTGGCTGTTGTGATAATAGCTTTTATGGTAGCAATGAAGATAGCTTAGGAAATTAATCTTGAGCTAATTTACACACTTCATGGATTACCATGTACAATTCATCCATCTGCGTAACACACACATATATGGCTTATATGATGCGTAGGTGGATTTAGGATAACATGAGATTAACAGAATATAATGAGGTGAAGCAACAATAATCTCTTATTTGATCCCAGACTCCTTTTTTTTGTCGCCTTGAGGTTCCAGAATATTTCACCTGCAACTTTTCATCAGATTCAAGGAAAGACAGGTATATGATGAAGGAATCACATTTTATAATTCTTCTTTTAAATCATCATTTCATTCAGTAGTCTGAATAAAACCTAACAATGCCTCTCGCTGTTGTTATAATAAATGAAAACTAACATAGTTTTTTTCTGTTATTATACCAAGGCGTCCTTGATTATACCGATAAAGCCTAACATAGCCTCTTGATGTTATCTATCCCCGGCTGGGAGAGCTGTTAGGCGGGGGGGGGGGAGGGCAAGACTCTGGGGGCTCAGACTAGGTGTTATTATACCCAGGGGGGGGGGGTCTTTCAATTAGAAAGAGTGATCCTTTACTAAAGCAAGTTATAACTATCACGTCACTATCACATCGCTCAAAATTATCACTCACTTGGTGTTTCAATTAGAGAAAATCGCTCCCAAATCGCGCACTCAGAATGTATGTAGTTCCATCAAGTGACTGAGCGATCTGAAAGCGAGACCCCTAGCAGGTATCGCTCACTCAGTGAGTGAGCGTTAAGATTGCGATTTTGGCTGTTCCTTATTGAAAGACCCCCTGGCTGTGTAAATGTACAAAGAAGTGAATAGTTCAAATCACCACAGAAGAGGCAGTTTAGGGTTTTTTTTATTGCTGATCAGGATTTATTCCCATATCTATCCTGGTAGAGAGACCGATAATATCAAAGCAGGGATAATGAAACATTCAGAACTTAGGATTAGTTGAAAATATAAGGCTCCCTGTTGTTTTGCAGGTTTTTGCTTCATCTACTTTGACAACGAATCTATGAGTGCAAACCATTGTTATGTTTTAGCTGTACATAGGTGGGTTGATGGTAAGTTGGCTTCTGAGACATTTACGCGCTGGAACTCTGCTGAGCCTAATAGCCTATCAAGTGGCTACACAGAGTCTTATATCCACAGCTACTGGCTCTATGATGATCACCCAAACCACCACAGACACGCCCTTTGTGAGAAACGTGAGTTACCTCACCGCTACTATTAGAGCAGGGTTTATATGTATCTCTCATACAAAACTTTATTTTACTCCTCAATCTGAAAGACAAAAAATCAATGATTAAGTCTTTAGGAATGGAGGTGCTTAGGGTAATAACATTGATTTCTTCTAGGCTTGTTTATTATGGGCAAGGTTTTATGATATTCATTATTTTACAGATTTTTATATAGGAGACACACTTATAACGATGTCATTCATAATCCATTATCATTTGATATAAATTGCAAGTGCTGTGAAAATTAATAAAAAGTGCAATTATTTTCAGTTGTGCAATCATTCCCAGAAAGTGTTCAAGTGTACTCCGTAAACCTTTGTGTATCGCGTTATAGTGTCCTTGTCTGACATCTGGTATCAGAGCCAGGTCAAATCTTTATGGCTAAAGTGCTGAGTTAGCCTGACTTGACGAGCTTTGTTGGAGGCCCCCCTTTCCTTCCACAAACCAAGCTTGTCAAGTGTGGTTAGTGCTGAGGGTGGATTAAGTTGACCAGTCACACCTTGGCTTGGATGTGCTGATTATCTATTTGTAATAACATTAAGGAAATCAAACAGGAGATTAGTATGACTAAGAATGTACTGAGATCATCACATTGCTCCGGCTTATGAATTAAGAGAATTCAACTATGACCTTATTAATCCTAAACCTGTATCCAAGAATCATCAAATAATGTGTATTTTGGTTGCTTTAGGAGCAAACACACACGACGCACAGTCTATGTGTGCTTCGCAGACTGAGATCCGAGCTCATGGTGTACCTGTATATCTGTCGGAGGAGTCTAACCCCGCCCTGTCCTTCGAGTTGTGCTCTCAGGCTTGTCTTCTTCAACATCACTCGTTAGTCATATTTATATACTTATAAACCTGCCTGATTGCCTGTGCTTAGTGACATCATAATGCAGGGAACGAGAATTGCATTCTCTCACCATCAATGATTTATGCCCAGTAGAGCATTGCACCTAGTCTGTATAATGTGTACGCAAACACTGTGGGAAAAATTTACCCTGTTCCGAGCAACTTTGTCATTATCTAAATAATAAACAACGAAACATTAAATAGGGTCAGAGCTGGCTTGTCAAGAAAGTTGAAACAAAGCTTTTCAACAAAATTATTTCCATACTACTATAACTCAACTAGGATATGATGATGAAGAAAGTGAATGTTATGTGATGTAATGGAAGGAAAAACTTAGGCAATGGATTTATCACAGTCTAAACTCTCCCAAAGGCACTGCAGTGATCATTCTAATATAAGCTACCTACCTATGTTATGAGACATTCAGACTCGTAATTTTTGTACATGCATCTTCCTAACAATCAGTTATCAGAACGTATGTTCCTCATTTGACACCCTGCTCAATGAACAAAATGACCTCTGCCATATGATTGTAGATACTCAGCTGTCATAGATGGAGTTTGCCTCTGTCTACAAAACAAACCCTCTAATACATCATGTGAGGGTATCGCTGACTCTGAGAAGATTTACTACGAGTTTACCACCCAGACTACAGCTGATGACTTCGACCTCACCATCACTCAACCTCAGAACATGAGTGTGTTATTCTAGAGTCACTAGAGGAGTTAATGTTAGCTAGAGTTTAGTTTAGCTAGTTTCGGGGTGATCCTGCAAATACTATATTGATACTGTTGTAGACATTAAATGTATCATTACTTTAACTCTAGAGTAATGTATTTTCTGGAGGACATGTTTGGTACTGCACACGCTTAAAGATTCATAACTAGGTAGCCCTGATTCTTCAAATATAAATCAACTCCCACCTTAATAAGCTAGAATTGGCACAGTCCATTATACTTGATAACAATCTCTGTATACATCTGGTCCAGGCTGTTGTCGCCTTTATTTTTTAACTATCTGGTGGTTGATGAAAATAGTCATTTGGTCACATCACACGCCACCTCCGTAAGCATGGGCGGCGGTTGGGAGTTTCTGAGGTACAATGTAATAAATATAATAAGATTTATCTCAATTCTATGGCTGCTAGGTTTCATCAGTAGTGGTTTTCTTTATCTACTTACAGCCTGCGCTGATCCCTCACATACATACTTTGCCGGATCCTGCTATTTCCATCAAACATCTGGTAAGAGATTTTTTGAGCATGAAGATTACGCTAGAGATCTGTATGGACCTGAAGCTAAGATCATTGCCATCAACTCGGAAGCAGAGGCCAGGTATTTATGAAACTTTATTTGTTATCTGAAATTTGGCATCATACAGTCACATGTGTATTGCAGCCTCTTCTGCCAATGCCTTGAAACATTAAAGAAACTCTATGCTTAACCTTGATCCTTGGATGAGGAAATGAGTCCCAATGGTTCATATGTTCACTTTACAACTTGCCATCTAAGCTACTAAAATATATATTTTCTATTACAAGAAAAAGAGTTCATCCTAAATCTTAATCGGATGCCATTGAAATTAGTCCAGTTCTAAAGACTCCCTGGTGCACTGGACAGGTAGAGGCGATATACCAAATATCAAAGACATTATTTTATAACCCTCAATCAATAATAATCGGTGTTTGTTTTCAAACATAATCCTTTGTTTCCTTACCAGGTTTATTGATGAGGTGCTCATGGGAGGATTTAACAGACTAGATCCAGATAACTATGATGTCTACATCGGAGTATATGATGACAGAATACATAGTAAGAAATATAGGATCATATAGCTACAGTGGGGGCAGGGATAACTTATCACTAATCGTCTGCTAATATTTTGTGGGAAGACAACTCTAACATCTTGTTTTTTCAACTGATCATCTGAATAATGGTCTTTGAATGTGGTATGATCTGCTGTTGACACAGTTAGCGAAGTTTGCTGAATGAGAGGTCGCTCTACTTTTTCCAGGTTGTGACGAGGGATGGACCAATTATGATGGAGGTTGTTTCCACTTCAGAGGAACTGATGAATCTCACGATAGAGCCACACAGCAACAATACTGTCAGGTATTTGTCAATTTATTTTACACATCCTACACGTAATTAATGATCTTACTATCTCTTATTTTCTGCTCTCATTGATAAAAACTGAATTTTTCTCTTAATTTGTATCTTTTGTTACGATACAGTCTTTGTCCACATAAGGTTGTCCTACTAGACCGAGCCTAGACTGGACTTATGCTGAGACCGAGAGAATTGAATTAAACTACCGGTTTTTTTATCACAGTGACCTTTGCCCCATGGAACAGACACCCAAATTTATATATTACTACACCAAGCTAGTAAAACATCCAATTTTTCCATTCGATGAATTTCCTTTGATAGGGCTTGAGAGTTGGAGCTGACTTAGTCTGGTTTGAGGACAGTTATGATAGACATTACGCTATGGACAGAATTATGCCTGCTGACCATGCCTCTGTGCAGTATGAGGTGTGGAGTGGTCTCTATGATATAGGAGGAAGTATGTATATTATTATATGCAGATTCTTAGCTTCATAATGCAGAGACATCAATATAATACTTATGCCTTAACCACAGGGTAGTATTTCATCTTGTGCCTTGCCTAGTTTTACATTTATCTTGACTTTCATTACCAAAATGTAATTTATAAAATGTATTATATTCACTTGCCAGAAACTTGGAGATATCCGATGTGGAATAATAACGCTGGTTACCAACCGTGGAAAAGTGGAGAAGGATCAGCTGCAGGAGAGGACTGTGTTATCATGAGGAGTAATTCTGGAGATTACGAGTTTATGGACTTCCCTTGTACTGGTCAAAATAAGCTAGCTGTGTGTCGATACAATCCACGGGAGAGAGGTATGTCACTGAGAATATGTCACTCAGCTGTACAGCCAGAAGTATTCTCTGTATTTCTGTCTCGCCGCGTCTGAAAACGCCATCGAGCGTCGATAAATCGTGTTGTTTAGTTTGCATGCATCCATAGAAGCCATCATGACACTCACTTATTGGATTTCATCAGCCGGGAGGAGTGGTATTATATTTTCTCTGGTTTATAAGGCTAAGGCTGTTTTTTCCTTTTTGATGTAAAGAAGTTCATTGATGTAATATACATAATAGATATATACCCACACTGATTTTCACTAAGATAATATTTATGTTTGAACTATTGCTAATCTTAATGGCTCTTTTTTTTAGACACTAGCGGTTTTGAAGGCTATGTTAATACGGACGGGGAATGGCTGAATACAACATTCAGTAAGTTTGTATCTAACCACGGAGTTGGACCCAATGTACCATATTGTATCTACTACCATTACGGGAATCGCCTGTGGTATCACTCAGACTGCCAGAGCAGTCGTCAGGCTATATATGAGTATCCAGCCAAGCCGAGCAGCTTCATCGACAGAGGTAAGTAGATTTAATATAACCTGTATTGGAGTCACTGCTTCCTCTTCGCTGATAAAGACAGTGTTTTTTTCTTTATGCAACAATGGAAAGGAGGCAACTCCGATGTACCAATCAAACTGAAGCTTTGCAATATCCCAAACTCCCTGAATACACATTGCAATAATCTGGGTATATTTTCAATCTCTTTATATTGCTGCAATATATACATTCATCACCACTATACATACACTATTCATGAAATGGCTTTGTCAAAACATTTGATTTAGTTGATTAAGTTGTTATAACTCTTCCAGTGATTTCATTTTTGTTCATAGTATTTTTTTCACATATTAAGGAAAAGATCTACGAATGATAATTAATACAAATTACAAAGTATATATGTATACTCACAAACATTTTCAGGCTCTGGTAAGGTTGATATGTACACACCAGTAGAGGCTAGACTTACTCATGATGGTGGTAGGATACCAGAGAACAGTGTAGATTTTGGTTATGATGGACAGTGGGACTGGGATAGCTCTGCCATGTCATTCTCTCACTTCACCAGAGATTTAGGTGTACAGGAGGTCTCCTGGGACTCCAGAGATTTCTACTATCAGAGACTCAACGGATCTGCTACTTATGAGGTAAGTACTAAATCTTAGACTTGATATAGTAAATATATGTCATTATTATTATTATTATTATCATAATCAAACACTTTTTATTTGGCTCTTATTAATTATGACTTTGTATCAAGACATAGCATAGACAGAACACATATAGTTAAAGTATAATCTTTGTTATGAAAGCTTGTTGGTGGATTTCAATTTTAGTTTGTTGCTTGGCAACTGCAAGTCCCTCCCTTCATTGTAGGTATTATTTTTCAAAAAAGCTTTTGAACATTTACTTTTCTTGGTTGGAAGACACCGCCATTACTACTTACCTGTTTATATGGCCTATGTCACAAAACAATTGCGCTAGTAGATCTGAGGAAATAACTTACTAAAATATGATTGTTTACAGACTGTACTGCCTATGGCTGGTATATCACTTACATGCCCTGCTATAGCTGATACTACAAATGAGATGGAATGTGAGGTATCTGCTACAGGACAGGCAGCGACCGGGACGCTGGACTTTGATGATGGAAATACTGCTGACGTCACACTGCAAGGTATTATTTATACTCATAAGCCATCATACTGATGTTACGTGATTAATGTGATGTTTACTTGATCTGCAGTCGTAGTTCTTGGGAGTAATGTATAGATTTGGAAAAGAGAGGATTACTCTTATTTATTATGAATTATGACGATCAGCTCTCCACTTCAATGTACACTTTGCTTCCATCATTTCTGCATCCACAGTCACTCATAACCGGGTTGGTTAATGTAATAAGTGTCACTGTAGTCTTTTGAGAGTTACTGTGGTCATTTAGGAGACTAGCAAAGAGAAAAATTTTGACCCGCATAATTATCTTACATAACTAATTTCTGCATTGTTTTCATTTTTCAAGATTCATCCATTGAGATGGTGGGGCCTGACCTGACCCGTAAATCATACTCAGGTGGACAAGGAACCAATGGCTATGCTAATGTCATGTACAACTCAATGTTCAGACATGCAGGTGTTATCCAAGCATTTGAGTTTGATGCAGTTACTAAGGGACAATTCCATTTTGTGGTGAGTATTACCACGCCTCACCTACTTACAGACTAAAGGCACTGGCAGACTGACCTGATGGTCACTGATAATGTTAACTACAGTCATCATAAGCAAATGGCCAATAAGCTCAATTTTCATGCATGATTCGCAATTCACCTAACAGTCGGCGATTAATGGGAACTCGATTAAAATCGAAAAGGGCATTATTACTGTAGTTCTCCTCAGTCCTCTGGCTCCAAATCATGTGTAGTAACTGAGGCCCTGTGAGGACACCATGAACTTATTGCATTGATATGAATTCATGGATCAGCGGTAAAGTTCAAAGAATGGCTATTTGCCGAGACTTTACTAACGCTGAGTGTGATTTGAAAACCAGATTTATTTGATTTGTTTATGCTCTCATTTTCATAGCTCTGGGTCAAGCTAAAACGCAAATATGTAGCCCTCTTTTTGTCGTATCTGAGTTAACATGATGTACTCTATTTAGGTATGGAGGCCCCGATGTGGAAGTGAGCAGGTGTTCTGCTCTAAGTCTATGGCCTGTCACACGATTGACTATAACGATGATGTTTGTGAGACTGTCAACAATGTACATAAAGTCAACTGTGGTGGTAATAAGTGGAGGTAAGCATAGTATGTCAAGGTCATTGGATATTTGTTTATTCATTTACATGGTTGGCTGCGATATGAAATTTTTAGACAGTCAAAAATTTACGGACAAAGATGAAAGGTATTCATTGCAGAAAATTGTAATATATGAGCGAATCATTATGTTTCCTGCAATGCAATCTCTTATCAAAGAGTTAAGTGGAATTTTAACTTTAAAGATAAATTGAGAGACATGGGGATACTGCTAATGGCCACTGCTAACATGTTTAAGAAGATAGGATCGTCTGACAATCCATATCCAATATTGTAACAATTAAATTATTGCACTTTCAGTTTGACATCAAGATCATGCGTTGACTCTAATGGTAACAAGATCGCTCCGACGAGACGCTATCATGGAGCCTACTCTGTCACCACATTCGATAACGTAGGAGAACATCTCACCACCGCGTCTCGTAGGGGCAGACATTTCGTAACTCTGGCTGATGATGAGTATATACAGGTATACATTCACTGATATGAGCAATATATACATTAGACATCCCTGATTTGACCAGGATTCAGTCCAACAATCTGGAGTTATCTAATCAGATTGGGTGTTTTGAACATAAACAGACAACTCCACACAACAACTAACCAAAACCAATCAGCCATTCAAAATAAAACTAAGACGCAAGCACATGGGTCTATTCAGATATGCACAATATGCACGAGTAAAAGCAAACGCAATATCCAACGCCACCGATAATCCAGACAAGGCCCCATTGTTGGCCTGAATCCCAGGCTATATATACATTCCAATTTAATATTTCAAAGTATTTGATGAGAGAATATCTATCACATCTAACCTGTGAGTTTGCGTATCTTATACATGAGGATACAGATATGTAACATAGTGCTGCACAATTATACGAAACCATATGGTTTGTGTGATCAGGATGGGAGTACGTAACAAAACCGACCAATTTGTGTACTTTATAAATTTCAAAACCTTGTCAAAAAAAAGAAATTATGATAATTTCATTTGTCGAGCTTTTGTGAAGCGACAACTCCACAAAATATCTTTGGAAACTCTGAAATCTGCGAATTCACTCACATTTATCTCATTACCTATCTTGAGCTTGGCACACAGTGCTGGTACGCAAATTGACATACTAAGCTATGTAACCATTTAGACATTGACCAGGATATAACTGAGGTCTAATATTTAGTTCCTGTTGTTATTGTAGGTCCAGCCTGGTGACTTGCTCGGATTTATAGGAATAGATGGACGATTAGCTGATATGCACCTGGGCACAGGTTGGACTGCCCATGCCCCACATGGAGATAAAACATGGTGGCCTCAGCACGGTGTCGGTCACTGGAACTATGAGTTCTACCTGAACGCTTACGTCTCTACACTCAAACCTATGATTGTGAGTAACTAATGTTACATTCGAACAGTTTCATTTTAAGTAATACACACCTTCATGGGCAATTGACTTGGTAGCCCACAATGCAATTTTCTGGAGTCAATTGACACAATCATCATTATACGCCCCTAGCCTATGTTCTCCCTACACTACGTTATATATACATGCGCTCTTACCTCATGTCCTTCCTACCTTACATTATACATCTGTGTTGTAGGTCTCACACACTTATTCTGAAGTTGGAAGGAACCACATTAAGTTTACAGCCTCAGACTCGTACCTCAGTCATGATTTAGTGTCTACAACAAACAACACGGTGTATGAGCTGATAACTGGTGTGGAGATAGCAGCCGAAGAGTCAGGTATGAGGCAATTTCTACCCTTCTTAAGTTACTTTAAGGATCTCCTAGCAGGGTTCAATACAAGACAAATCAGCAACACCATATCATGCGCGAGAGTCTTTTACATACCTGTTCAAATTTTCTTGCATTTGAACAAATACGGGTCCCTTGGCAGCTTCTCAAATACACCCATGTCTATCAGCCGCCTCCAAAACATACCTCAGTTGATGAAGGCTTTTGATGATGCGTGGTGTTTCCTCATGATTATATATACCAACATACTGAGTTCCTATTGGCTAATAACTGGCGTAAGTCATGTGACCTTTGGGGTATAACGCCTGGTTAAAATCAGATATAATTTGATTATTTCATTATCCAGAATATGTTGGTGCGTTTGAAATGAGAATACAGACATAAATGTTGAGGATTAAATCGTCTGATACATTAAAAATACCATAGTTTAGTGCAAAATTCAGTTTTTAATGCGAGTTGATAAGCCATAATGTCACATGACATATGCTTATTTATTAGCCAATAGGAACTCAGTATTAATGGTATATATAATCATGAGGAAACAACACGCATCATCAAAAGCCTTCATCAACTGAGGCATGTTTTTGAGGTGGCTGATATACATTGATGTATTTGAGAAGCTGCCAAGGGGCCCCTATTTGTTCAAATGCAAAGAAAGTTTGACCAGGTATGTAAAAGACTCTCGCGCACGATATGGTGTTGCTAATTTGTCTCGTATGGTGAACCCTGCTTGGGGACCTTTAATGAGAGATATTCAATATGAGAGACAAATGAACAGAGCAGATATGACTTCCTTCCAAAATGCAGATTGAGAAAATTAGAAAATACAGTACAATGGTGCATGGTTCCACAACATTTTTTGATACAAATTAATTACTAAGATTTTTATTGGTTGAAGACTCCTGGATGGCTTGTCAATTTATAGTTCGCACATTATAACTTGTATTACACACCAAATCATGTTTATATTTAGTAATCAAGAATATAGAGACGACATTCCAAGTGAACACACAAGTGCACACAGGATTCCCTGTGACTTACGAGTGGGACTTTGCTGACGGATCATCTCTCCTTACTGAGACTCTCGGACAAGTTAATCACTCGTTCTCTAGTGTGGGCAGATATAACGTCACTGTGAGAGCTCACAATGAGCTGTCTCAGGACATTGCATGGGTAAGTCACAAGGCAGAAGATGACGTAGATGTTATCTCAGTTAGAAATTATGGTGATAGCATAACTGGCTAAGTGGCGAGTTTCATTCCCTCAGATTTGATTGCTCAGTTGTTCCACAAGTGCCTCACAACCTGCATCTATCTAGTCAAACCAAAAATTTTACTCGTTTCTCGTAGTAAGGTTGCACGCAAAACATGGAGAACATAGAGAACAAAGTTACTTCAAAACCATTTTCCCTCAGTTCATCAGCTCAGCAGCCAGGCATCGCAAAGTTGTCCGAATTTCGAGAATAGACTGGGTAAATGAAGTACTGAACACTTTATATTAAGAATTGATAATGGTTTGTTGTTTGATGATGGCGTTTATAATAGCAGTGATGTTACCTCATATGAAACGATAATTTACTTTTACCAATGCCCTCCTTCTATTACAGACCTCAGTTCTGATCCAGGCTAAAATAAACACAGGAGAATACTGGCAGTATGACAACTCCACACAACTTAATTATAGATCAGTATTTAAGATCTGTATAGATGATGGTAATGAAGTGACTTACTCTATAACTGTAGGAGATGGAAGTGTTCACTCCGGTGTACAAGTCTATGAGGATGATCCAAATGGTTAGTATTTTGGTTCAGTGATGATGTAGACCCAGTTTGGTTGCAATGGGAATTGCTCACCCCACTACTGTTAAGCTGTGGGGGGGGGGGGGGGGAAGCATTTCTGAATGCAAGCAAACTGGATCAAACTTGGTCTAAACAGGGTTAAAAAGACATGCTGATGTACTTATGCAAGATTTTAACGGTGAAAAAATTCAAAGCTGTCGAAATATAAAACTATAAAACGCTTTTGTATGTGGATAGCCATTCAATATATGACTAAAAAGGTGCAAAGGTGCAAAGATGAGCAGTATGGGTTTATCCGATGACAGCTAGCTCTTACTTATCTCTTTGTCACAATGCTCTGATTATCTGTTTACAGTATGCCGATCTGGTTGGCATGACAGAAACACCCTACACTGCTACCTCTATTCCGGGAGTACCAGCCCGTTTTCTGGTGCACATGACACCTGTACTGCTATGTATGATCGAGCTTACCCTGCTTACTACGACTCGCATACTGAGTACTCTAATGCCTGGCATATCTGGGGACACAATAACCACTGGTGGGGATATCATCGTGTCGATGGGCGTAAGTAATAGTAATTATGTTGATAACTGTATATTCAAATGTGTATTAGTATTTTAATATGATTATAAGTAGTATTTGTACTATGATTATTAGTGTCATTTGTATCTAGATCACTGAATGTAATAAAAATGTAAAATCAGGTGGCCGACGGTTGCCCAAAGATCTAATCAGCTTACTCTTGCTGCAGTTTTCTCTGATATTGTCCACTTTGTAAGCCATAGAAATTTTTATTCTGTTTATAATTACAGAATACTATGACACATTCGGGCGGCCTGTGGATGCGATAGTAAATAGTGCAAGGTGGTACCCAGGCTATGGACCTGGTACTGGTTCTGATGTTCATGATTGTATTACTCATTATGACTCAGATAACAAATGGGTCAATAGAAATTGTGATGACAGCCATCATACTATGTGTATGTATGAAGGTAAGTGGATACTTTGCCTTTTGAGTTTGTCAATGAGTACCGAACCAGAAAGAGGGCAACTCCAATAAAAGCCTCATATTGCGCTCCGAAAAATGTCTATTGAAGGGTATACAACTCCTCATCAATGAATATATATATAGTGTTGACTCCGGGGCTGAAAGCTGAGCGTTATTATGAGCATCCTCCCGGCCTACTATTTTGGTCTACCTTTTTTGACCCCTTATTTTTTGAACCACTACTTAGCATCTTTCAATGTATTCATGCTTTAATCCTGATGTGTGTATTCTTGCACAAAAACATCGTTGATAGAAATGCACTTTATGCTGAAAAAGGAATATTTTGGTCCATTCCAGGACGCTGTGAGACATTCAGCATAGATATTGAGGAGATAGGTACATATGAGATCAAGCTAAAGGCAGAGAATGCAGTCAGCATGGTAGAGGATAGCTATGTGCAGTATGTTCAAACTCCAATAGAAGGTAGGTTGATACTGTATAAGTTTGAAGATGTGATCAAAGGAATCCAACCGAATCTATAGAAGGTTTCTCAACTTCACAGGTGACAGGGAGTAGTTTGCTTTTCAGACAGGGGCAAACAACTCTTTTGGTTGTTTCAGCTTAACTCAAATTGAGGCAAAATGATCGAAAAGTTTCCGATTACTCTCCGAGATAACTTATTATATTTCACTCAGCCATTGGGGAAAACAACATGCATCACCACCAGTGGTTGTTCTTTATCAAGACCACCGAGAAGTGGAACAAATTGACCTGGTATGATTATTGGACTTATGAGAAACCAAGTTTCCATAGCCTCAATTAAAATTCGGTGTTGAAATTATACCAGCTCAGGTATGTGTTCAGGTATGTGCATGTTTTGCAATGACTTGCAATCTAATTTGGTACAAATCAGACCAACAAAGCTTATGGTTAAAATCATTTGTTGTATTTTTATCTGTTCACAGGGCTGACAATCCACCCTATTGGGCCTCAGAAGTGGGGAGACACTGTCGTACTGAATGTCACCTGGGACTCTGGTAGTATGATCAGCGCTTGGTGTTACAACTCTGACTCGGCTAGTGGCACTGAATGTGGCGACTTCACCTTTGATGAGGTTAGAGATGCTGATAGCAGTTTAGCCTGAGGCGTATCTGTTATAAATATACTTACTAACTGTAAATTTTGTACCTAAAGCTGGAGAATACTCTGTCCCAACACAAAAAGGCTTCCTTCTGATTGAAAATAATTGTCTCTAGCCTAGTTTTTATCTATCCCTGATTTGTTTCTTCAACACGATATCCTGATAATTTGTAGGGATCGACTGGTTTGTACGGATCTGGCCTTATAACTATTCCTCTGTCAGAGTATGAGAAGATTAACGATCACTCGAGGACGGTCAAGTTTGTTAATAAGATAAGTGAGATGACAGCCTCACAGTCGTTTACTGTAATGTATGCTATAGAGAATCTGGTACTAGAAGCATCACATGACTGTGCTATAACTGCTGAAGATACCGTTCTATACACTCTTACTGCTGATCAGGTATGATTTACTCCGTTGTGGTATATATAGCCAATGTGTTGACCAATCAGAGCCAAGGCTAGGTCTATAGAAAGACTGAAATCTGCATTTGCCCACTGATCTTTATAGCTCCAAGAAGCCAAAAATAACTACTCAAACCATTATGAGATTTTCTATTCGGAGTTTCAACTGTCAACTGAGGCTGAGTTGGAGGACATATAGTTTGATCGTGGATATATTTTGGAGTTTTCTTAAAATGTGTAGCTTTAAAACTAATCTGTGCAAGTTCTTTCATAGCCTAATCAGCTTTTTAGCATCAATTCTTTTGAAGTGTTGAGATTTTAATATTTGTATTCTGTCTGTGTTATGAAACTGTATGTGTATGTGTGTTTGTAGATGTCTCATACAAGTGTGGAGATAAGTTTTGCAGACTCCACATCACCGAGTTCAGATATTGAAGTGAGCATTGCTGAGATGACTGCGGTCAGTGGGTACCCAAGACACGCCGGGACTGTCAAGGTATGAGAACTAAGCTACACACATCAGTGTTTTAAAGGCAAATGCTGAAATCGAAAAATAGATGAAAATGTAGGATGAGATATTGATGATAAGAGCTTTACTATTGAAAACTGTTTAAAACATGCATTGAGAAGACAATACACATCATATAAGACCGTGTCAGACTAATAGGAAAAATTGAAAATACAATCGTTAGTTGTTGTACAATGAAGTCTTGATATGCATGATAATCACACACCATATTTATAAAAGATAGTGTATGATAGTGCTTCGGTGCGGCATTTTTAATAGAGGACATCATGAGATTTACTAGAGTGTCTACCTCTGGCTGATAGTTTGAAGAATTGGTAGAATCAATTCTGCAGCTGCTGTAAAGGGCAGCGCTGTGCCTTTCACAATTACTTACTTACTGAGACACATACAACTTACTAAAAAGCCTGCCCCATCAGGGAGGGTGGGATATCCCACCCTCCCTGGCCCCATGTCTACGGGAACGGGTAATTCTTGGAGATAATTTTATGTTATACATGCATATATTTTATCCTCGCTGAAACTTTTTTATTTGTAGAATGATCACGAGTTTGATCACATATATCCTGTAGAAGGAACTTATACAGTAACCGTCGCTGTGTCTAACGATATCAGTCAAGCATCCATCACCAGGGACGTGGTCATCGAGAACCCTATACGAGGTAATAACTACTAAGTTAACTTGTTGTCTTTATCACTGATGAGAATTTCAATGGGACAAAAAATTTTATTCCTCGGCCCCACTGATATTGCAAAGTTATTATTGTATTCCTACTTACACCTTCTGGTGGAAGGTTTTCGTGGAAGGAAAAGTTTGCCATTTCGCACATGGTTAAATTGGCTAAATTTTATGCTAGCTAACATTTACTCCCCCTCTTTACTTGTAGACTATCACCTCCGCTAACCCAAATGTAGTGTTAATTTAAAGTTTAAGTCACTCCAAAACTAGCTAAACTATTCTTTCTGTAGGCTATTTTTTTCGAAGTGACTGTGCCGAAACCTTTGTCCATTCATATTATATTCGTTTATCCTCAGGTTACAAGTATGAAGCTACAGGTCCTATCCCTATCTGGCCAGGAGAGACTGCTCGTGTTGACTTTAAACTGATATTTGATCCAAGCCATGAACAGGATACCGACCCGGCAAATGAACCGCATCTTATACCAACAGATGTCACTCAGTTATACTACTATGGACACCCAAACTGCGCCGGTATTGAAGGTAGGTACTTCGATAAATCAAGCTGATCAGTTTGCAATCTAGATGGTTCCGGGGATATTTGCTCAGATGATCGGTTGTTTTTGATGACATGGCGCAAAAATTCTTCTTTTTTTTCGGTCAAAGTAATGCAAACTTATTCCATTGTGAGTTTTATTGGCTTCATTATAATCATACCCTTACAAAATATGAAGTTCCTTTCATCCAATTAAAATCCTTACTGTATTTAGACATCGACGAGTGTGCTGACGGTAACAATGGTGGATGTGAACAGATTTGTATCAACACTAACGGATCATACTTCTGTGCTTGTGACTTTAACTATCATCTAGATACAGACTTCCACGCCTGTCTCGATGGAAATGGCACGGACACTAACGGCACAGCTTCAACCACCCCATCCACAACAAGTAGGTTTTATTTACTTCCAGATTGCCTGACCAATTCAAGAGTTGCTCTCATGCGCTGTTTTATCCTCTCAGACGCAATAATAGTATCATCCCAATGGGCTTTGGCCAGCCTTTGGGTATCTCCAAAATTACTGTTTGTTGGCTTCATCAACTACCACATGTCATTTTAGTATCAGATGTTGTCATTAATTATCACATGATGGTGTGAGCTAGCTATCTTATCCATAGAAAGCTTTCTTGTACTGACCAATGAATGGAGAGGGAGTTCATTGTACTGACACTCTGAGATAGCTCAGGGCTTATTGTGTGGTCCATTGTGTAATGTGTAATCAACCAATCACATTAAGTTATTGGGGAATGAGGTTGCCCTACTCATAGCAAGGAGTTAGAGATTCTTTGCATAGCATACACCTACATGACTATAACTATAACCATTCTAGTATTTTTACAACTACGTTTACTATGGTTAATTATAACTGAATCACATTTGTATATCATGCTGGGAGCTCATGATCCTACACTCATAACTGTAGCTGGCCAACCACTGAAGGGTATTTGGCATCTGAGAATTTCTAGGCTTGGGCAAAATGGATAATAAGTCATTTACCATGTGGACAAGGAGTTAGACATGGCAGGAGCTAAAGATAGATAATAAATATCAAACTCTGATAAAGAAATGTGTCTGCCATATCATCAAGGAATAATTATATGATATCGTGTTGACTGGGGTTGTAGGGGGTTGTTGGTACTACAGCTTTGTTTGTGCATTACAGCGGGCAGGATGACGACCCCCGATGCATGGAATTATCTCGGCCAGAGCTGTCCTGAGGCTACACATACTGATACAGTGAGTTCACTAACAAGCAGTAATCCTTCTCTTTAGTATAGACTCGGAACACTTAATCCAACTTGACTACTCAATTTTTTGTGCAATTTACAGAAAGGTCGTAGTTCTGGACACATAAAAATTCATATTTATGTATATTTATGTATTTAATACGACACCATTCAAGTCTCAACCCATTACATTAAACCCGAACAAAGATACTGATACTAAGATTTCCCTAAAAAACTGGTTGCACCAAGTAGGTAGATAGGAAAGGAAGATAGAAGGTAGCAAGTTTATCAATTTCCTATGTTGGATATTTATAACAATAGTCTTTGTTTCTGAGAATTCTTGATGAATTTTACTGGCGTTGAATTATCATATTTTCATCGGATAAGATTAATTCACCAAATGCGCAGTTGATAGAAATTCGAATAAACACTTTCTCTGCTTATAGAGAATGCTTCCTTATACTGCCTGCTATTATCAGCCTTATATTATACAGGTTCATGTGACAGACTCTGTAACAGATGATGATTATTTTGATTATGAGAGATATGGTACATACAATATTACCATGTCATACACTAACTGTATATCAGATAAAAACTTCACATTCTCTGTGGATATCGATGAGGTATGAGCTCGTGTTGTCGCCTGACTATTTAGTCTTTGAGCTATGTGTGTGAACCAATTGACCTGAAAACTTTGTCATGATGATCTGATCATTTAAATTTGTTCTATAATATCCCATTGTGAAGTTTTCTGGGATTTCTATGAGAATCAGAAAAATGATGCTAAGATCTGATTTTCATGGAATCTTCAGGCAAGAACTGAAATTGATTTTATTATGCCACATAATTCATCAGTAAAGGCAATTTGTCATCTCGCGAACCGATTGCTTCCTTCAACAATCATGCCAAAAAAGACATCAAATGACACTGTTAGACATGAGCTAAAGAAGACAATATATTATCCCTCGATAATACATTATTTATGACATAATAACAGACACGTCACTGTTTTGTCTGTCTGTTTCAGCCTTCTATGAATCTGACTCTTGTATCAGATGATTATATCTTACCCTGGTCTACAAACTCCACCTTACTGACCACCATGGACTGGGGATCAAGGATCGACCTCCTGTATAACTTTAATGACACTAATCCTAACTTTGAGATCGTGTATGATAGATTCTATCCTAACACAGCTGATCACACCTGGGATATCGAAGGCACATTCTACCCAACAGTATGTTATCAATCCTTCCAGATATAGTAAAACTTCAAAAGATATCTGAATGGAATTTTCTTTTTAGTCTCCCGGTGCTCTACTGACATTGTTTATTGGAATATTCAAGGATTTGATCGATTGGTTGCATGGTGCTGTTCCAATTTTCCTTTTTGAAATGATATTAAAATATCTTTCTCAAAATGATCATTTCTGATAGCTGACTGGGAGGAAATACTTACAATGTCAGTGAACGTCAATTATCATGACCATGGCAACTTCCACATACCCTGTGACTCTTTATACTGACCCAAAACACTATACATACTTACCCTATACACTTTCCCTATGTACTGTTACAGGTGACAGCGACAAATCTTGTTGGTACATGGCAGACAGTAACAGGACCTATCTATGTACAGTATATGCTGTTTAATGCCCTCAGAGTGGAGACTAGGCACGTCTGGGCTCTCAATTATCCTGACTATAAAACTGAGGTACAGAAAAATCAGACTGCAATGTATTTATAATTATTGGCAAATATTTTTCATCTCTCAGTATTTCAGGTATAGGCTTTTTTAATAAGGAATTTACTTCAAAATACTTGCCAAATTTCTATGTGCTGGATAATAGTTTTAGCAATTTTGAAGAACCAGAAGCTACGGTGGTCTTATATAATGAATTTCAGGTTTGAAAATATTGGCAATTCAGTCCTGATAGAGGCCTGTCTTGACAGGCTTTGACGGTGGGGTCGCTTTTCAATACAGGCTATCCTGATAGAAGCTTAATATGTATACTTTGGTTAATATGTATACTTTGGTTAATATGTATACTTTGGTTACAGATTGAGTTTAATGTGTACCTCACTGCTGACTATGCTGACATGATGCCGACTAACGTTACGGCTAACGTTACGTTTGGTGATTCTGACCTACAGACCGGAGAACCCTATACGCTTCTCTCCCAATACCTGCCAGGTAAACAAGTACCATCCTTTATTCAAGATTCAACTGTTATTTTCTGTTGAATCATCAGGGTTACAATTATAATCAGTTCTGGTTCCAGATTACACTTAAAATGTCCTACCATGAGGCATCACTCTCTGCCAAATAGAATCTTTCAATCTATCTTTTTATGTATAATAGAGGCTCACAGGCTTAATTAAAATGCATGGTCCCTGTTGTAACATTTGTATCCAAATATATCAATTTCGATTTCAGATGTTGCACAGTTTAGCTCAGGACTTGATTACTCAGACGGAGATAAGCATGTTTGGACATTCAGACACAACTACACAGAGGGGGAGACCTACACTCTGCAGATAGACTTCCAGAACTGGGTCAGCACGCTGTCTGTCGATGTGGAGTTCCATGCTATGGAAGAAATCTCTCCATTTGAGTGAGTCAATATGAGTGATATTTAAGCCAAACTTAAAACATGTGATGTTTTATATAACATTATGATATAATACAATGCATAGGCTACCCACACAATTTACTAATTTCTCGTAACATAAATTGTTGGTCTATTTTAGCAACTTTATTGTAGATATTAGGGATTCATTCCATTAATCGGAGATCAGTGGTATTTTTTCAGACAAATATCCAAGCTTCCATTGCACTTTTGAGGGTGGTCTAAGTTACCACAAAATTAGATCCGACTATTTTGTGATAGATGTCAATACCTACTTATTTCAACCTTACAGGATGTATGTGAAGTCTATTGAGACAGACGCTGTGGTTATACCTGATGAGGCTACAGACTTGTCTGTATACTTACACCAGTTTGCTGACTGTGATAGAGTTATAAGCATCACAGGTATGCCCTGTGTCTTCGGTCTGAGATATCTGTCTGGTACATGGGACGCTCAGACAAGCAGACGTAAGAGAGATCTCAATTCTCCGTCTGCGAGCGTCAACGTCACTAACGTACTGTACAATCCCGTACCTACTGATCATAAGTGTAAGTATCCTGTCCTGTAAATTCCCAACTTGTTATATCTTTGTTGGTGATAGTACATTGTCTAATCTCATTCCGCGTGATGGTCGGTAGATGATTCGAAGCACAGCAGCTCACCTTTCAAGTTCTCATGAATATGGCCGTTCAGTCAGAAACCTGCAGTAGGATTTGAACCCAGCACCTCTGATACTTGTGACTTTCGCTCTGACCGATAATCAGCTACCCTGTAAACTATGCTTATCTATTCATCCAACGCTTGTTCTCATTTTACAGTCACACCAGAGACAAACAACGAGACATTTGTACGATGGCTAAGCAATCTCACACATCTCTCCCAGGAAGATATCTCAGTGTTCAAAGATAACGCCTATAACATCAGGAATGAACTGACTAGTGCTGGTCATAAAGATCAGTTCCAGGCGTTCCTTGCGTGAGTACAAGTCAAACTCAGACCATCTATTTCTGTCATAGAATTTGAGTAGAGTGGTGTGTCTTTCAGTGCAAGACGTTGCCATTCGCTTCCAGTTTGTGGTCCAATTTCTAATGTTTTAGATAAAACTTACCTCCTAAAAGACATTGAACACGAACATAAGAACACATCCGGGAACCATATATGTTTTTTTAGGCCTTTTCCTGAATATCTTTCAAATTCGATATACCCAGTTTTCACAGGAAAGTATCACGTGTTATTATATATTGTTCTGTGTTTTATACTGCAGTAAACAGTGTGTGGAGAGACAATAATTTTAAATATTCAAACTACAATCTGCTCCTAGGTAGCTAGAACCTCAGCTCTTGACGATCATTTCTCCTATTTGTATTGTATCATCTGTTACACTTTTGCAGGGACCTGGAGATTAATCCACCGCTGACAATAGCCGATCTTAGTGACCACGCTATCATATATCAGTTTGAGTCTCAGGGCCTGTCAGATCTATTTGACCTACCTGCCATAGATAACCTGAAGATCAGGCAGCTGTGGGATTATAACTCTTCTCTCGTGTTAGACGTAGCGCTAAACGGAAATAAGTTACCTGATGATGCTATGTATAGTTACCCGCAGTTTGAATCGGTCAGTATCCCAATATACATTTTTGTTTCTACCCCTTTTATTATAAAGTATGATATTTAAGCTCTTCCTCTACTTAACTTTTGTTGTACTCGAGAAACTTTGGAGATTCATTATATATCTTTTATCATAGAGTATCTCTTTCTGCGGCTTTGTAAGTGTCTTGGATATAATAGAGAGGCTAGCACTGCTAAAATCTTGACCAGATGAGCATTAAAATGCTCAACAGTTTGCTCAACTCTATCTTAAGCCTGGATGGAAAATGTTATTTTCACCATACTTTATTGTGAGAAAGTCATTTGGACTTACACCCTCTTACTCTATGATCCAAGTTCATTTGTTATTGTTATTACAGGTCGCACTCTATGTGACATATACTAGAGGAACTCACCTACACTATCTGTGGGACTGGGGAGATGGAATAAAGGAGGTCACCGCTTCTCCATTTAATAATCATTTCTACGAGTTCCCTGGTCAGTTGATAATAAACACTTATTTCTGTCATTTTCAAACAATGATGAGTCGGATAATACAACCATTTATATTAATCTCATATCTGTGGATACAACCATAGTCTTCTTCAAATGGAAACTTAATGGTGACCTCATAGTTGCATATTACTTGAGCTATAATAGCTGAGTTTAGTGTTCAGCAAGACGTAATACATAAAAGATTAAAAAAAGAGAGCTCAGAGTTTTGGAAACTAATGGATTGCATTCATCCTCTTAATATCGATGACTGAATTTTAAAAAAAATCAACCTACAGAGACAGGTATATCACATGTCATTTCTATACAATACTTTACTTTAAAAGACGTCTTCTGTATGTTTGCAGGAATCTATGAGTGTACGGTGACGATATTCAATGCAAAGAGTAACAGAAATCTGACAATACCAATCAATGTACTCAGATCTGTGTCACTGCTGGAGATAAACGGATTTGAACAAGCCACCAGAAACGTCTCCAGTATCTGGGACTTTAATCTCGGGACTATCGGTACTGATGCTTGTTATTTGGTATGTTAGTTATGTGTTCATTGTATTGCTGATATATACCCGATTCTGTTGGGTGATAAACTGTGAATTCACTAATTCATCTTAACTAGGTTAGACAGAAAGAAAGACATATACAACTAATATTCACCACTAGATGTTGTAATTATACAATGATTTTTGCATCTTACATAGAAGAGCTCACTCACTCCTGTCATCAGTACGGGTTGTACCCATCTTACATAGAAAACCCAACTCTGATATCTATCATCCATACATAATTTGAGCAGTATCTAACTGTTTAATGTGATAAAAATAAATTACATGTCACTCTTTTATTTTACAGATCGATTTTAAGGACACGGGTACCGACAGATATCCTGTTGGTAACAGATACTTCTTTATAGGAGATACACTCAGTAAGTATACTTCCTGACTTACGCTCATCACCCACCAAAAGGAGTACAGAAGGATTGCGCTTCAAATATCCTGTATCTCTCTTGGACGCTTTCTCTGTATCAATATCCTGTGTTTAAACCATTGTTTGACCACACATAAACTATTTTGTATCTATTTTTGTGCAGCGTGTCAGGACTACTTTGCGATAGAGATGGCTGTTTACCCTCAGCAGATACAGCGTAAGACTAACGAGCAGCTGGAGGAGGAATACGAGGAGAATGGTCAGGTCTCTTTAGCTATGTCCTGGTACTTCGGTACTCTCGGTAAGCTGCTGCAAGCTATTAAGTTTCCATAAATTCTATCCATATTTTGTTCTGTCGTATTTGTACTTATTTCTGCAGAACTGGTTGCATGATAGAGAATTGAGCAGGTTGAGTGTTGAACCTGTATGAAGGACTTTCACATCAGGGTTTGGAAATAAGCTCTGATAAAAATTTCAAATTTAGTGCAGCTGCTCACCATCTACTTTCTCTGTCAGCAGCTCAGAGTTACTGAGATTTCCTCTCAAACTGTGGAACTGGGAACATATTTACATTTTTTTTCCTTTTACTATTTACCTTTTACCTTTCACCAGGTACATTCATGATAACATTTACTGGTAAGAACCGAGTATCATCTGATTCAGTATCTGTACCTATAGCTGTGACTAAAGGTCCCTGCTTCAAACCGATCCTAGTACTCAAAGATAACAACCCATGTGAACCAAACTGTCTCAACGGTGAAAAGGTTGGTAAATCCAAATATGATAATTTATAATTTATAAATGTTTAGACTATGACTACCTCTGTTGAAATATATAACACAATCCTCACTGAAGGGGATGTTGCTGATTTGTTTGCTTTATAGGTTTAAAGTTTTCCTGTATTTTCTTGGAATTCAAACTTATGACATATCATGTGGTTGGTGTTTTCTGCCATCGCTGTCTACCTACATGATGATAAATATCCACAAGATCAATGGTATTGCTTTCTGTGGTCATAACATATGGATATATTAATTAATATTGACAACAGCCAAACACTGCAGCTCAAATTATCAAATAATGTCTGTCCGCTGTTATCAGGAGTATAGGAAGGCGGATGAGATTTATCTGACTGCTCTAGCCAGTTATAATTGTACAACTACTAACAGAGGACACCATCAGTGGGCCATCAAACAGGTGCTCGATGATGGCTCAGAGATCGATGTAAGTTAGAATAGTATGTCTATCTGCCCTGCTAGGCTTATAGATGGTATCGTTATGCATTACACTCTTTGGATTTCAGTGTACTTACTATTTGATCATCTGCTCATTGCTTTTTCTGACCTAGAAATTTAACACTTAGTAGAGGTCTGCAGAAATGTCTGTAAGAGATTTGTAGAGGTCGATAAGTTTTATTACTGGTATGGAGTTGTGTCTACTTACTATAAGAGCGGACAACTCAATGAAAGCTCTGGCCATCGTTTATTACACAGTATAAAAGTATGTATAAGATTAGCACAGAAGTGTAACAGCAAACAGCGCCTTAGTCCATCAAATCATAACTATTCAATTATAGATCCAGCCGGAGGACATCCCCCTGTACGCCCCGTACTATGACCCACCATACAGAACTATGCACATTCCCTCTCGAGTTCTGGACTACGGTCGTTATCTTATATCACTCAATATTACGATGTACGATGAGTCGATTTGGCAGATGGACAGCATGTATATCAATGTCGGTATGTATATAGATGTCCAATATTTATAATCTATTACTAATACTCTGTAAATTTGGACTAAAATCACAATTCAAGTTGAGCCTCTCTTACAGAAAAAAATCCATATTTTAAAACCTTAACAGTCCAAAAAAGCATTTAGTTTTTACTGCACACAAAATCACAATCCGGCAAACAGGGAGTTACCTAGGCATGGTTTGAGGGAGGACAATATCATAATCATAATTACATATATTGATGAAGATTTACCCGATTGCTGATATCTGATCAAAGGTTCGGTTAACATCCTGTATTGCCTATATTTAAACAGTGAAGTCACCGTTGGTACCATTACTGCAGACATCACCGATCACAACTAACTTTGACAGATGGAAATGGGAGACTAACTACACAATAGACGCCAGCTTCTCGTTCGACCCTGATGTCGAGAGTGACGACCCTTCTGGTATATCTCTTTGATTTATCTCACTTTCAATTTCAATTCTTCAATATTACTGCTAATAGCACACCAAATAGCCAACCTGTCTTGTCAATCTTGTCAAAACTGGCTTGACAAGATTCAGGTCACTTTGTAAGCATAGAACATGAATTGTAATAGCATTGGTAGCATTTGATTATTGTCTGCTTGCACCTATATGTTGAGTTGAGTACTCTATAATTTAGCTCATTTGGTTTTCATTATCAGGAAAAAAACCTGGGTATCCCAAGCTGACCGAAGGTATATCATAGTTTATTCTTCAAGAGGAATAAAAGAAATTCAAAAATATTGTAACCATTACAGAGTGGACATTCATCTGGAAGTGCCGGAGAGACTGTGAGACGTTCCCTGAGTATAATGATGACTTTAGCGCCGAGGTCACACCGATGACCTCAATGTGCTCTGCCTGGAATAAATCATATGTAGAGATAGAGAATGCTGACGGAGATATGCAGGAGGATAAAGGCTGCTTTATCAATGATGGCTATTGGGGATCTGGTAGGGTTTAAGGAGAGGGTGCTCTTTTTTAAAGTTTGAGAGTAATTCAGCACCTGAATTACTCGTTACTCATGTACAACTTCATAAGCACTTAATAGAGTTCCTGGTGAATGTGCCATATCTATCTGCGCGAAAAAAAAATGCTATCAGGGATGAGTTTGATGGTTAGCTGGTTTTTAGTTATTAACAGACTTGGAGTGCAAAAATACAGTATTTTTATGTTATATCATATATAACTAGCCTTGTAACGCAGCCACTTTTTTTGTTTTCGTTGGTAGAACAAAACATAACAGTGGCCGAGTGACAAGGCTAGTTATATATAATATAATATTTAAATACTGTATTTATGAGTTTTCCCTTCTAAATATGTTGATTGAGTGACAATGACACTATTGGTGATAGATCGTTCATAAGGTGTTATGATCTTCTATACTATCATCTTTACTTTCTAATTCCGATAATATTTTTTGATTAATTTACAGGTATTTTCACAAACAGTATAGAGAGTATACAGCTGGTCGACCTCACATTCGCCTATGAACTCGACTATGTCATATTTGAGATAGAAATGTTCAAAGATGACCGTAGAGCCGTCACCTTCCTAGAGTTAAACATCACTAAAGGAATGCCTCCTCAGATAGACCCTGATATCTGTGTATCTAATTGTAAGGTGAGGATGTAGTACCTCAGTCACTCCTGTAAGTTTAGGGATGGTGAGACAGGAATGTGTGTAGGAAAGCCTGTTGCAATTGTTTAACTCATGTTTTACTGGGGGTTGTCTCCATGCTGGACTCATATAGGAAGTGCACACACTGAGCCCTTTCTCTTTAGCAGCTGAGCACTTCACCACGGTATCTTATAGATAACAAACCTGTTGGTTATATCCCCAACGTGTTATAGTCTTATTAAGGCATATATAGACATTTTTAAGATATATCTCCTATTGGAAGACCCATGTAGTCACATTTTAGCTCTAACAGTGCTGCATGTATATTGATGTTACTACTCCGCAGCATCAAATATAGAATTGGACATTTGATGTGACGAAATGACTGCAAAAAAGGTTCAAACCCAAAAAGTCACCATATTTTTTGTTCTGAACATCACTACCACATGGTGATCAGTCATAGCACAATGCAAAATTAGAACTACATGTACATGACATTGTACCATTGTGTCACTATTTGCCCCATCAGCTCCATGTATTGGAATCTTTTTGTGGGTTAGTTGATAAGTTTGTTTTTATGATTTATAGGATAAGGTTAACTACGAGGATATATACTCTATGTCAGCTCGTATCAGACGATTAGCTGTGTATAACTATATATGGGCTCTGTGGATAAGTCCTACCAATAAATTCGCAGACGCTGAAGAAATCCCTGAACAAGAGTAAGTTCTGTCTTCTTATTAAATGATTACCTTCTCTTAGGAGTTTGAACTGATGAAACATTTTATTGTTGCTAGAAACCTCACTGTGTTGGACCCATTGCGGGAGCCTGATATCGCCCATTTGTAAGGAGCAACTGCTGACAAAGTCATCCCTTCTGCAACAAACCTAAACCTGACAAATATTGATCGACGTACAACGCGACTATGTAGTTTAAATACATTTGTCACCCTGTTCTTGCTTTTCACTGAGTGCCATTGTGTAATTATTTTCTCTTTGAACACAGGTGGGAGAAGAATTTACCCTCAGATGGATCAAAGCCAAGTATGGTGGAGACAGGTCGAAAATCTAAGTCGTTTGCTCTTGAGCCGGGATTCTTCACAGCTGATGACACCGCTCATTAGTAAGTCCGCCCCCCCCCCTTCCCCGCAGATAGGCCACACCATCCCTCCCCCGCAGATAGGCCACCCATGATGATATTATTGGGATGTTTGTGATCTTTGTGATTAACGGTGGCTTGTGTTTAATGTTATAGCGTATCCCAAAACGCAGTTTTAATGAATTCCCATTAGGATCAGGTCATTGATCACTGTACAACCGGATTCAGAATGCTGGGCCTGATCTCCTGGTGTATTCTAGATCAAAATAGCATTATGAGATAGAGGAGTTCTTCACCATTATATTATTTTGAAGTAGATGACACATATAGTATGACAATTTTACACAAATTTACATTTTTTGGTTTTCCTGAGATATTATCACTGAGTTTGTACTTGTAGCTTCTTTGTATCAGTACGAGCTTGGAGAGGCAGCGATGTGGATAACTTTGGATATGTTGTTGTACCGTTCCAAGTTAATGAGCCTCCGCTGAAAGGTAACTGCTCAGCTTACCCTCTTAATGGTACAGCTGCTTCAACCAAGTTCAACGCCAACTGTACTGAATTTTGGGATCAACATCTCCCTATTAGATACCAGGTATGTATCTGCTACCAAACTTCCAAACTCCATGTTGATAAATGGTGGAACATTGCATACTCACTACAGGCCAAACATTTTGTCAGCGTGTCCCTTGTAAAGCTTTGTGATACCTTTATTATTATAAGATTATGAGATCAATATCTCACTGGGGTAAAAAGTCTGCAAAACCATTTATCAGTGTGGACCATGAAACTTTCATTTAAGGTCTGAGGAAATATCTAGAGATCCCAGATTCACATCCGTAGTTTCAGTTATGAAGCCATCTACAATGCATAGGTGTGTTGCCAATTGTGTTACCCTGAGGCACTAGTGTAGGGGATTTTACTTATCTGGAGTAAAAATCCATATTGTTTAAATTCTTTTATGACTTCTAGTCACCTATCAGTCCTTACTAGTACTAGATATTTGAGGGATAAGGTCACACTTTACACAAACTGAGTATACTATACTTGTATATTGACAGTTTGGAGTGAGGCGTAGAGGTGATGTTAACATAGCGTTTAAAGGTTGGAGATCGACTCCCACCGATCCTCTAGGTGGTATTTATCTAGCTGCAGGCCGACAGGAGTTTGATTACGAAGTAGAGATTTATATCAGAGCTAAGGACGGTATCGGCGGACAGACGCTCTCTGATCCAATGATAGTTCAGGTGAGTAAAGAGTCAACGACTCCTGTTCTCTTGTAGATATTGGCCAAAGGAAGTTTGGGACATACCTACATAGTGATCATATTCATAATTGGTACATTAGAGCAATGTGGATCTTGCAGATATAATTTATTAGTGCCATTGTTAGCTTATTTATTAAAGTGTAAAGGATCATTTTTTCACCAAATTGTACATAGCCATTGTCTTTGGACGCCTCTAAAAAACCTACTTTTGTGTTGTACACAGGTTTTAGATATTGTTACGTACAATCCATTAATCAGAAATAAACCCTTCACAAAATGAGGGTGGGGGCAGCTTACAGCCCCTCAGCACCATCAATACTCTGTGATCCTCTCCACTATATATCTCTTATCAGGTTCACCCATTAGAAATAGCCTTCTCTGAGGTGGACTTAGGTAGCCTGGTGTCTGGGGATACTTCTCAGGATACAGATCTTATCTTAGCCTACGCAGACTCAGCCTCCATGGCTCAAGTATCGACTGAAGAAGTCGACTTGGATAGTATGACTGAAGAGGAGAGAGCGGTGGGTAGATTTGTGTGATTCATATTTTTGATACTCTGATTTTCAAATGTATCGAGATGATCAATGAATAATGTTTGTAAATCTCAGAACATTTTATCATGAAATGATGGGATACTTCAGTATATTTGTATTTTGTATTTTAAGCCAGTCAGTCAGTTGATACACTCGGTAATTGTCACATAGACTTCTGCAGCATAGATTGGGCATGATATGCCATGGTTATTTTCTACACTGCCGTAACATTTAGTTTTGCTATTTTTCCGTATTTGACATGACACAGGCTAGATAATTTTTGGTCCAATATTACCTGCATTAAGAGTTGCTCCCCCTCTAGGCGCAGGTAGGAAGGTTGCCACTCAAGATTCAGGCAAATCAAATAAAACCTGATTTAACACTAGGCTATGTTTCCTACCTTCTGTAGGAGTATGAGGCTCGAATAGAGGAGGAGAAACAGAGGCTAACGGAGGAAGCCATCAATCTGAAGGAGAGTTTATCTCAGGCCCTGTTAACTCTCAGTATGGAATCTACTGAAGATATAACATCAGTATCCAGAGGAGCTGCCAGTCTGACTGGTAACGCTAATCAGGTAATCAAGCTGACCAGGTAAACAAGCCAACCCGGTAAACAAGCTAACCCGGTAAACAAACTAACCAGGTAAACGAGCATGAATATGTCAGTAAGGACTTTTCAGTCATCTGATTGTTGATACGTAAGCTGATACAGACTGGCTATAATTAATGAGTTAAAAATAATACCTAAAACTTAACAAGACTATAAAGAATATTATATTTTGTAAGCATTATGTCTCAGCTCCTCCAACGAATGGGTGCAATAAGTTGATGAATAGGCTCTCTGTTTTAAATTTAACAACAAATAAGAACAGCAAAATCCAACTGAGAGAACCCAGGCTACACAGCTATAGTGACCTTTGCATTCCCTGATCTTTCTATGAATTTCAAAGCATTATGCATTTTGGGGTCCTTTTTACATGATTGATTTAATATATATTAAGCAAATTAATTTGTTTCAGACAAATGCTGCTGTGGTGTCGAATGCTGCCGAGACAATGCTCAGGGCTACTACGGCAGCTAACGCAACGATGGGTAAATCCGATGCTGGTACAACAAATGAAGTGTGTGCTAGTGTATTGGGGGGAGTGGCCAATACACAGAATGCTAACAACTTTCAGATCGCTAAAGAGGTATGAAGAGGAAGGGTATGATCAGTGGTTTAAGAAGTATACAGTCTGCCGTAGCTGAGTTCTTAGCAGGACTATTGGCTAATTGGAAGACCTCAGTGTAATTATGGTTAATGATTAATGGTATCAATGAGAAGAGTGTGCAGTCCAGTTTTGTATGTAGTTGTTGATATTTTGTACCACTGTTTTCAGGTTGATGAGCCCTCACTGCGCCGTCGAAGAAGAGAAGCTGGTCTACCTGCCACTGATGAGACACAGTTATTACTGCTGGGTATAGTTAACGATGTATCTAAACTAGTCAGTGGTAAGAAGGTGGCCGGTGAAGGTGAGGAGATAATATACTTTTATCATTTAAATTTGTGCTCTGTCAAATGTGAAGTTAAATTACGGAAGTAGTTGGGTTGTTATTTGTGTGTGTTGAATATGCTTAGACACTTGTATATTGTATTTTATATAAAGTTATTGACCTTTGCCCATGCTGCACAGACTTTTCGGTGATACCTCACTGATCCTTCAATGCTCGGTCACTGATTCTTCAATGTTCTGTCACTGATCCGTCACTGCTCTGTCACTAACTTGTCACTACTCTGTCTCAGACCTTATAATGAAGTATTGTTCTCTATTCGTTTCCATCCAGGTGACACTATAATCTCCACCTCAACGATGAAGATGAATGTGATGAAGCAGTTTTTGGGCGCTTTTGATGACGGAAAACTGGCATCAGGCGGAGATGGAGTCAATGGTGTTGCCCTACCCAAAGCTTCAGACTTTATGGACACTTCAAACACAACCGTACAAGCTCTCAGTACTATGGTAAGTTTGTGTAATATGTCCACAGTAGCTTACAGTGATTGTGATACTCACTTAATAAGTTCCAACATGGCAGTTCAACATTATGATTGGAAACAAAGCTGTATTCTACATTTTGTTCTCATACTCAATAAGCTAAAAGAAAAACGCATAAACACAGTTAAATACAGGCGTTAACCACATAAGTGAACTGCTGCTTGTAGCAAAAGTACTCACCAAATATCCCATTGTAGATTCCATCTACTCATCTGATCACTTTACGTATTTATTTTTTTAATCATTTTTAACCTTAATTTTAGACAAACAACTTTAATGAGCTGCCGTTCACACCACTAGGACATGACCCTACTGATAACAGCACACACGACTCACCTACAGGCCAACTACTGCAGATCTACGCTAAGGATGAGTACGGTAACCCACTCGAGCCAGGAAATCCAAACGATACCACTGTGGCTCCCGTATCTCACATCTTCTTAAGTAGAGACGAAGTACCCGATCCTCTCATATCGAGAAATCTCGCCGTCAAAATGGGCGATGACATGATACCACACAAAGTAGGTCAAAATAACTACTTATTATAAATATATTTCTGAGTTGTTTAAAGCTTTGACTGGATACTTGAGTAATTTTGATTAGTGGTCATTTAAATGTAGTATTATTGGGAAAGAAGAAAAAAAACATCTATTTCATGGCATTAACATTATTGTGTTCGTTTTCCAGATTGTTCTACCAAAGCAGAGTTCGTTCACTGTTAAGATGAGACGTGTGTATCTGGTTAGTAATGAGACGACTCCAGGTTTGAACGATACTAACATCACCACCACTGCCACCCCACCCGCTGGTCGCCGTCGTCGCCAAGTTACATGTACGTCATAAAGAGTAACACTTTATCTGTACTAACTGTACTTACTGTATTTTGTTATATTGTTTGATAATCAGGCTTTACTGTTATCTATTCGCTTATATTAGTTGTTCAGTAGGTTAGTTGGTAAGTCAGTAAGTAATCACTTTGGTAACCTTAAATTAACAAGAGACTACATATTGAAGTCTAGCCTAGGATACCAAGGGTTGCTTTCTTTTTTGAGTTTGATTCCAAGTTACCTGTGTCATATATAGTCAATGTTTGCGAGTCTATGTTTGTTATTTTCCCTGGATGTTGATCCCTATAGATGTGTTATCTGATATTTGTAGTGGATCCCTTCCTATCTACTGCAAACTCCTCCGGTAACTACTCAATCTATGATGACCTGAGCCTTGTGTTCGTCCTCTACTTCAGAGCTAAGATTAAACCTTCTGAGAATGTTTATGACTTTAACTGCACCCTGCCGATTACATTCTATGATGTGGATGAAAACACAACTGTGGCTCTTGGTAAGCTAATGATTCTCATTTGTTTCTCAGCCTGGTAGAAGATAATCCTCTTCCTATGGCTCTTGTTTGATGCAAATGGCAAACTCAACTCTGAAGAATCCTTACAAGATATGAGGGTCCTTTAATGAGCGATCCTTGTTTACACAGAAAGTTTATAGTTGTCTCAAAGAGTGAGCAGTTTGGGAACGAGACCCCTAACAGGTCTCGCTTTCTCAGCAATGAGTTATCATATTGTGACTTCGGTTGTTTGTTGTTGAAAGATCACCCTAACGAATTTGTATTCTGGAATTCTAAGGGCAGGTTTTCCTAGTGGGAGTAAGTCCCTTGGCGAAGTGTAAGTTAGGTGTAAGATGATAATATGACTGATCGTTTGATGTACACAGGTGGTGCTGTAAGTCCTGACAGGTGTGACGATGACTGGGCTGAGTTTGGTGAGAACTCGACATGCTCCACTCACTCACTAAACAGACACGTGTACCCATTAGACAGGTCGATAGTAGAAGCTGATGACATGACCTGCTTTATACCTGATACATGGATCGACTCGTGAGTCATAGTACATATAGAATATGAGTCATAGTACATATAGAATATGAGTCATAGTACATATAGAATATGAGTCATAGTACATATAGAATATGAGTCATAGTAAATAAATAGAATATGAGTCATAGTACATATAGAATATGAGTCATAGTACATATAGAATATGAGTCATAGTACATATAGAATATGAGTCATAGTACATGTAGAATATGAGTCATAGTACATATAGAATATGAGTCATAGTACATATAGAATATGAGTCATAGTACATATAGAATATGTGTCATAGTACATATAGAATATACTACTTTATGATAATGTAAGATCCTGTTAGAGAAGATCAAGTATCACCAAATTTGTCTATTCAGAATTTCTCCCCCTTGCTGAGAGCAGCTCACGGGTCAAATGAAAGCGAACCAGAATGCAAACAAATTGGAGTATACTTGATATAGTGTTAGAACATCCCATAATACATGAGAGTGGTGAGAAATCAGGCCAATGATCATCTGTATGAAATGACAGCAGACATTTGGTGAAATTCCAGACCAGAGGTTTGACTTGTTTTCACTGTCTGAGTTTTTCAGTGTTTGGTTAACAGACTTTCCAGTGATATCACGGTAGCGCAGAGTGCCTTAAGGACTGTGTTTTTCTCTAAATGGTCTATTTTGGTCTGAATCGCAAAACTTGTTTCTACTTTCACAGTCACGATGAAGACATCAAGTACTATGTTGGAGTATCCCATTATTTTGTGAATACGACAAACATCACATCTATAGGTAACGCCACCTACGAGGACTTTGCCCGCGGTTATCTCCCTGAGCTTATACCTGTAGACATACCCGCTAATCAGGAGGAGGCAATCTACTATGAGATGGAAGTGTCTGCTTCTAACTGTAAATACTGGTCTCCGTTTGATGAGGATTACGTCTCTGAAGGGTAAGACCTTAGCCAGTGTTTGTCTTCTATGACCTGATAGACAGGCTATAGAGTCAATATGTTATCAACATAGAAAGGCTCTCACAAGAGCTGTCCTAACTGGAAACAACCGATTTTGAGGGTATAATCAACAAGGGTAGATACAGTCAATGTTCTTTATGACAATTATGACACCTGCAGCACTGGCTGATGAATAGCAAGCACTGATCAAGCAATCTCGCCATCCTCTCAAAGGCGCAAAGTATATGTTCTTTAATTGCATCTCTATTGTACACGCATGATTATGACTATTTGTAGATGTGAGGTTGGACCACTGACTCAGGTTAACCTAACACACTGTATATGTAGTATGCTGTCTCCCCCTATACCTGAGGATGACGGGTCCGAGGAGGAGGGAGTGTATGAGAGAAAGGTCACAATGACTAAAGGAACTCCTGGTATAACATTCGGATCCTCACTGTCTATACCCATCAACACTATCAACCTACAAGACTCGGCCTTCAACAACCTGAGTGAGAACCCTCTGGTCTTCTCTGTCATGCTCTCCCTCATGTGCATATACTTATGTTGCTGTATCTGGGCTCGTGCACAAGATAGAAAGGACGCTATCAAGGCTGGAGTGTCTCCTCTGCTAGATAACGATCCGAGGGACAGGTATCTGTATGAGGTTACTGTCTACACTGGCTCTAGAACTGGAGCTTCCACCACAGCCAAGGTCAGCATGGTCTTCTCAGGTGATGAAGATGAGACAGCACCTCGACTCATCTATGACGACAAGAGACCCGTCTTACAGTCTGGAGGAGTAGATAGCTTTGTTATGGCTACGCCTCGGTCTCTCGGTAGCATGACACATATCAGAGTATGGCACGACAATGCAGGTAGTTCACCTGGATGGTTCTTCAGTAGAATGCAGGTGGTCGATATGCAATCTCTTGAGAAGTATTTCTTCATCCTGGATCGTTGGCTGGCTGCTGGAGAAGATGACGGAATCATTGACAGAATTGTACCTCTAGCTGGTAAAGATGAGCTCACTGGATTCTCTCATCTTTTCTTCACCAAAGCTAAGAAGGATCTACTCGATGGTCACATCTGGTTCTCAATTTTTGGAAAACCACACAAGTCTAACTTTACTCGAGTGCAGCGTCTGACCTGCTGCCTGGCTCTGCTATTCGCTACCATGCTTGGCAGCATTCTGTTATACCAGAACCCAGACGAGGAGAAACAGAACACAACAAGTCTGCGTATCGGGCCAATCTCACTCACCATGGCGCAGATACTGAAAGGTCTCATTGCGTCTCTCATCAGCTTCCCCATCAACCTGCTGATTGTGCTAATCTTTAAGAACTGTAAGGAGCCTCCGTACAACCTGAGACAGAAGTGCTGCTCTCCGTGTAAGAGAGAGAAGAGAAAAAGGAACATCGACGATACGTTTGCTGCAGATGAGCTCGCTCATGAGGCTAAAATGCTCGATATCGGTAAGAAATAATCCTACATTCTCTTTGAACACAGAATGTCATAATGTCAAGCTATGAGGCTTATATCTTATACTCCAAAGATTGTTCGACTCAATGATATATTGGTTGTTGTTCCTCTTGTTATTAAAACTTGTACTATGCAACAGACGGAGGGGCGTACAAGTACACTGACACAGAAGGTTTGTACACAGAGTTTTATAGTTGCAGCTGACTAGCGGCTCACATTGCTGTGTTGTTGTTGTTTGATTAACATGTGAGGCACAAAAATGAAATCCAATATGTGACCCAAGTGATGGTCATGTAACTTGATAAGGCTCAAGTTACATGACCATGACTTGTGATTGTGACCTATGACTATTGATGACATCTTGCCAAGCGGTATTTAAATAATTTTCAAACTGGATTAATGCTTTTGTTATGCACTTGCTCATGAGCTAGGTAATGGGTAGCATCGTAGATATGTGTGCGTTGTAGTTAGTCTAATTCAAGTGTTTGTGAAGCACAGTTTTACTGTTGTTGTATACAGCAATGCCAGGCCTTGCAATAGTCTGGAAGTTCACATGGTTGTCTGAGGGATTTGGAAGCAGGCTATGTCAGCCAACAGGCTATGACAGCAGTGCTCTAACCTAGGCCCTCAAACTTCCAGCTGAGCTCTAATACTAGGTGGTTTTACTTGCACCAGAGTGCATTATGGCTGGTGTTTATACTAGTACTAATTACCTATGTCTGTGTTTGTTGTCTGATTAGATGGCATAGGACCACAAGGCAGATCAGAAGATCCATACAATGAGCTGGTAGGAGACGGGGATGATAACTCAGCTGTACAAAACTTCCAAAATGATGAGCTCAAGAAACGCAACAGCAAATTCAAACTACCGTGGGGATTCATGTAAGACGAATTGTGTATGAATATTGTGGTCATCAATGACATGTTTGCTTGGATAATTGTATGTGTTTGTGATGACACCAAGACAACGACAAGGTTTTATTGATCAGTTTCATCTTCCAAAGTGATGTTGAAGCATTTCCAGCATCTACAGCAGACTTGTTTAATATTAAAACTGTCACTAATTTCTGTCCCTGTATTGTGACTGTCTCTTACTTATCACAGATTTGTGGCTTACTTCCTGGCGTTGTGTGTGGTCGGTGTGGCGTTCTGGGCCACAGTTGAGATAGCCGGAGGATTCGGGCCTGAGAAATCAGCTGAGTGGATGGCTTCTTTCTGTGTGTCCATCGTAGAGAGCATATTCATGTCTCAGCCAATCAAGGTAAGAAAAATAAAGAAAGATGAAATACACAAACAACTTTCCCTCTGAGCAACGCCAGTCATGATTTCCTGGGAGGGTCAAACTAAATGCATTCTGATTTTTCTGGGAAGTCCTGAAGCTCTTCCATATTGGGCCTCGTCCAAATGTCATGTTTACTCACAAGCTGTGGTTTTTTTGTTAATTTGTCAATTCATTGGATGTATTTTTAGGTGTTGTTCCTGGCCTTGTTCTTTGCTCTGGTAATTAAGAAACCCGACAGCGATGAGAATGTAGACCCTGGACTGGATAAGGGAGAAGAATACCTCCATAAACACGAGAAGCAGTGCGCTCGACTATCAGCTAGCGCCCGAAAGAAACTACACAAATACAAGAATATCCCAACTCCGCCTACTGAGGAGTACTTATCGGCTGCTAGAGCTCTCAGGTATCAAATATTGTCTAATATAGCTAGTAAACATAATATGACTAGTTAGACTGGCAAAACTAATAAAACTAATAAAAGTAATAAAACTAATTAAGTTGTAACTAATAAAACTATCATCACTGAGTATCCTAACTAGACGAGTACTCAGAACCTCAGAAAATATTTGACATTATGTGTTTTGATACTGTGTGACGTGACTTGAGTGTGACAGGTGCGTTACAGGTGGGTTGCTGACTTTTTTTTACATTTTAGTTTCATAAGAACATTGCAGCTTGGAAAAGGTCAGACACACCGTCCATGAGTCAGGAATTTTGTAGAGACACAGTGTGTTACCCAAGAGGCGATATCTCCGATTTCTTTTACGGCCTCAGAATCGTAAGAGGTAATAACATTTTTAACAAAGATTCCTAATATTATGTTTGCTTATATTTACAGACAAAATGAGGTTAAGATGATGGAGGTGATACGAGAGGTGTTCCTCTATGTCGTATTCTTATATCTACTGATGATGGTTAGTTATGGTAACAGAGATCCGATATCACATAGACTCTACTCCAGTCTGTATCAGGAGTTCCACGAGGCTGCATATCTACCTGAGGACGGAGTCTCTCTGGAGTCGGTAAGTCATCTATTACACTTCTCTCATACATGATTACTTATCTTACTGCCAGAGCAAGGTAGTTCCAAACCAACTACCCCAAATATTCATGTATTAGGAATTGCCTTTTTCCAATTTCACACATTTGTGGGTCAAGCCCCATGTTGTATCTAAAATAATCGCTTGGATTAGTCTCAATTGGTCCACTAAATTACAATGTGAGTTTTCCTTTCTAATCTGAATATAAACATATTCTTACTCCTAGACCAAAGAGGACCAGTGCTGTTTTTCTTTTTTTCGAACTTGGCTTTTTTTGTGTGATTGAGAACGGCCTTATGCTGAAACTATGTAAGTGGCTATCCCAGACTCGTTTCTAGATCATGATAAATTATCAACCCTGAATTATTTGGCTAGAGATAGTTGACGACCTGGTTTCTCTAAATACAAAATCAATCTCTCATATTTTAGGTAACTGAGTATAACTCGTTCTGGGCGTACTGTAACCAAACCCTCATACCCTCTCTATGGCCTGATGAATGGTATGATGGAGTTATCAGAGATGAAGGATTCACTGCTGATAGGAACTCTTACAGAGTCGGTGTACCCAGGCTCAGACAACTCAGGATAGCTGGAGGTTTGTTAATAAAACTATCACTGCATTTTAAAACTCCTATTGAGATGTTTGTCCTGGTTTTAGTAAATCGTGATAAATTTTTCTTCCAAATTTGGGAGTGCACGTCTTTGCAAAGATTTAGATCGAACAACCAAAGGTGAACAGGCTGTTGTTTAAAAGTACTTTATCACGTCATTTCATCACTCGCCTGAAAACAGGACTGCACAATTTTCTTCTCCCACATGGCTTTCATTCTTCACCAACAGAAATTTGATAAAATATGTACTGTATATGTTTAGTGGGTTCGATAACAACTATCAACACCAAAGCTGCCCTCAGTTCGAGCACAGTGATGTTTTCAGTGAACTCGATGTTGTGCTGAATGAAAGGAGGGCCCCCTATGAGAGCAGCTTCATATGACCTTTTCATTTGTTCTAGCCGAAGGTTTAGATCAACAATTTAGGTCGAAAGAAGACCACTAACCAACCCGTACATTGTTGTAACTCTGCCTCACTCTTACAAATGCCTTCTCTATATCTCTACAGAGAGATGTGCGATGCCGAAGTATAAGATTATACAGGATTGTGATAACGAGTATAGTATCTTCTCTGAGGATATAGATGAGTACTATCCTGGGTGGATTCCTGTCACTAATTTCACCGGTAAGTATTCGTAGTCCGCCAAACACCAGATTAGCTGTCACATCTATGGCTTGACATCATATCTATTCTCAGAGGATCAGATATTTAAATTTACTGTCACCATGTTGGTTATTTTCTATATTCATTCAACAAACTGAATGTTTGTATATATTGTAGCCTCAGATTATGATGGACCCTATCCTGGTTGGTTCTGGGAAAGTGGTAGTGATCTTGATGGTTTCCCATTCCCAGGAATCAAGGCTACTTATGGTGGTGGTGGATTCAACATTGAACTAGGTGAGTAGCATTACCATACTCTATTGGTTTGTTTTTTATTCATGAGGCAGATTCAGTACTTATTATCCATGATTGAAACCTGTGGTAACCTGGCTATCCATATGATGCACATGTAAATTAAATAGATACAAATACTCAGCTAGTTTCATCGATATGACCAATAGATCAGCATGATTACTAAGCAATGCAATATGTGAATTGTAGATATTTTATGAATAACACATTATTATACAATTTCTATTTGGCTGATACAATTAAAAAAAGTGAATAAATTTATATCTGAATATCTGTGTTATTATAGGACATACTAAAGAAACTGCGCAGCAGACGATCAATGATCTGATGAACTATGAATGGCTGACTCCAGAAACCAGAGCTGTAGTCGTAGAGTTTGTCATCTATAACTCTAATGTTAATCTCTTCGCTGTCTCTTCTATGACCTTCGAGTTCCTACCAACTGGATGTAAGCAAATAAACCAATGAGCAGGCTTTATTTTTCACTACTTGAGATTGACAGGTTGATTTTGACACCTGAATGCATGCTCTGTCAATCTGCAAAGGTTGTCTTCTCTTTATGAGAGGATGGATAACTATCATTTATTCATAACATATTTAACTGTTAAAAAAAAATTCATAATTTAGAAATGAAATTACAAAGATCTTGTTCTCAATTTTTTTAGAAATATAAATAACAGGCACACAACACATTCCGGTTTGAACAATTCGATTGAAAATAATTGTTGATGTTTGCAGCTGTTATTCCCGTATATAAGATGGACCTAATACGACTGGATAGATACATCGGATCGTTTATGATAACAGTGATGGTCTCTGAGATACTTACTTTCCTCTTTATCGGATACTTTATATACAGAGAAGCTAAGATATTCAAGGCTCAGGGCAAGAAGTACTTCAAGGTATAGTTGTTTCACTTTGCCTACATATCTACACAGGCCCAACTTTGGGACATGAGCTTATCTTAGCTTCAGAATCTCAAAGCTCATTTACATCCAATAAATAGGTGCCAGAATTAGGCTGAGAAGACGTTTTATATTCAATATTCATTTTCTAATGGTTATAGCCTACAATAGCAATGTTCTACAATTCTACATGCCTCAGTTGGCCAAGAACAACAACAGCTGTCTGGACATTTGGATGCCCATCTTTCACATGAAGCATTTTTCTATCCTTGAAGGCAAACAACGTCCATGTATGGTACCCTCACATGTGGACTTTGGTTCAAACCAATCTTAGACGTGCTGTGTAATTGTTATTATATATATATTGCAGAGTTTCTGGAACTGTATAGAGTTTGTGACCCTGACACTATGTATAGTGGCTCTGGCCATGTTCTTTGCTCGATTCGCTCTGGTTAGATCTACAGCTAAAGATTTCACAGAAAACAAACACAGCTTTGTCAGCTTCCAGTTTGCCACCACATGGGAGGAGGTACTTATCTATCATTACTTCAAACTTAGTCCCCCCTAAAATTCTTGCCCCCACCCATTGCCCCCACCCATTGCCCCCACCCCGCCCAAGGAAGACTTCAAACTGCAACTTGAGTTTTATTAATTTACTGAAGTATTGATCGATCAACTCCACATCTAACTCCTTGTTTGACTGCTTGGTTAATTGGATACTTTTCTTCAGTAATCAAATACTTGAATACTGTTATATCATCAAACATTGCTGGACACTATCTTTCTAATAAGCCGAGGGTTTTTATAGCCTATCCCAACACTTCAATCATCCCCATCTCCTGTTGAACCCGAACATGTCCTAATCATCAAACTCTTAATCATATCAGGCCCAAATTAGTATTTGACTTTCTCTATACTTACTTGTTACAGATATACGGATACTTACTCTCGTTCATCATCTTCTTTGCCAATGTGAAGTTCCTGAAACTGCTGAGATTTAATAAGAGAATGACGATGCTGGGTATGACTATGGCCTATATCGGTGAGTTAATCAATTCAATCAGACTACTCATGATGGCTAGAGAATGTAGATATCCAATCATGGGATTACAAAATACTTGCTGAGTAACTAAGGTCTAAAGCTCCCAGAGAGACCAGACAAGCTTCACTAATATACAGATGCTGACAGGATCTGCCTGGTGTTCCAGAAATAACCTCATAAGTGGTTTTGACTCCCACAATTAAGTAATTCAGTAATAAATAAGTCATACAATAAAAACATTATATTATAATGGAATGATTAAAAGGAGCTTCAATGTTTGATTTACCTCAAATATGCTTGTATGGCTTGAATTGTATTCTATACAAAAAGGCCTTGTTGCATGTCTCACCAAATATCCATTGCTACCTCTTTTTGAATGTTTACAGGTAAACCCTTAGCGTCGTTCCTGCTTGCCTGGGCGGTAGTTTTCTTTGCCTATGCTCAGGCCTCATATCTGATCTACAGTAAACTCCTTAAGAACTTCAGTACATTCATAGCCGCCTGTGAGACTTTGTTCACTCTCATGCTCAGTAAGTATCTATAGTACAGCAGAGGCAGCAGGGGGGCAGCAGTAACATACCTACTCATTAGATGAGTTGATCTTAATTAATTAATATAAGCTTATTCTCATTGACCCCGAAAGGGTCACAGAATAGCAAAAAAAGAGTATATTATTGCTATTATTATTATATTATTTTATTTTATACTTGACTTTACAATGTGATTAGATTTCATCTTTTACATAATCGTAGTTTTGAGCGTCCATTTTCTAACTGAGACTTCTCAGTAAAGGCTGAAAGTTGGTCATCATGGCCTGGCTTGCAAACCTATCTACTGTGTGTACTCTACACTTTGTTTCATACATTCTACAAATATCCAACCCGAGAATAGTCACTGTCACTCTTGCACAAATGTGTCAGTCATGGTAATAAATGATAAGCTATCATTCATCTAAAATATTGGCAACTGATGACAAACTATGGTGCCGATAATACATATATATTGTTCCATGTTTACACTTTTCATTTTCAGACAAGTTTGATTACCAGGAGCTGGAAGCTGCTAACAAGTTCTTTGCTGCCTCCATATTTGTGTCCTTTACTCTGGGAGTCTCATTTATACTCATCAGCTTCATGGTCACCATTATACTGGATGGCTTCACTCAAGTCACTGTGAGTTATTCAAAGTTTTATGGCTGGCTCTATATTGATTTTATATCTTGTATTCTTGATAATGATCGTTGATGAACATTTATGGCTATCCATGATTGCATAGTTCAATCATCACAAGTCTATGCAATTTTAGATAGGCACCGACAGCGAATCTATCAACATTTTTAAACCAGCTTCAAATACTTCAAATTCTCTGATCGCCATCTCAAGGGTTGAGTAATAGCATAAAGCAGTTGAGTGAGTTATCGCTTAGCATTAAGAGTAAACCAACAATCCTCTTCGTTCCCTCTGACATTTCAATTTAACCTGGGACAAGAGGAGATAATTCACAATTGCCTGAGATTAACCCAATGATTCTATCCCTTCTCTGATGCTTACAGGAGGAGCTGAAAGACAAGGAGAATCAGTATGAGATCATAGACTTTATTATGTCTAAGTTTAAAGGAGCGATCGGTGTCGGGTCTGGACCCGCTCTACCTCCTATGCATAAAGAGCCTGATGGCATGATCAACGGTCAGTAAATATGTGCAGCTGTGTTCTTCGATGTGACATTGCATGTTACAGATCTCACCATATAATAATACATTGGAGATCAATATATCACATTGTGAGATATTGTCTCTGGGAAGTTTTCACGGATGCATTGTGGGAATGTCGTTAATATTCACTCTTATAACGAGATTCATTGTTGACCTACTGACAAACGTCGTAGTCGTCATCTGTCTAGTCCAATGATATAAGAGGTGTTTATTTGAGTTGCATAATACAATCTAAGGTATTTGTTTTTCCCATCATTTCACTCACATCAACAGATCTGATATTGTAAGTTGAAGACACATACACAGGCGCGGAAATTGTTTGGCCATGCTGTATATCATATTCCAATATTCCTTTAGCCCAAAGCATATAATGGGAACCAGTAAGAGACAATCATATCTCTCTCTGGTCACATGATAAGTGAAAATATTTGAGTTTTGAGTCATCTACTCTCAAGTAAAGGAGGGATAACTTTCAATCTAAGATAAAACTTTTATTTATTGAATTGTAATACAGAGACACACGCCGAGCTGATGGACAGATTTGATAACTTTGAGGAGATGTTCAGAGATTTTGTGACGGATGAGAGCCGAGGGGAGGAGCAGCTTGTCGCCAAATATGAGAAACAGATAATCAGGGCCAAAACTGCCGGCAGGCAAAGGCCAATATTTGCCACCTAACTAATTAGTCGTATATAATGGCCTCTTCATTCCATGTCAACGTTTTGCCAACTTGAACTTGGAAACAAGTTCTGGCATCATTGAAAAACAATTTCAATATTTTCATAATAAGAAGCGATTAAAACAATAGCTAATTTTTATACATCGTGTTGGTGATGTTTTTATTTTTCTTTGCGCAGCAGAATGTCAAACTGCTTTATACTTTACATGACTCAAATCCTCAACCGTCTTTGCCTCTTGCTTGGGGATTTTCAATTGATCTCATATTTTTTTACCGAATTTTAATAATTGGTATGCCTTTCATACTGTAATGTAAGCAGCCTCTATGCCTTTTTTTCAATTTACACAACGATGTGCCATCTTTTCGGCGCAAACCATGACATTTTCTTTCCTTATGAAATACAGCATAATGACTTTGAAAATAACCAACTGCTCATTTCATTGTCGAGATTTGACTTTAATTTGATTCCTAATCTGTGTCACCATGACTGTTATTTAAAATCAACTCACCAGTTATACTAACTGTTGAGTTAGGCAAGAAAACTGTTAGCATTTCAACATCAATCAACTTCTTGTTGAAATATAACCATCAAATTTCTGTTTCTGCGCTTGATTGGTAACAGAGGTGGGGCAATCTTGGAAAGTACCCAAATACATGCGATGAAAATATGTAGCTTTATTCATCAAAATTCACCATCTTGAAAATAGAAGTTATTCATTATGAATTTCTTCATAAAAAATGGAAAACAGAAATGAGTAGCAGCTTCAAACTGTTTGTAATAAATAAAACAAGTATAAGATAATAACCAAAATCAAACATCAACAGTAAAATAACAGGCTTAACAGGCTAAGTTTAGTACTTTTTGGGTTGGTAGGGTTGTTGGTGACCATGTGGTTGAGCTGGGTAGGTTTGTTGGTGACCATATTGCGGTGCTGGGTAGGTTTGTTGACGACCATATTGTTGTGTGGGGTAGGCTCGTGGGTGACCATGTGGAACTGAGTACTGGTTATGTTGATGATATTGAGTGCCATATGGTTGGTGTCTGGGGTATGCCTGTGGTTGGTTGTACCCGTATCCTTGAAGGCAGGTGTAGAATGGTATCTGGTAGCAGTTTGGGTATTTTCCCTTACAGAACCACTTGGTGTATGCAATCTTACATTGTACACCAGCTTTGTCACAATAGCTGCAGTCCTCCTTCAAAGCATAAAAAAAGTATGAACAGCATTTAGGGCATTACATTTAAGTCACTATGTGCAGATTGTGCAAAATTGAAACCAACTATCTGCAAAATGCATCCAACTGCCCAATTACAAACCACGGAGGATGTCATTGATATTGGACCATTTTATGCTCTATCTATAGATTATCTTTGTTTGAACATAAAATAATTGTTCCTGTTACGACTGATGAAATGTATGAATAACATTTACTTACATAGTACTGACTAGCAGAAACCACAACCACCACACAGAACAGAGCGAGGACGACTGACTTATACATGATTATAGTTTGTAGTTATCTACTCCTGTAAAAGAAAAAGATTTATTTTCATTGCCAAAAAGCAACTGGAATGTGTTGGACTGGAATGTGTTGGACTGGAATGACTGTGAGAATACTTCTTGTTAGAAAAATTAGATTTGAGCTGGCATAAACCTAAAACATTCAAGTTCTGCTGACTGGATAGTTAACTGATTTGGATGCTTGCCCACCTGAACTGAAAATTGTTTGTGTGTTGTTCGCATGATGTGTCTACAACTGGTTGTAAAATTGTTTAAATGAATAATAGACATAGATGTAAGGTACAGTCTTACTTACCTAAAATTGAAGATGAGAAGACAAACTTGCAATGATTCAAATTATTTCAGCTGTAACTTTTTATACCGTTTCTGTCTCTAGTTATCTTACACGAGATAACAGATTTATTACTTCCACAAACTACAGAGGAAATGTTTGACACTCCAAATAATATCTGTATCACCGAGCTCATCACCCTGCAGATCTCACGAGTCAGAGCAGTATTTTGATGCTCTTTAAGATTAGTAAGTTTGGGCCAAGTCAAAAGATGTACATCAGTAGATATGTAAGGGTGTAAGTTGTCATTTTGGCAGACAGAGGCATTCAATATACTGAGAACCATTCTGAATTTTAGTTGACAACAGGTACAGTTTACCCAATGCTGTTAATGCTCTCATCAAAAACAAGCTCCTACACCCCCCCCCCTTCCCCCATTTCCTCACTCACCCACTACTCCAACACTCCGCAACACCCTTATAGCATATTTTTAAGACACAATACACTAATAAGCATAGTTTTAGATCCTATTTGTTCCCTCTGTGAACAACGAGGTTTACCTAAAAAGTTGTGTATCGAGGCATCGGGCGCCACAATACCCGAATTTTGCAATATCACCCCGCCAAACTTGTTCGAGCATAATGTAGTGTTGAATTAAAGCAATTATGGACTACCATAAAATGCTGTGCCTCTCAAGTCTCAACTGTCAATAATACATCAGGACTTGCCAAGTCAGTATATTTTAGCCTGACAACTGAGGGCTCAGCGGAAGTTGCTGTTGACCCCTAGCTAATACCTAGCATATATCATATTTGGCAAATTGTTATGGTACATTAAAAAAGGTGAAATAGCATCATCAATTAAATTCTATTGCTGGTAACAAAAAAATTTTATCACTACAGGGCATCGGTCATCACGACATTTAAATGGGAAGTTTTGAGCAGATAAACTGCCTGAATGGCACTTTAATGGTGTGTGGAGTGAGATAGGCAAATAATACAAGTCATGCTTATAAATCTTGTGTCAGGTGGAAGTGGAGGTGAGATTTTCCGCACCGATGTTTTCTCGCCCGAACAATTCCCAAAAATATCAATAATATCTAATAGCTGATTATAGCGTATCTCCTTTGCAACAGTCATTTCAAACATTTCAGCTGATCAACGATCTGGCAGTTATATTTCAGTTATTATTGGGTTTAGTTTCTCCAAACACTTACACCAACACCATAGTGTAGATTAATTGTTGACCGAACCTACTTCGGGATCATATGACAAGAGACATTGGTGCATTCCTATCAATCTATCAATGTTGTCATGACAAACCATAGATTTATGTGATGTGGATTGGGGGCAGGTATGACCTCTGGCATTTGCTTGTAATAAGTTAAATACAGCTAAGTCTTCTCCAACTGTTCGAGTTAAAAATGGATGAAACAAATTCTCCCTACTTATTGACAGTAGTAGAGGCAGAGTGGATCTCAATAATAAAACAAAATCCCGTCGACTTCTATAAATGTGCAACTTAACCATGAAAACGTAGAATACATTTGATGAGATGCGATGGGAGATGATTTTTGAGGTGTGTAAAATAGATGTTTCATTCTACAAAACAGGAGGAGGCAACTTGTGACCCAGGAATATATAAAGTAGCTAAGACTCCTGATCTCCATTTTTGGCTCATTCCTGTCTCCTGTCCACAGATACTCACCAAACACACGCACACAGCGATCTGTTGTCCCACAGCAAAACTCTTCTCTATAATCAAGTTTTGGAAGATCTAAAGGCATTCAGGAAATTAATTGTCAAATTTTATTATCATCGTGTTATTTTTTAACTCCTTTCAAATATTTTGAAATTTGGCAACACTTCAAAATTTTAAAGACCATCTGTTTCACTACAAATAAATTTTTGCACATGTTTATGGTGGGAGATGTGAAAAGTACAATGAGCCAGTTTACCTTACCATCTGAGTTTGTTGTGGTCTAATTAGATTTAAAAGTGATATTATCTGTAATTATCAGAGCCATTATCATGCCAATCCTCACCCTTTGGTGATTGATTAATGGGGTACCAGTTGCCAGAATATACCAGATTAACGCAGGCTAGGTGGTTGTGGGCATTTCTTTCATAACTTTGGTTCTACCCTAGCTTTAGAGTGTAGATTTAGTGGAGCTAGTTCTACGGTGACATTGTTAGTTAGCACCAAATTTCACTAGCTAGATGGAGTTTCTATAAAACAATTAGGCCAAGTAAATGTTAACTAGAAATACATTTCACTATCTCAAGCCTGCACAAAACCATAAGTTCCTCCAGTGTATATTGTCCCCCTCTAGGAAATCTTTATTTCTGGTACAACTGACAACCTTAACTCCTTCCTACAATTATGGACGTTTCTATGAATCATATTTCCTGGTTTTAAGTTTAATCACCTTCCTGTTTAGTATTGAGGTGCCTGTTACTAACCTCTACTTTTGATTTGAATACCTGCTTCCTTATTTGCTATCTCGCTCTTTCACAAGGGTTAGCAATTTTTCCCTATTAACATTTTTCAAACCCATCAACATTTTTGGCCAGCTGGTTGGAATCATGCTGTTAACACAAGAGGAAGATAAAGGTGTGAAACCCCTTGGGAACAAACAAGAAGCTAATGTCATTTTGGGTTCTGCTGTTATATAATTCTTTGATAAGACCGCGCATAATGTCCATAAATTAAACATCAAAATAAAGAAAATTCAAATTTGAATTTTAAATTTTAAACTTTAAAACATTTAAATGACTGATTGGAAATATGAACACCACATCAAGGGGTCAGAATGTCAAATATGAGATAATTTGGCAAACTATTGACTATTTTCATTTTTTGCCTCTTGCAGAACTTTCTGGTGTAATAGCCCCGTGTCCTAATATACTGCAGTTTGATATTGAGCAGGCCTCCTCTGACCCGCCCCCAGTGAATATGCTGACACTGCATATCAATAAGAGTAAAAAACTTGATATTAACAATTTCAATGGTGAATATGCTTTTCATTTTCTGCTTGTAGAATATTCATAGATTTTAGTTTAAATCTTTTGAATACTGTGAATATTTTTCCCACCTCAGCTGGCTATCTAGAAGTCACAAAAATTGAATGTGGAAAGTGTAAAAGTTGTCCGTAACCGCCCTACCACTAGGCATCTGTGGTGTGCCTTTATTTTCCGATTTCATATTAATATCAACGTATGTAGGCCTATCCTATCCTAACTTGGTAGAGAATCAATCAAAAACAACTGAATGAGAATTTAGGCAATAGAAAAGTGACGGAATTAGTCAAAAGATAACACATAAAGGAATTAGAACATATATGGAATAAAATTTTATGTCCTACATTAACGTTTCACTAAACTGCATACTTCCTAATTTTGGTCCTGCATAACGAGAATGTATGAACTGACAAGAGCTTGGATAGCTGCGGTGGTTATCATCAATCCATCCAGTCGCCCAATAATAGTATACTCATCATAAACTATTCTCAGGATTAAGTCCAGTAATGCTGGCAGTGGCACTCAATGTTTCCCAGCTAATCTGTATTTTCGCTAACATTTTTATGTACTATTTTCATAATTTCTTTTGTATTATGTTATTTTGGTTGTTTCTTTATAAGTACCGTACTGAACAATTTTTCTATCTTTTGATATGTTTGCTTAAAATTCAAATTTTCAAAAAAGTTTCTGAAATTTCTGTGTTGCACAGTTCATTTCAATTTTTACACTTTGTGAGAGATTATTTCATTAATTCTGATAAATCTGATGATGATTTGATGATCAGTCACTCAATGAATATGCCAATCTGACCTGACAAAAAAATTCTTTCATAGAGCAAAAATCGATTAATGCTTCAGTATACACACTAGTCTAAAAGCTCAGACTCCGTGGCGCAGGGAGTTACTTGCGCAAGCTATCAAACTTTGATAGCTGGCGCAAGTAACTCCCTGCGCCTTGGAGTCTGAGCACTTAGACTATATACACACATAAGTTTATGGTTGTACTTTTGCCTCGGACCCTTATCCCTAGAGATATGGTTAAACTAGGCTGCATTGAACCAGTTGAGATACCAACCTGTCAATGTTTCATTGCCTGATAGAGACTGTCCAACACTACTAAAATGTCACCATCACCACTCTTGGTGACATTTGAGTCGTGTTGGACATTTATTTTGTTGCAACAGAAACGTGATAGTACAGTATAGTACTATCAGTCTATCATGTTTCTGTTGCAACGAAAGGAATGATAAAAACATCCGGCAGTAATTTCTGTAGGCGTTTTGTTTTAACAAATATCTCCATATAAGGCTCTCAAATATCGCTATTCCTAAATTTGATCGCTTCAAACAAATGTAGTTTATTTGCCAAAAAGCATGTTGCAAAAACTAAATAATTACAACTGCAACTGTTCTAATAATTTTGATTTTTTTGCCAGAATTTTGTTTTCTTTGGCATTGCACACCACCCCCTCCTGATATTTAGAGTAAGAAGAAGTGCTGGCAGGGATTGTGTTCAGTGCACTTTTTCAATCTACAAGTTTTAAGCCCCTGCTATCCTGTATTCCTGTGTGATTGCTTCAGTTTAGCAGAGGCCATGTCACTTTCTATTCTCTTACTGCCACACTTTAGCTCTAGTTTGGTCTAATCTTCCTGGGTGGTCTATTATTCCTGTGTGACCTAATCTTCATGTGTGGTCTGATCTTTGTGTCATCAGAGCTAAGCAGATATAGCCATTAGGGTAGCAGTTTAAAATGCTCTAGCAATGAAGAGAAGAATGTGGATGATTGAGTCTATTATCTCCTTCTTATTGTTTATAAATATACACTTTTTTGTCTGACATGCTCACGATTTCAAGTCATGATTCCCAGCAGACAGGAACCAACAAAAGGCGTAATGAAAAATAATAAATAATAACCAATGGGTAAATGTGTGAGGTTTTATTCGAAACGTCTCTGAATAAAGTGAATTATATCTTGGCGAATGAAAGATAGAGGTTTTATATTCCCTTTGCAAAAAGAACCAAAAACCTAATTGTATTAGCATGAACTAAATCCCTGCAGATTAAAGATCGAGCTTGTGAAAAGGGGATAGTAAATAATAACTCCAGTAGTTATCAAACTGCCCTGAGCTTGGACTAAATCTTTTTAGACTTGGGAGCAACCTATCAAGCTTGTGAAGAGAGAGGGGGAGGGGTGGACAATTATCTTCCTGTTACACCATAGTAAGGTTTAGATAGAGATATACTTTATAGACTAAGATATATTTATAGTATTTGATACATTGATAAAACATTAAAGTTAATTCTCACATATGGGTGATAATTACCATGATTATTTTATTAGTCATGGTTTGTGTGTCCTGCTGTCACGCTTTGAGAATAAAAAATTAAATTCTCAGTTAGATATTACTGGTACTGGCGCCATCCGAGATTTTTGGCATGTTGCCGATTTATTTATCGTTTTTACCTATTATTCATGGAAATGACTGTGTCCTTTTTGTCTAAATGTTCATTTGCGGAATTTAAATGAAAACTTGCATAAGTCGATTTCAAAACTGTGCCAAAACATAGTTGAAGTACTTCTTTACAATCCCAATTAGCATTTGGGCAATATCTGCAAGACAGCCTAACTGTTGTTTCTCCAGGAGCCTGGGCTAATATTGCTTGGAAAAGTACATTTGGCCTTTCAATTGAGAAATTTTACTATTTTTTGTTAAACAACTAAATTTTCTCATCATTAATTTTGCGCAGGAACCTTGAAAGTGATATTTGGCTCAATATTTTGCTGTTTTTTTATCAAAAATACATGAAAGTACTGAGCCAAGCATCTCTTTCAAGGTGTCATCAACAAAAAGCCCATATTTAAAAAAAGAAAAATTGAACCCCTTTTTTATAAATGAATTATCAGACCTTTCAAGGCGTCTACCCTGTACTTTTAATCTTTTAAATCAAGTCAGAAAAGATCAATTTAAAGATTTTATCAAAAAAATAGTCCATATTTAAAAAAACAAGGTGTACCCCCTTTTTTATAAAAAAATTTTATCAGATCTTTCAGCGATCTACCATGTTCTTTTCATCACATGATTCAATCCAGAAAAAAAATATTTGTCTGCAGTGTATTAATGTAGAAATACAAGCCACAGGTTAACAGTATGAGTGACCTTCACCTCTTCAGCTATGAAATACGTGCTCTGGTAACAACAAGGCTGTCAGATCGCCACTGAGATAGTCATCTGAAGAATTTGCCACAGCATTGGTCTGCTAGTCTGGCTTTTTCAACATGGCAAGTAGTGTTCAATAAACTGCCTACAACCTGCCCTAACTCATTTATAATCCTTTATTTACAATTCCTTTGATCTAACTCATCACCCTCCAGTGTTCCATCTCACGGCAAGGTATGATGTTACACCTTAGGAGATTAACATGGTATGATTTGAGCATTAAAGGCTTAAACCCTACTCTACCTTCTAACAAGTGCTCACTTCCTTCTCTATAAAACCAAAGGCGGACACCAAACAGAGCTTGACTCATGATCACTAGCTGAAGACCTATCTGTTCCTTTGTGGTCTGCACGCCACTATATGTTGTATCTTGATGCAAGCAGATGCAATATGAAAAATTTACTGGACAAATGTTTTTGATAGGTTCGAACAAAAGCTTGGGACCTTGTGGCACACATTTCTCCAGCTGTCTCAATTTCCATGTTGGTGAATAAATGGATGAGAAACTCCTGTATAGAAATCGCTTGGGTCTGGTTCACCTCCAATATTTAATAAAAAGAAATGAAGCAATATATCAAGCATAACATTACTATACTGTCAAGTCTACATAGCCAAACTGGAGACTATCTAGTCTGAGCCCCCAAGACTTTGCCCCCCCCCCCGTCCGACGGCCCCCTGAGCTTGAAATAAGAACAATTACAACTAGCTCACATTTACTCATCTCCTAGTAAGGATTTGAGCTAGCTAATTTAGTCACATTTCTATGCCTCACAAACTGGCCAGATGTTTGACACTGTCTTCAAGGCAGGTATGAAAAATCATAAATCTACTGTTAAAGTGTAATGCCCTATTAACTAGTGAATGCCCCGATTTGATAAATTCCTCATATCAGGGGATAAATACGGCAGATTTTTACAGATGGTTTTATAACCACACTAGAGCGTTCAAACGCAGCGTAACGTAAGATGAAATGAGAGCAAACAGGATCCATGACTGTACCCTTGACTTAGGACCACCATACCTTAGAATGACCCGATATTATGTTTATGAAATGTCACGTTTTATGAGCTGTCATGCTTTAATTTCAGCGAATTGAAATAATAATTGAAACTTAAAGGTATCGTTTTTTTATATTTAGACTATACTGCATAGCTATTTTCTCTGCTACTTTTATCACGAGTTGTGATTTAATGTGGCTAAAATGCCGTTCTATTCAAGGGTTGCTTTATCATGCCACATGGCATCAGGAATATAGTTTGCTAAGCTGCGTTTGCTGCCCCGATCTGCTTTCAATTTGTGAACAGGTTAGTGCATACCCGCAACCCTGTTAGACTGTGAACTGCATTGGGCCTCAAGCTCAGTACTTTCAAGGCCAATCACTCAAACCACCTGATGGTCAAGGGCTCAAAGGTTACTGGCTTCTCCCACGGCCCAAACAGATTTATAGGTTTGTTTGAAATGTTTTGCCATGGTTTCATTGAGGGCGTAAAACCTGGTAAAACGTCAAGAAAGACTATATAGTGAGACTTGTCTATCCTTGTATGAAAACGAGACATATCCCCAGTACAGAAAATACATTTGACATACCAAGGAGAGTCTTTTACTCCTAGGTCATACCAAGGAGAGTCGCTAATTCCTTGGTCATACACTGTTGTATTTATTTGCAAGGTAAACAAAAGATAATCCACATCTAGCTTTTTTTTTAATCAAAGTACCTTTTTTGCATAATGTGCTGTATAGTTTTAAATACCTAAAGCCAATCAATCTTTTTATGGAACGCTCCCCTTTGATTGAGCGCAGATGGCTTAATCTCATCAATCATTCCTTGTCGAAATGTATGAACAAGAGTTTTCAACCAAAGCCAAAATATTGGCAATAAAGTTTGTTTTCTGTGTGATAATTACCCATTGTTAGCTAATGGTACTACTGGCAAAAAAATACTCAAGTCACAACATCGTCAGGAGCCGTGAGTCGAGGAAGGGTATATAAGAGGCACTCTGCCGGAATGGTTCATGTCATCAAACAACCTGTGACAAATCGTAAACTTTGTCAACTCACCTACAACATTATAACATCAGGATCCTGACGACATTCGTACCATGGCATTCAGCAATAATCGACATGCGGTGCTTGGAGTCTTCGTTATTTTATCTTGCTGTATGATTGGTAAGCTTGAGCACAATTATATATTGTTAATAAAAAGACAAGACATCCAATAACAGCTTTGATATGAGTCAAACAATTACGGCGGTTTCATTTTCTCTAACACCTTTGAATATTTCCATGGAACCTAAGCGTATCTACTCCAATAGACTTCTTCAAACAAAATGAAGAAGATTTTTTTAAGTTGAACACCAAGTCTTGTTAAAAGTAGTGTGAAAACTGCATGGAGTGTCAGACAAACATCGCTGGGTAAAGACTGAAGAGCAATTCCATGCTTGTACAGTGACACTTGGTCTTATGCGTATTTTTGTTTGTCTTATGTCTTGTTTTGGCTAAGGGCTCTTATCACAATGGAAATAATAAGCTTGGCTTACCATTTCAGCGATAATAAGGAAACACTGGTATCATGAAAATTCTCCTTTGAGTTTCGGGAGTCTCCTCATTTATCGGCCCTTTGAGCTACATAAATGCACTGGGGCTGGCAGCGGTTTGCATGGTGTGTTTTATTATTATTATTGTAATAATTATTATCATTCTATAATTTCTACAGCTCAAGTATGGAGCTGTATCACCCTACCACCTCCTGTGGCCAGTAAAATTGTCAACATACAGGTGCGTAAAGGTGAATCCACCAACAAGCACTGGAAACAAGCTGGAACCACCACCTCTAACCGTTACCTCAGAGGAATGAGTAGTAATTTCCCGTCAACAGATAGATGTGAGTAGTGTTAGTATTACACAGCCCTGCATTGGATTGAGATACAGTGAGCGCAATTACACAACATGAAAACATTTTTGGTGTACCATGAATCTTACTGTTCCGCTACAAGATGACCCGTTCTGTTAATCATTACATTTCATTTAACTTCCTGATAACAACTTAAATTTGACTGCAACTTAAATTTGTGAAATTAAACAATTAAATTTGGTTAATGTTGACATGTTGTACTTGAATTGAGAAAAATTTAAAATGATATCGATTTGTAAATTTCAGAATCAAAACGTATATGTGATCCTTACGTTTTATTTATTTTCATTTGACACACCGATCAGAGATTGGAAGCCACATATATTATAAGCACGGCCATATTATAGTTTTACGTGATAGGTTTTTTTTTAAAAAAACAATTTGCATGTCCATATCACCTGACATATAAGTTCTTCTTGAAAGACTCAAAACTTGTTAGAAAGAAAAATAGTAGGGCATCTCATATTTCTCTAGTTGACCAGCACCAGCTATGATGCCTTTCTATGGCTTTCTTTGGTTGGTTGGTCAGTTGGTAAAGAAGGGGGCTTGAAGATACCACCAATCACCAAACCTCATCGCACCAACAAATCTTGTTTGAACGATTTAGATCCTCTTAAAAACTACTGTTTGTATTTTCAATCTGTAATGCTGTAAAAGTCCAGTACAGGTGAAATGGGTAATGGAGGTTTTTCTCTCTCACAATATTACCACAGACTGAGGATAAATCCTTACTCAGTGATATAACAAGGATGTTCATGGACATCGCTTCTTATTTATAGCACAGTATTAAGAGCGAATTGTCTGTTTCTTTATGCAGATAAGTTTAAGATGACAGCTTACGTTATAACTGGTAATATATATGTCTCAATACGTGGCCTGTATTATATCGGTGGGCAGCAGACATACGTCAAACACGCTGGAAATTTTGTGAAATTGGTGGTAAGTCACCCACATACACACATCAGGTCTATCCAAGTCGCTGGTGGCCACAAGCACCAAGGCCAAATAAATACCTCCAGTATCATAGGGAAGAGATACATTTTATTTTTGACATTCTGGTATATTTTTGTGTTGTTCATTTTGATGGCTAGTAATATGTGTATCAAATTTTGATAAGCGGGTTGTTTGTTTTTGATTGACAGTCTCAAAAACTCAGGGCTGATCTATAAACTGACTCATCAAGACACTAAACCAGAATCACTCTGAATGCTGGCCACAACCAAGTCGATAATTACCCTTATCCTCTGTTTTAGGGTCCCAGTGAGGCACCAACAACCACGTGCAGTGAGACCTTATTTAGATGTGAGGGACAGTGTGTTGACTGTGGTGCCTGTGCTTGGCTCTTTAATAACGGACCGGTATCAGGCACTTTCCGTCTAGAGGATCCCTCAAACAGTGAGTACCTGTACACAGGGGCGTAGTCTGATTGTTTGGGATAGTCTCACTAAAAGAGTATCAAGTTACCTGGACTATTATCAATTTGTGCTACAAATATGAGGAGTTAACTCATAGCAAGTAAGATAACATCACAGGGATCTGAACATATTTCATGAATATCCATTTTCTTTTTCTAGGTGCCTACAGAGTTGGGCAATTATGGCATGCCTCTCAGTTTAAGATGACAACAAGCAACGTCAGCCCCTGGTATACATTTTACGATGCAATTTCAGCTTAATGTATATCTATCTGAACACCGGCTCGGTACTCTGAATCTCTGACCCAACCATGACCTTGGCTTGGTACTCTGATACCATGACCTGACCTTGACTTGACCATACCTTCTTGCTGCCTTTTATCAGTTCTTCAATTTCAACTTGCATGAAAACAGCTTTCTTTTGGCGCCGCTTTTCAAACAAGTATTTACCGCGATTTTTACGTACAGAGTTTGCTGTTATTTTTTCAAAGTCTCCCAAAATATTTTCAAACTTCAGAGACAGCTACCCTGTTGTGGCACCCTGTGTTCATTAAGCTTTCTTATATCCTGTGATGTATTAGCAGTTCATTTATATAATATTTGTGATCAAATAACCGAACTACATGGTTCTCTTTGGCCACCATAGATTTGTACCAGTGTAACAAGTTCATGATGTCGACGAAAAGCGAGTTACTGCTTTGATTCATATATACTGTTTATGATCTTGTTTCCTGGTATTTGTACCATAATGTACTTTTTATTCCAGACAAGTCTGAGTTCTCTTATCTTTAAAATTCAGCGGAAGTGAGGCATTTTGAGTTATACTAAAATCTAGTTTAACACAAAGTTCCTGCTGTTAAAGACTGAGATCTTCTCAGACTTGTCCGATCCATAAATGGTATGGTAGGGGCTTACCCATCCCACCCCATGCATAATACAAATAGTTATGATTTATTTTTTACTATTCATTTTTCATCCTTGTCAGTTCAAACCATGTTAATAGACTATAACTCATGTCAAATGACAGACCGGTGATGTATTATTGTGTTAAATCGCTAAACTGCTTTCTCTCTCAACACCTCATAAGCTGATTAATGTGATTATAGATTTAAATATTGATTTATATGTGCTTATAGCTTTCGCTTTCAAATAAATTTATTCATCAAAATGATAATGATAGAAAATTCTTTTCTGTTATAATTTGAATTCAAGCATTTTCCGTGAAGAAGAAGCTATTATTAGCAAGGGGGACAGCATAATGAGTATTGCACTACCAGGTTTGTTCTCTCTAATTAGTCCTTGTTTGGCTGCCGAAACAGTTTTAAATCCTTGCCCTTACCTAATCAAAGTTCTCATGAATTGATATAAAGACTTGTGGCAAGATGTAACAAAGATACTAAATACTGGATGAAATGTCAAGAAAACTGGTTTGTTCTGTGCAGATTACTCTTCTTTGTCTGAAATGATCACAAACGATACAAGCCCAGAGGTTAAAAAGTGGCATATAAAGTTTTATAAAGCTATATATAAAGCTTTGTAAAGCTAGAAAGCTGTATAATTTAAAGCCGACCCACCAGTATACATCGCCATGTCAGTATTAGTATTTTGTAGAAGAGAGCACTTTGCTCTCACTTATGACAATGGATGGGTGGTGCTTACAGTAGCTGATAAGCTTACCGATAATCTCATTACTCAACATTCTTCACAATGAGCTATGCCAATATGAGAACATTATGGCTTTTTTGCAATTCCATTATGCATAGTTCCTTGTATAGTGAATTAATGGCCTATTTAATAACATTGTACACCAGGTAGGCAAGAAACACAGCTGGTTCTATCTAATATCAGGTGGTATAAATTCTGTGATAGTAAAACTTTGAGTAGATAAATTCAGGTACAAATGATAGTTAAGATTGGCTTAATGAACTATAATTTTGATAAGTGGTATATTGCCAATGTACTGCTAAAGGGTACAGTTTACTTAGTACTGAAGCGCAGCATCCCATTTCCTGATCTATGTACGTCAACACCTTAATTGTTGGCAAGGGAAAGTTTGAAACCAGTCACTGTTTGTCACACTGTTATGACTTGCGATAATTCGCTGACAGATACATGTGTTTATTGTTTTATAGTGATTGATAACTTTTAATTAAACAATGCACTTTTCTAATAAACGGTATGATACGAGTGATTTCATCATCAGGAAGGGTTTTGAGGAAGCTATCCTCAAAGAAAATAATAATAAGATGATCACGCTTTTGTAATTTTTTTCGTTCTTCTCATATTACAGAGAACTCTACTGATTCATCTAACCTCCCTGTAATCATACAATGCTCCTTTACTTCAGTCCTCCCCACATATTAGACATTCAGTCCTAACTCATAGTAATGCTTTATAATTATAAATACCCGCTACCTTCATCCTTAAAGGTAAATTACTAGGCGTGTGGCTTTGTTCGTTTTATAAAACACAACCGTATTGTATACTTGGGTAGTTATGCGGATGTGTAGTAATAAGGTCAGTCCCATCTCAACCACAAACACTCCTTAAAAACTTTGAGAATTACGGAATTACATAATCATAAACAACCTCATAGTATGGTTAGTCTTTATAAGTCAAAACAGTGATTAATTAGTTTGATCCCTAAACTCTTCCTTTTCCTATCAGACAGCCAACCCCCCCCCCCCCCATCTCGACAGAATATTAATAAGGTTTGTATATTCATTTGTAGATTAGATTATAACAGCAGACATTTCAGATAAGTGTATGATGAAACAGATTGGACATCTGAAGTCATATTATATAATTATGACTTGATGATTGCAGTTGAGTTGTTGTAGGGCGTCCCTCAAAGATCATCGGTCTGAGGAAGATCAACCTGGTTGGCTCTAAGTCCAAGGAATCATAAACGTATCCAATTTTAATTTTGAAATGATTATAATTCCTCTCGGGTAATGACCGGCACCTTGGTAGCAGAAATGCATATACATGCATATTAACAGATCAAAGTTGTAACTTTCATCACATTCGTTTAGAGATGTATTAAAAACTATGGCATGTAATCATATATTGATATATGATTTCCTATTTCATTACTAGCCTATTATATTCTCACAGAGTAAGGATATCCTAACTATGGGATTATACTGATATGTTGGCAATCATCAATCTTTTACCCACTGCTTATTGTGCTAAGGCGAGAAAAACCTAATTAGGGTTTATAATTGCGTACATATTAATATTTTGAATGAAATATGACAGTTTTGCAAATTATAGGAATAGCCGAGCAATTCGGTAATCAAAAAATCTCTTTGATATGGGCTGAGATCAATGAAGTCCCTCCCTCAAGCTGAGAATGGAGAAGCTTTACAACCCACAGGGTTCTGTTATTATGATAATCTACACCTGGCGTCATCAGGTTCATCCCTGCCTCTCACAATAATAAACATGTACAGCCATAACCTCATTTATTTTCTTTAAACAAATGTTTTTTACTGAATATACATACATGTAACTCTCTGGTCTGTTCTATCAGGTAATACAGACAGGACTCTTTTTTTTTATCAATAGATGATACAAAAAGTGAATACAATGTGCGATGCGCTGTGTTGATACAGGCTGGCAGAGTTCAGCGTCGCTAGAAAACCAGATAAGCATGCTAAATATCATGGATATCATACCTCATCAAAAATTATGTAACTCACTTGAAAAAAAAACCGTCCTTTGTGAAACTGTTGTATTTACCAACATAATAGGAGAGCTTTGTCAATACCAACCTCTGAAAGAACTAACTTTCTTTTGTCTAGTCACATACGGTGTATACCAAAGATCTAAAGAAACGGCTATCAATTACAGTTTTAAAGTCGATATATGAACATTGCAGGCAGTTACACAATACCATGACTAAGACAATAAACCTTCGTCAGTTTTGTCAGTGAGAGTGTTACATATAATATGTCACATATATCACAAGCAGATCACCACCAGTTGGCACTACGTCAGACGACTGTATGCCAGACAGCCATAATGAAATATAAGTGAATTATGTTTTCCTCTTCAGCTTACAATCGTAAAGGACACGACTTCCATACCGCCCTTCTCTGAGTAATACTTCAGTTGCAACAGGACCAGATCAAAAGGAGAACCCTCATAAATGTCCTTAACACAATGAAACATAACAATCCATCACTTACTGGTTTGATCACCTGACAAATTCAAATAACTAATCCCTTTTATAAAACAGTTAATGCTTCATTACTGCTTCATCAGAATGCAACCTAGCGAAAGACAATTGTGAGCCCTGTAAAGTACATTGTTATGGTGTATATTAAAGGTTTGATGGCGCCAATTCGACAAATGACTTTTTTGTTAGTTACATTTTATTGAAGTTTTTTTACAATTTGTCTTCTTCGAGTCTCATTCTGCAACAGTTGGAAAAATCATCTAAATTAATATAAGTACAGTGGATCCGGTATTAATAGAAGTACAGTGGACCCGGTATGTGTAATGTCGGTCTATCTATCAATACTCTTAACTATTTACAGCAGATCTTTATGACTATTTTTTTAGAGTAAAAGCGGACAATAACGTTGATTTGAAATCATTGAGAAAATAACTTTTTTGTGACTTATAATTAAAACTAGATGGGGGAGTGGCATTAATATGATTGCCTACTTGCTCTCAGTATATTTCATATAATAAATTAGTTATTTGTAACTTGAGCTACCATCACTGCGATCTGACCCTCCCACTAGACTACTTAGGGCAGGCTAGCGAAGAAGACTTTCGACGGGACTTTCTGGAATTAAAATAACTGAGGAAAGACCCGAATTTCTTGGGAATTCCTGTTTAAAGTTGCATTGTGGGAATTGCAATGGCAATGGGAATAGCCTTCACAAACCAGTGATTGTTGAAATTGTCCTGGTACATGAAAATGCTTTAGAAATGTATGTGATTAACGACAAGGCTTGCCCCGAAAAGTAACCACTAGTTGCAAAGACGTTTGTCTATATTGTACCATTCGCTATTTGTGAACAATTTTAATTACCACTAGACTTGTAACTCCCATGACATGTTTGAGATTATTTCAGCATATTATAGAATCACAACTTGGCAAACATAAAATGTGGGCGCAACTGTCAAATAATCATTGCCAAATACACGCTACTATACAGCAACAAAATATGTAAAAAGGGATACTTTAATGAAAATGCCGAAATATTAAATTAATATTCATCATAATACTCAATAACTGACAACATTTAGTTCAATCAATTGGCCAGCCATTTATTAAACCAGCGGGTTTTAAAGGTATTTTCATATTAATATATCAGAGTAACAAGTGCTTGAAATAAATTATTAGCACTTCTAGATGTCTCATATTTAATGTCAGTGAATAATCGTCGGCAATCACAGCTAACAGTGCTCAACCAGGGAGTATGTCCAAATCTCTCCGGGCCTCAATATAATTTAGAGTAGTGTAACTTGGGACAATGTAATAGCTGCCATCAAAATATAACCAATGGTGTCCGCAGTGGTGCTATTTATTTGAATAGCTTTTTCAGAAATTGAAGGTTTGAGTGCAATGAGCTGTGATAATTGCTGACCAGCATGGCCCCCATTTGGGTTATAAATATCAATGGCTATCGCTGCTCTGGTAAAAAAAAAAGAGAAATTTACCTTCTTTTCTTTTTTGAGCCGTGACCACCAATACGGTATTTCTCTACCATCAGGGAGGAAAACACAACAGTAAATCAAATGGAATTAATCTACAAAATCTTGATGTAGGCTCTCATGAAAACTTCTAGAAAGAAAATTGAATGAAAGTTCTGAGCAAAACTTTATGTTGTAGGATAAGAGGTAGTTGATTCAACAAACAGCGTTAGAACTTGTGTTTTTTGTAGTAGTTTTTGAGCTTACTGTGGGAGCGCTTAAACTTTTGCCGTGTGATTAATCCCTCTTTGATGCTGATTTTTTTAATATCGTTGACAAAAAACAAAAAACAATGTTTTGCCTGGGTGACATTCCGTTAACCACTATGATAGTACTACTATAAAAGTACTTCTGGCACAAATTAAGTCACAACTTTCAATTCTGATGAAATGAGGTCACTTGAGAGGCATGAATTGGAGTATTTTTTGTCAACCAGTCTGATCAAAGTCCCCGAGCAAACGCAACAAATGCAACACAAGCATAAAACCCGATTTTACAAGCCTGATTTAACCAGTATATTAGAAAAGTACTCACAAACCAACAAAAAGTTCAAAATTTCCTAATTTTAATTCTCAAAAAATCAACTAACAGATAATGGTATATTTGTGAGGATACGGTTTATCACCTCATGTAAATGGTGAACTTTTACATTTTTAAAAGTACTCATCAAACACAAAAAATTAAAATTGTTAAAATTTGTTATTTTTTTAAAAGCCACTAAAAAAGCATCTCTTAAGTCAGTTGTGTGGAAACATGATTAAGACATCAAGTGTATGGGATAAGGGGGTTCATCTCTCAATTGTTTACATTTATGATATTTCAAATTTTACATGTTTTTTGCTGTATATTTATATCGTTTGAAACAACAATTAAACCCGACCTTTTTGTGAAGATTTAATTGCTAACTATCTAAAAATGTGCAGTTTGTAGCCTTAGTCTATACTAAAGGGGTACTTATGATTGATAATCTAAAGGGCACTAGCGCTATACACGATAGTTAATGAAACCATTAATGAATCTACCGTAACAGAACCAAAAGTTGTGTGCCCCAAACACCCAAACACATATAAGATGTAATAGATAATAAATATATAACAAACTATATAAATAATCATTGATGAAAATTCTCAATAGTTTCCAAGAGATTCATCTTAGACTCGGCAATGAAGGAACTAGCTATGCAAAAAAAGGGCGAAATTTCAATCGGCACATTATGACAAATGATTTGTCGAATTTAGAGAACAGATCATTGTATACATGGTTTTTGACCTCTTGGCCAACCAACGATAATTAATTTCTACGTCCGTAAATGACAATCATGGTTTACAAGCAAAATTTCTTTTTCTTGGCACATGAATAGAAGAAAGCACAAGGAAGTCACTATTTCCTTGTACAAAGCATTGCAACAGAGCAATGATTTTTTGGACAAAGTGTTCTCAAAATAACTCCAATTTAATAAAATCCTATAAATATTCAATTTTATCTCACAACCGGTACAAAAAATGCCCTGATACCCAAAGCAAACCAAATATACAAATCTTTTGTAAAACTAGTATCAAAAAATAATAAGATTGTTGCTATCAAGGAGTTTGTCCCTACTCCCTGATGCTATCTTCTATCGGATTCTACCTTATTTTACTTGAGTTGTCTTCCCTCCATACAAGTGTAGACAATTTGAGATATCATCACATAATGTTTGATGTGGAATCAGGGAGGGTGCTATATCCCACTCTCTCTGGTGAAATTTAGCAGGGAGTTTGAGACTGAATCCCTGGCTGTTATTAAAGTGTGTTTTGAAGCAGCTTCGTTCTAAAGTTTATGGTTGTGAGGTGAAAAATGTTTTAATTTTGAATTATAAGTGTCATGGATTGTTCATACCTCCATGGTTCAAAAATATGATAAATATAGCCCAGCCCAATTGCTCTTTTGACAAATACCCTGGGCATCACATTAATTTACAATAAAAATGTATTCAGTACTTTTTGCTGCAACTTTGTCTTGTGGTCAACAGATAAATTCAGTTGTCAACCGACCAATGAGGAACAATGAGAGCTCTCGTACATAGGACTAGCACACAAAAGTACTCAGGTGTTAGCAACGGCTGGTCTCCATCGTAATTTGGTGATTGATTCACAAGGAAAATTACCATGTAGTGTTTTTTTGTCAATCAGAAGTTGATGTCATCCAATTAAATATTTGGTAAATTAATAACCCAGTAAACAGACATTATTTTTACAATTAAAAATTCCTTTAATTTCAAGGAGCCGATGCCAAAAACAACATTTCTCAATTTGATATTATAAATCCAATGCCAAAGTTTTTTTGTGAAACCACACCTCTGGGGAATGGCTACACAGTGTTGTATGTGGGAAACTGCTCACATTGCCATTAATTAGTTTCCTCATGCCTGCTTTATTTATTGATAGTATGTGACGTCAGTTCAGGGTCAATTTTATGGCATCATGCATATTAAGTGTACAACTTTTTTTTTTAATTTTACCTGATTTTTTTGGGATTTGAGTTGACGATTATTATTTTTTGCTCAAAAGTTGCGACAATTCCACACAAAAAATCTATATGGTATTGCATAAAACAATAGATGGTATAAAAGTGAGGTTCTAACCAAGGACAAATCATTCCATCACACAAATCAAATTACAAGAAAAAAGATCTCAGACACACGATGGCTTTAGGAGTAAGCAACGTTCAGACTATTGTGAGCGGAACAGTTGCTGTGTTGTCTTTCTGTATGATTGGTAAGCGTGATTTTTACCCTATTTACTACAGCATGTTAATTTTTAACCTAAAGATTTAGGTTTCAGGAGTTGTTAGTCAGGACCAGTAATATAGCAGTATTATAGCAGTATTATAGCAGTATTATAGCAGTATTATAGCAGTATTATAGCAGTATTATAGCAGTATTATAGCAGTATTATAGCAGTATTATAGCAGTATTATAGCAGTATTATAGCAGTATTATAGCAGTATTATAGCAGTATTATAGCAGTAGGTTGCAAAGCATTATTACATTTCACATTTGATAGACACAAAACCTCAGCTTTGCCCATTTTATTGGTAGAAATTACTCACTGTATGTATATTATATCAGTTACTCTATCCTTTTGATCGCCTGCAGAAAATTTTGACACCTGAAATGTATCTAGGAGTTGGCTTCTTTTGTCACATTGGAAGATAACATATATATTTATACAATATTCTTATCATTCATACCACCAGAAACATGAATCAAATTGTTCTAGCGAATTATATTTTCATTTTCAAAGCTGAATGACAATGTTAGGCCTTGGTTGCCTCGTAGGATGAGCTGTAGTGTACTGCTGGGCTTGCATAACTAAGCGTGTATGAAAGCATAGTATAAGTATAAGTTTTAACTGAATCTCGCATTTTCATTTTGAGAAAATTTACGGATTGTAAATGGTGACCTGCGGAGGTGTGTATATCATTATTATTATTGTGTTTATTCTATAATTTCTACAGCTCAAGTATGGAGTAGCTGTGTCACTCTACCACCTCCTATTACCAGTAAAGTTGTCACCATACAGGTGCGCAAAGGTGACTCCACCAACAAACACTGGAAACAAGCTGGCATATCTAGGTCTAATCGTTCCTTGAGAGGCACGACTAGTTTTGACCAAACCTCAGATAGATGTAAGTTGTGCAAAAAAAACTTAAAGAGCATTTATAAGATTCAAATGTAATCTGTTTCATCCTACAGGACAGGAGTCTGAATTTCTGAAGTGCATAGGTATAGAGAGTTTGCTCAGTTTTTGGAGTGAATACTTCTACCTACCTCAGCAACTGAGCAATGTTTGTATTGTCTAAACTGATAAAGTCTTGCTGAACTGTTTTTAATTTTTTTTCAATTCAGCAATAAAACCCATTACCTTTAATTAATTTCAGATCAGTTTGAGATGACAGCTTACGTTATAACTGGTAATATATATGTCTCGATACTTGGAATGAGGTCTTATGGTGGCGATCGGTCGTATGTCAGCGCAGGAATCGCTGGGAGCTATGTATCTCTGGTGGTGAGTGATAATATACACTCATCAACCCTGACCTTGTCACTGGTGGCCACAAGGGTAGATCTGCTCCAGTCTAATCTAAGATACTTTATTATAACTTTAAAGCTAAAATTAAAGTTTGTTGATTTACGTCAGTATTAATAACACAGGGCTGATCTATGAACTGTCTAATCACAAGACCCCAGAATTACTCTAAACTCAGGCAAATCATGATCATTCACTACAAGATTGATAAATGCTGGATTTCTCTGTTTTAGGGTAGCTGGCAAACACCAACAACCACATGCAGTGAGACCTTATTTAGATGTGAGGGACAGTGTGTTGACTGTGGTGACTGTGCTTGGCTCTTTAATAGCGGACCGGTATCAGGCACTGTACGTCTAGAGGATGCATCGAACAGTAAGTATTTGTACACAGGGGCGTGTCTGTACACAGGGGCGTATTGTGACTTCTTTCCCACCCCGTAATTTAACTTGCGGAATATCCGTAAGCAGATTTGCTATTAAGTTGAAAATTAAATGATTTAGTTTGTCTAATTATACAAAAGGTCTGATCTCAACTACTTGATAATACAGTTTGAACCTACATGTTTCTAGGGATCTGGTGTTACAATACGCCCATGTTGTCCGTAAACCATCCTATGCCTGGTTCGCCTCTAATGTTCAAAATTGTGGATCATTCAAAAATGGCATTGCTTTATTGAAGTGGCAAGCATACTAAGTTTCACTTGCTCAACTCTATCAACAGTTCGGCTACAGCGTCCAAGTTTTGAATCTTTCACTTTTTACAGTTTACACATAATCTCATCCTCAAATAAATGTTGATCGGACGTAGGAGTTATCTGCCATCGTGCGCTGTGATTTTATCAATAATAAGATTATGTATCATGCGTTATGTATCATGTATCATCAATCTTATGTATCATGTATCATGTATCATGTATCATGTAACATCAATCTTATGTATCATGTATCATCAATCTAATGTAACCATATTCTCATTTGCCCCGAAAGGGGCACTGAATAGGAAATAAAGTTCATATTATTATATATATATATATTATATATATATTGTGTTACAAGTGTAAGTTAGCTGTCTTTCTCTCTGGCAGGGCAAATTTAAACAACCCACCAATTACTATCCTAGAATTCATTGACATAACTAACAATCATTTCATGCCGATCTATTTTCTTTTTCCCAGGTTTTCTCAGAGTTGGACAGAACGGTCATTACCCAAGATTTCAGATGAGCCCACAATATGGCAACCCCTGGTATACATTTTATGATATAATTTCAGTGTAGTGTCTATCAGCCTTAACTCTGACATAGCTTCCTGTCTATGATCCGACCTTGACCTCACTCTGACCTAAATATAAGACTCTTTATTTATGTTTCCTTCTCGCTACCCGCAAACCATTTCACAGTTCAAGCTTATGCTTATGTTTTTTCAACTTCGCTTATTTGGTTATGATTATGTCCTTGGGTGTTGTTGATTCACAGCATTTTATTCTGAAGATGATAAATCCATTTGAAACTTAACAGGAAATTTTCTTTGTGATGCCCTCTGACTACTAAGCTTTCTGATATCTTCTGATGTATTAACAGTTCATTCATAAATATCTGTGATCAAAGTAACTAAACTATAATAATGGTTCTTCTTGACCACCACAACCTTGTACCAGTTTAACGAAGTTCATGATATTGAAGAAAAGCAATTCGCTGCTTGCAAGGAGTTAGAGACAACTACTGCTGCTTGTTGCTGCAGCTTCTACTCTTGTAATAGACTATACCTCCTGTCAAATATCAGTCTTGTGACCATATTATTGTTTAATTGCCTAACTGCTTTTTCTATTGATCTGATTATAGATTAAAATATTGATTTATATGTGCTTATTGCTTTAACTTTCAAATAAATTTATGCATAAAAATGATAATGATAGTAAACTCTTCTCTGTATATCACCATGTGAAGTTAAATTGGTACCTCCAAAAAGTGTGAGAATTATAATTTTGGCAATCCCACAGTCATTTTGTCTGGGATGACTTGTTATAAAAATAAGTTTCACCATACAAATTTCCCAAATGCGTTGACATTTTTCTGAGTAACTAGGAACATCTTAGCTATAGTTTTATTGAGATATATATCCCGATGTAAAGTGAAGCTACATGTATGAATGAAATATGAGATAAGAACCACCTTCTCTCCCTTTACACTTTATATAGTTTTATCGAGATGCATTTCACTGGGTGAGTTTGAGCTGCCGACAGCTGTTTTGATGTATTTTCAATAATGTTTAGTCATACAGGACATTATTACTGGTAATTATTTGGCAAGCTAATTCTGAATATAACCCCTTAAAAAACAGTCTTGACATAAAATACTCACAAAAATATGGATTGGAAGTGCGGCACAGTAAGAGTACTGTCAAACCACACCAAAAAAATAAAGATGAGAGCAATTATAATAAAATATATACATAATCAAGTTCTAAATGAGTATATTATGAGTTTTGGTGTTAATTGCGATAAAGTGTTCGTTTACATGAATAAACATAGGGAAGATGGTGATGAGCATAATGTAAGTCAAGGCACAGCTGATAAGATGGTGTATTACTCTTCTCAAAAATACTCCAAAAAAGAACTAAACACTCATGTTAATTCAAACCATAACCATGAAACATAAACAAAACATAACAATCCTCAACAACCAATCAACTCTTATCATCATCATCAGTACTGGCACATATACCTATACAGCCTATACATATACACGTACACGTACAGCACCCACATGTTATGTATATAGATGTGATGAGCCAGAAGGAGAATAGTAAGAGATACGGGTCACAGAATTGTTCTGGGTCACAGTCGTATACATCACAAGGTCGATCCTTCCATGCTTGGTATATGTACACATTACCTGTAATAAACACCAACATGGTTATGCTAAAGGCAAACTTACTTCATGATGAAATTAATTGTGACAACAATTACAGTTATTGCAAGGTGCACTTTCACTGCCGCTATTCTGGCTATTCCTCAAACAGGTAAACAAACTCTACACTTTCTACACTACCTCCAACCTGCCTGCAAACTGAGAGCAACTTGACGCGGAATATGGCGGCCGCGCTCATAAACCACTGCTGCCACACAGCCATATGTGTGGTTATAGAATTCTGTATAGCCAAAAACTAATAAAATGAGGCTGCAATCTCAGCATTGTCACCTAGTGTGCAAATAATTTGCATTAACTGAACGCCAAAATTAGGGTATGAATTAATTATCTACCGCAACAGGTGACGTAGTTACTGTCTTACCAGTGCAAATTGTACACATCATAATCTGGTGCGTAGATTTCATGCCCTGATTTTGAAGATCAGTTTGTGCAAATTATTTGCCCATTAGGTGACAATAATGAGATTTAAGACTCAATTAATTATCTTGGAGCTATGCAGAATTCAATGAGCACAAATTTGCATGAGTGGCAGCAGTAGTTTAAGGCACCTTCATTTCTCAGTCTTTGGACAGAGGCAGACATTTGATTTTAACCCACATTTTCAACCACCTCCGAGTAGCTCTAATTACAACAAACACATGGAGGAATGCGGAACTCTCAGAACCCAAACTAGAAGCAATCATTACTCTACTTTTCCTACGTACTCACCTGTTATGAACCAGCCAACTAAAAACAGAAACATTATTCCATCAAAAAAGTCCAAACATGGATGGTTCTTCTTTTTCTTATTTTCAGAGTTGTCACCCCCGCCGTCAGTAGTTGGAGGAGCGGATGGTGCTCCAGCCTCCTGATTGGTTGACTGAGAGTTGCGACGCTTTTGTATCTTCTTTATCATCTGACGCAGAGCGACAGTGAGGAAATAGAAGGCAGTAGTAGAGCCAGCTACCACCAGATAAATAGGAATCATCTTCACTGCGGGACACTCGTCAAAGAATAACACACCTACAAATATACCATATTTATGTCAAACACAAATGTCGGTCAGTAATTAGATAAATTAACAACAGTAGGAAGGATAAATCCATTTCATACTGCTATAGAAGGAGAGAATGCTGCTCACTTTGAGATATTTGAGTACCTAATCATGATCTTATGACCTCAATATCAGCGCATACTACTTTAGGAGTCAGACTTACGCACAGATTTACAGAAGGTCTATGAAGGGCCATATTGTGTCTATTTATTGCGAATCAGGATAATGAGTACATTTATTAAATTCAGTTTTCACAAAACATAATTCTGTTGTGACAAGATATTATGGAATGAAACCCTTATGGTCAACATGAAGGTAGAAACATTGATTGAACCATAGATTTGATAATTAAGTCTATGTATAAAACTTACCTATGACAAGCATAGCTACTGGTACCCCAATAAAGAGCACAAAGGCGACAAAGCGGAGAACTACAAAAATTAAAAAACCCAGAGTTACTGGAGGCTGTAAATCTAAGAGTCATGAGAATGAGACAATCGTGAATAGACCGAGCTGTTGGCGTCATGTAACTTGTCAAGTATTAACAAGAAGAGGACATCTAAGTCAAGTTTAGATAACCATGTCATCTAACTAGCGAACAGCTTCAAGGCCCAACAGTGCGCTATGTTCTCTGACAGATGGATCAGTGTAAATTAAAAAACTTATTATAAACTAAAAATTGTACTGGGCATTGAACCAAGGACCCGATATTTCCCTCAGTCAAGGCACCTAAAATCAATGTTTTAGTCTCATGGTATACAGTCTAAGTCGATAGAGAATTAATAAACTATATTATACTCCTGTAAACTTACGGACAGATACAAATATCTGATAAGTCTTATCCCCACAACTGCCTACTTTCTCCAGAGAATCCTTCTGTATCTGCTTCACTTTACCAAAAATAGCATCATATGTCGGCGGTGGCGCTTCTACAAATAGGACAAGGATGGTGAATATGCAGAACTTTTGAAAAAAGAAAGCTGGAAGATAGCAGCCGATGTGTTCGCCTTCATTGAGGAGTACAGTATTCACAAGATTCACTTATCCTCTTTACATTACATGAGTTCACACGTAAGTTAGCTGGAAAGTAGAGTTAGCTAACATAGAGTCATATCCAAACTAGCTAATATTTACTCCCTGGGATATAGATTTTAGATAGATACCATCTTTTTAACCTAAACTACCTTAAGTTAAGGTGAGAGCTTCTACCTACAGCAGACAGAAGAGTACCAGGAGACTTCAGAGAATCACACATGAGTTATCATGAGGCTAATACTAATACCAGCTGGCCTAACAATATAACTCTACCAGAAGCATCCTATAACAGGTAGCAGCTATATCTAAATGTATTCAAGAATCTAAAACTGTCATCACGATGCAAAAATAAATGGACCATAAATACAGAACACGGGTGATCTGCTGTCACAAATGGGGTACAGGCTTGAAAGGGAAGACCAAAACCTATTAACCTAGTAGACAGAGCAATATTATTTGTTAACTGAAACAAGTTACTCTGCAGACTAGACAATATCAGAGAGTGACAACATCAAATTCGACACATGGACTTTAGGAGGGCGATTGTGGTAACAACAATTATTTGAATTGCAATATCTAATTACAGCCTACCCTTGTAACATGGCTATTATTTATGTTTTGTAGCCGCGTGACAATGGTAATAACAGCCATCTTTCTGTCCTATCTATCTCCATTAGGCTACACTGCACTTACCTGGTAATGTCGCATACTTTGGTGGTACATCAGTACGATGACCGTATAGATCCTGACCTGAACCTACACGCGATATTCCAGGCGGGGGCTGTGCCGACGCCCCGCCAGTATGTTGTGGGGGTGCAACTACACCTAATGGATAAGCATTTCCATCTGATGGGTTAGCATCTACAAGATATGTACAAGTTGAAGATGTAATCAAAGTTCAAGTTATTGATATTGTTTGAACTTCATTTCACCATGGTTGTGAGACAGTCACAATTTGATGTTTGTCAACTCGAGCAACAAGTTTTGATTTATTGATTTCCAATCCTCAGCACAGTATTACCTGATGTAGGCAGGGGAGGCTTCTCTGTGGATGCCATCAGGGACCATCAGCTTCCAATCTAAAATAAGGAATGTTATTACTGATTTCTCCATTTGTGATTGTTCTGTCCCTCATCTTAATGTTTGCTGACACAGTGAACAAGCTTAACTTACTCTACTTTTGAACTATTCTGTTCGTTACTTTTCTGACTGAACATTTCTGCCTTGTGCTGACCACGACCAAACAATCCTTAGTGACCTTCATAGTTACATATAGTTATATATGGTAGAGCATAGGGAGAGGGCTTATGGGCAGATACAGTCATCAAGATTGTACTTTCTTGGGCAGTTTGGCTCCTTGCAAGCACATCTAACTGACTGCTGAAACGATTAAGACCATAGTAGGCTGAGTCGTGGTAGCTATTAAGATCAATGCTATCTATGCTTTCCCAACTAGACAAAAGGAGTTGCAAGCATGTCTACTTTGCATCATACCCATGATGACCAACCACCTCCACGGCGACAAAGCGCTATTCCCTGGTCATATCTATTGACTACTGAAAAGAGTGCCACTTTCACCAATTTTAGGTTTTTAAAATATGTCATAGTACAATTGCCACAGAGGACAAAATTGTGGTAATAAATTGTTGTATTGTTGTATAGATAGACAACAGAACATGGACCCCTGGGACTAGCACTAAGCATGCATGGTGCTTTTACTTAAAGTTTTTAGCCCAAAAAATCACTTGTAATTTTTTTTGGTGGTTTGGTTGTTTAATTCTTGACAGGGCAAAAAAGGCATGCACTACCACAAGACCAAGGCAAGGGGAAGGGGCCCATTAACAAGTGGTCATCCATGACAACAAGATCAAGTTGTTACAAACTCAGCAACCAAAAAAGGTAGGTGCAAAACTGTAGAGTAGAGGCTTTGGGATTAATTTTATATCCTCACAAAATAAGGAATAAATAGACATCATGTAATTCTACCTTGTGCTCAACCCCTTATTCCACAAGATCAACTGCAATAGATATTGCAGAATGTGTTATATCTCAGGTTTTAAGTATCTGTCATAGATAGTATGTATGTATGTCATTGCCTGATAAATTCTATGTAGAAACTGGACCGGAAGCCAAAATAAAATGAAATAATGGGGAAGGAACATGGAAAGTCATGACGAAAAACATGAATAGTGAGTTATCTTCTCATAACACATGAGTAGCATACTCCTATTTGATAAGAGAGGGGACATTTTTCCTGAACTCATCAATCAAGGAGAATGACATCAATGATCAATGTACAGCGCTCTCCCGGTGACGGTGAGGTGCGGGGGTTCTACCCTGTGAACTTTTTTTTATATTTGTGCCCTTATTACAATATTTCTGGTGTATTTTTTTGACTTTTTGAGCCTTAATCTAAGAGCATGAAGCAAACAGTAAAGTAAAAGTAAGCAAACCCTACAATACAACATAAACAAACTTATCCAAGCATACAAAGTGCACAGCAGTGATAGGTTATAAGTGCCTATACACCTATTGAAGGTGTATAGGCATTGATTTCCTATCACCGTATAGGCCCGTACAGGCCCATTTCGACCACTGGTCCTGTAAGGAAGATCAGTGATGTGGTTTAATCAGCTAGTGATTTAAATCGTTAATGAGATATATTTATAACCACACAAGGCAGTGTTCATTATCTGAGATTTGAATAATGTGCAATAGCTAAAAAGCACAATGATAATTTCATGCAGTAACAAAATAAATAATAAATTTCATTCACAACAGGGCATTGTAGGATGAAAACAACAAGTAAAACTGTACTCCACACCATTATTGAGCAAATCTCGTCAGGGCATGCAAATTCAATTCTCAAAAAATTATTTTGACAACATCATTTTCCTTTCAACCTACACTAAATCATCAAATTCACTACGGACATAAAAGTGATACTATAATATAAACTCAAGAAATGGAATGGGTGTTATTGGGTAAGTCAGTTCAGCCATTAATGAACAAATATATAAGATAGAGTTGGTTTGGTGGATATTACCTCGGCTAGTTAGATGAGGTCATTTGGAAGAGGTTGTTGCGGGAAAAATACAGTAAGGAGCTTATTTGTCTATTTATCAATCTTTTCAGGCTTTCTAAAAGTTTATAATCAAAATAAATTTTAAATCTCTGGCCTCACACATATATTAACTTTTATATAGAAAAAAATAACAGCATGTATGAGTCAAATGGTATTAAGCCATTTTTTTAGCCTGGGAACAATAAACTAGTTCGTCACTGAGAGGCAAGGAAGGAAAGGACCCGCCCATGTGTCGGTCAGCTTTAAAAGAGCAAGTTATTGTGCTTCAAATGCAGGGTCACGATATATTCTCGTGGAGCTCTGAATGGGTACTCATAAAACACAGAATTATCAGAAAAATGTTGTTTTCAACGCATTTTTACTTCAATTTGGAGTTGCCCTTCCATTCTCTTACAACTGCACAGCCATACTGATTTGCTTGGACTAGGCCTAAGCTTGTGGAGTTATATGGTCAACTGAAAATAGCCAGTCAGTCGAGTCTGTTTTATTATTGATAAGATTACACTCTTTAGTAATCAAAACAAGAATCTAATACAATTCAGATTTTTAAATACACTTTCTGTCAGGCATCAATATCTGTTTTTTGTCAATTGATCAAAGCATTACCGACTCTCCATTTTTGAGGTGGTTTTCATGATCAATGCTAATCCAATTGACCAAAGAAACTAAGACACAGAAAGCGAAATTGTTCCATCCGTTAGCATAAATTCCATTTCATATCAATAAGACTAAATAATGTGTATATTGATAAAAATGCTAATTGGTAAATAAATATTTAATATTGCTTGCCGATCACTATTTAAAGGTCTATTCAACCCCTCATCCCATATCTCCCATTTGAGGAATTACCACAGACTTAATGCTATGTCTGTGGGAATAACACATAATTTTTAACTTGAACGTTATTTGAATGAGAAAAAAGGAACCTGTGGTTAATTCATCGTATGTACTGTCATAAACCCATGAAACATACCCGAAGTGAAACATGGTCAAAGTGAAACATGGTCTAATATCACGTGGCTCTTTTCTACAGGTCTATTGTGCCTCAAACACATAGTTTTAGCGGAAGTTAATAAAGATGGTGACCCATATTCAAAGAATACTACTATCTCTGACAGTACAAATCAAGTAAGTAAATGTTACAGCAATTATATTTGTGATATAACATTGTAGAGCAAATTTGATAAACTGCCATGAATCACATGTGAACATCCAATCCTCCTCAGAGCAGTTGTAATGTTAAAAACAGTAATTTATTTGTCTGTTTTCTGAGAACTTCTATTCATAGATAATATTTTTGTGTATGAAGACAAACAGTTTTATATTATTGCGGTATATTTTATTAAATTCAAAACATTTTTGTTCCTGATTGGATCACAGTAGCCAAGCACTATTTTTATTACTCATGAAATATTGTGACGATGAAGTTCTATTCCATTCCATTTCTTTCTTATTATTTCATATACAGAAAAAATGAACTGTTGTATTATTTGTTACAGATAGATCAGAATCATGATTATGATTATGAGAATATAATTCTCGCACAAGAGGAATGGACCAAAACTCCAGTAAGTGTGCAAAATATAGTTTACCTGACCAATAAACTCCCTCTTTATTTTTATACACTAGTCTTATTTGACTGCCCTATTTAACAGGCCCCCTTAAGCACAGGTGGTTTGTGTGGGGTAGATACCCTTTACCATTGCCCGCCATTGCCGGCTACTCTGTTTCAAAGAGGCAGAGGGGATCTTTATATTGCGTGCAAGCACACAGTGGACCTCCTGTATCCCAGGCCCTGATTCGAACAGACTAATAAGACTGCGTCCTCTCTTTTGATCAACTGCCAGTCAGCTTCTGATGTCATTATCATTATGGCCCAACCCTGTTTTATTCAAAGTCACATGCTATGATCTTTATAATAAAGATTTTATAATAATGCATACGGGATAACCCACTGTCATATATTCACCTCAGTAGGTAGTATTTGTTGGAAGGTGTTTGTTGGCTGAATATGAGTTTCTAGTCTGTACAGTGGCCATTTGGAATCATCATCCAATCATCCAATCATCATGTTTATAGTATAGGGTTAAGTTAAGTAAAAAAGTGACAAGTTATGACTTTGACTCCAGGTGGCAAGTAACCGTAAATTTCAGCATCAATTATCCCGTTATACTGCCCCTGCTGGTGAAAGGCTCATCTCACATTTTAATAATTTCAACTCAAATAATCTAATCACTATATTATAAGATGATTAATAAGAACAACAAAAATAGAAAAATAATAATATGTGTGAACATAGAGATATTGAATATAAAACCTCTATGTACATCGGGACATGTTTCAAGTGAGAAAAGAACTGGTACGACCACCATGCAAAGCCAGTACTTGAAAACAATGATGAAAAAATGTTGTGGGATTCCACCATACATATATAATAAAAGTATATATAAAGTTTATAATAATTTCAATTTAATTTGCATGCATCCTTGGAATTATTAAACATGAGATAACTGTTTTTACTAGCAGTAGACAGCATATATTATATATATATATATATATATATATATATATATATAGGACAGTTTGATTTGATATTTTTCAGAATGGTCATCCAGTACACAGAGCCGGACCAGGTGTTGTTATTGTATTGGTTGTATTCATTCTTATTATATTTGTTGCACTTACTGCCGTTGTCTGCTACATGACGAAAACCTATGAAAAGTAAGTTATGTTTTATTTACCATTTTTTTACATTTGAATGCAAATAACCCGCCGCTGAGATCAAGCTTCAGAGTAACTGAGTGACAGTGAGCATAACAAAACTATTCCTTGTCACAATAATGTCAATAGTATTCATAATTATAAATAAACGAACATTTGGAAGAAAATGGTTTTTTTTCTGGTTGAGACATTTTTATGAATTGTGGCAATCTAAACCGAGATTGCTGCTTCTGGTATAGCGGAGTAATCTTCATTTTAAGTATGGGGAGATAACATGTAGTCAGTTCCTTGACCTTGTTTGATTACTCAGTATAAGCTGATTTGCATAAAGTCTTGATAGCTTGAAAATCCAGGTCACAATAATTGACTAGATACTTGTGAGTCGTTTATTTACGGGCATGTTTAATGATTGTCTGTAGGTTTATGTTTTATGTGACAATGGTCTCTATCTATCATGTAACAGGGTTCCACTTATACGGGATATAAACTTCTCCGCACTGGTCAGCTGTCTGAACCCCCTTCAGTCCGTCGAGTACGGAGTGGTTCAGAATAATAGAATTTATGATTTACCGCCACAACCACAACCTAGGCCTGACCCAGGAATGGTCAGGCCAGAGATAAAACACACTCAGCAGCCTCTTCCAGCTCTACCTGTTCAACAAAAGTAAGATATGAGCCCGCTGCAGTTTTAGCAGTCTGACAAACTTCTGTATTATATAACTGAAGAGTCGTGTCCTCTCAGATTCTGTTATTTACCTAACGTTTGTCACAATCCGTTTAATCAACACTCAAACATGTATGATCTGCTTGGAAGATCCATTTTAATGGGAAATATTGTCTTATAAACTCATAACTCGGTAGTGATAAAGGAGGATGATATATTTTTATTTCATGTTCATAACTATATCTAAGCATTCTATTACAGCGGATTAGGAAACTTTATCAAGGCAGGAAGTAGTCACAAGGGCATCGTCAGCGGACAGCTAGCAAGGTGAGATACTTGTATCGACAAACTCTCCTGAAAATAAATTATTTGAGTCCTCCTTGAACTTTGTTTTAAACATTTTATTGTGACAAGAGGTCAACTTTTTTTGGTTTTAGTTTAATGGTGATCTTTTTATTTATATTGCACAGAAAAACACCGTCAAAAGAGATAATGCCAGTTAGTTCTAAAATAACACCAGCTATAGAAAATGAGATGAAAAGGTAAGTGATCTATACAGATAAGAGCAATTAACCCAACATTTGGTTACAATTAAATTTGGCCTGTGATCCTGATGGTCAAAACTTTGCAATTTAACAAAGGCTATGGTAGCGAAGAGTTAGGTGGGGGACATGCTGCAATCTTCCAACCAAATTGTTTCAAGGTCTTTCGTACTTTCCCACCCCCCTCACCTTTCTAGTTCCCTGGCAATCTGTCGTTTGATTTAATTTTCCATTAAAAGGCGTAAAGAATTGGTAGGTGGAGTAGCAAGCACTCAACAGTTCTGGAGAAATCAGATTGAGGATCTGATGGCGTCTCGTCTCAGAAGTTCTCAGCATCAGAAAAATTCTCCAGATGGAGAGTATACAGCTGTAAGTTTAGCACTTTACAATCTCTGCTCAAGGACTGCTTAAGAGTTAGGGGTGATGTTCTGATATATACGGCACTGGGTTGTATTATGATCATGGGCGGGTCCGAGACATTTACGCTCAGTATAAACTGTACGGCACTAGTGTTTGAACCCTGAAACTTGCATGTTGATAGATTAAGTGCTCAAACTGTGTCGGGAAAGCTTGTAGTGGCATTTCATTACAAACCACTGGGGAATGTGGTTGATAATGAAATGCTACTACCAGCTATCCCGACACATGTTAAATAACAGTACACTTTACTGACACTGAGCTACCTCCTTCTCCATCTTTGTCATTCAAACAAATTGGATCAGTTTGCTTCCCCTAACTCTGCCAAGAGTAAATCATTACCTGTTTAAGTTTTAGAACAGGTCGCTCTTTCTTTACACTTTATGACATTGGCAAAACAAAACATTGTTATATAGACAATAGATGCTGTTTTTATGCAAGCAATGGTCAAACCAATAGCTAGAGATGTGGGTGTAACTTAGACCAAGTTTGGTCCATTTGCCTGCATTCGGAGTTGCTCCCCTTCCACTGGTCAAGCCGCCACTGGAATGACCTGTGGAAGGGGAGTTACTGGTATGCAGGCAAATTGGATCAAACTAGTTCTAGTGTAAATTGTTTTACACATACACTGAATCGTGCTTTTAATTTGACAGACAATACGAGAGGCACGGGCAGTACTAGCTGATGAAGAATACTATAGCGGCAGCGCATCAAAAGGAACTGTACGTACAAATACCACCTCAACTAATTATACTATGTAATCTATATCAGGGGTTTAATTTTGTGTCAATAAGGGTTTGCACAAATCCCAAATATTTGGAATTTTTAGTTGTGTTTCCTCCCAGAATAAATTATTCTTATTTGGAGAACGTAGCCATTATTTGGAGAACGTAGCCATTATTTGGAGAACGTAGCCATTATTCTTATTTGGAGAACGTAGCCATTATTGTATTTGGGTTTATTTGTCTTACAGAAGGAGTTAGAAGATGTCTATGCAAGACTTCTTAATGCAACAAACCGCGCAGACCAGAATGATTATAGACGATCAGATTACCCCAGAAAACATCGCACCGGCCCCAATATGAATCAACTGTACCCTGATATGAGTAAGCAGAAGTAAGTATCAACAGTAGCTGACGCAAATCTGAATGAAACTCATAAGTATAGCTACATAGACAAAACACACGTGTGTTTTGTCTATGAGTAGCTATGTCAAAATCATTGGCTAAGGCTAAGGTTTTTACTCTCAAATTGCCGTATCAGCAATCATGTTCAGCCCATCTTTAAATTTTGCAGTTAGGGCTTTATTTTATTGTGTGAAGGGCTGTGTGATAGCCTCGCCATAGCTCTGGTTGCAAACGAGCAGGTCATTGTTTGAGAATTACAAATGGCCGCTAATTGAGATATCATTGCGATTCCCAATGTTTTCTTCTGCCTGTAATGGTACCTCACAGTCATCAATTAAAATTCACAAAATTGGGGTCATGACAAGAGCAGTGCAAGGCTCAAAGTGTAGTTTAGCTTGACTGATTTTATTAGCAGGAGAAGGAAAACGTCGCCTGTACCTTCACCTGCATACAGATAAGCAAAAATAGCAAGGCGAGCGATCAGTGGACACTATCCTACATCATGACAGAGGTACATGATATATTGTCAACACATCTATGATAGGGTACTACGCTGTGAGCACTTACACTAAGAGTACATATGATGTAGATGTGGACTATGGAGTGCAGTTGCTACTGGAACCTTGTTATCAACCTATACCTTATACACCTCGATGCATAGACACATACACTAGATTGTAAATAGAAAAACCATTCCCTCAACTGGACTTTGTTTTTTATTGCTAGGCTTTATTTTCAGCCTTGCACAACACATCACCCTGAATATAATGATGTGATGATTAAATGGCATTTATCTCTCAAAGAATAAACTTCACCGTCGCCAATGAGGCTTCCAAACGGATCTTAGTTTTAACTTAGGTCATAGTAGACATCTTTTTCAATGCTGTGCTATCTAATTTTTTTATTCGTGCCAGAAAATAAGCAGGGTTTACAATCTGAATCTATATCTGTGGTGGACGTGTAACCAGGAGCAGACTGTTCTTCAATGTATAGTTCATAGGTTCACAGTTCATGAAACCACAGAAGTCAGCGCAGCATCGAGTGCCCCTATAACGGCAGTCGGCATCACTCCCGCAGGTGTCTCTTCCACCGAGAGGACAGATCCTCGATAACGGCCGCGGATTCAGCACTGGGCATCTATCAGATATAAATTACACAGGTACATGGTAGTGTACAATGAATGTCAATATAATATGCTTATAATATACGCAGCAGTTATTTGCAAAACTGATATATTTTTACACAAATCTAACAAGCTCTCTGTTCTGATGCTCCACACTACAAAATCAGTTACCTTCAGGACGAAATTTACACAGAAGCGACAGGACTAACTATAATCAGGTTCATCGAATTTGTGTCAATGTAAATCATTGTGTACAAAAATCTCAATCATTTTTGTCAACTAAGAAATGATCGAAAAAAATCCTGGCTTATTTGATATAACAAAAAGTAAAGATAAGTGATTCAACGAGTTATTTATACCTAGGCTTTGGAGTGTTGTTGATATGATCTATTACCAGTCCTATCTCATATACTCACAAATCACTTTGTTTGCTGACACATGCTGGATGGTCGCATACAGCACTGCAGCATGCTAGCCCTCTCTCACAGTCACTATCTAACCGACATCCTGGTATTAGATCTGATCTATCACAGAACTCAGGAAATGTAGGAGAAGGGCACACCCGCCTCTCTCGTCTTGCTATTACTGTATAACAAATATATAAACAGATATGGTTGAGAGTCTTGAAGTGAAACGAAAGCTAACAATCAGATATTTCAACTAACTTAAATATAAAAGTATTTTTCTCACCCAAAGATACATTTAGAAAATATGAGAATTAAAAATAGGCAGATTCTATTTGCTAACTATGCTTTAAAACTCACCGACTGTGCTGGTAATTACAAGCAAGCTGAGCGGAGAGATAAACTTCATTCTGGACACTGATCAACAGGAGATTCTATTAAAACACTAATACTTCTCTTGGCTCAGGTTCCTGACAAGCTTTGAAAACTTTGTTCTCACTTATGAACATCTGGTTAGGTTTTTGCTTATCATCGAAAAACTTGATTGTCATCGAAATTGCACCACCACATCGCATGGAGGAAATAGAGAATTAAATTGAAACAAGGAAAACCTGACATCAGGAAAAATGGATTTGGCAATGGATTCACCTGCTTATAATTTAATATAATATGCAAGTCACAACACAACAATTTCTTCTCAGACTCTACAATAACTTTAGTGTTTGCCAACTGTTGAGTCAGGATAAATGAAATATTGTGTTTGCATTGTGCACTTGTGTAAGTACGATTGTCCTTATACACTAAGGTCATATCAATATGCTATACTATAGTCATCATGACTTACAGTGAGATGAGACCAATGGTGACATGGGCTCTTCGAACACAGGGGGAATCATAGTCTCTCCTGCATTTACTTCTCAATTATATAACTAAAGGTAACAAAAAAAAGGTTTTAGGTTTTAGGAATAGGTTTTAAAAAAACAAATTTTGAACAGATACTGGTGTATAAAGTCTGTAGAAAAGAAGCTCTGTGAATGAATTAGGTGTGACTGAACGATGTAGAGGCAAGCTTTTTGGAGGCTTTTTATTGTGCGTATTGAATACATCGCTTGTGTATACAAACTTTAAGAAAATCTCAACAAATAAATAAAAATTTATAAAGGTCTGTCAAATATATTCGGCCAACATTTACAGACACTATATCAATGCATCCAACGCAATTACATTCGACCTTGACACTGTTTCACACAATATCTAGATCAAAAAATGTCCCAAGCATCCTGCTCTTTGCTTGAACAACGCATAATACTCTAGTTACTCATTCACAACTGGAAAGACGACAACTCAGTGGACTTATCACTCGCATCAGTATTATATCAGGTATTATATCCCTGATTATATAGTATGTACATTTTTTGCGGGGTATATGAGGTATTGGGTTTTAGGTTTTTCGATGCAGCCGCTATTCCAAAACTCACACTAATTTTCCTAGGATTGTTATTGATAATGGCATGTGGATGGGCAATGTTTGCTGGACTTTCCCAGTTATTATCATGATTGCTAGCTTCAATTTCAGTAGTTTCGTACATTAAATAGTGCATGTATGTGTAGTGTATGTGTTTGTTATATTTATTTTAGTTTCTTTGAACTATGCCGTATCATAATTAATCTTATTTCAGCCAAGTAGTTTTCTTTTAATAGACGTTTTAATGAATGAATGAATGAACTTCAGTTTTAGCCTTTCAGTTACTTCATTCTTTTGTAAACCGTTCTAAAAATAAATAATGAATTATTGCACCAAAATCAGCTAAGCGACAAAAGTTTTTTCTGGAGAGATACAACTTGAATTTCTTCTCTGAAACTTGATGAAATAGATATACAGCTGCAGCTCCTAACTAATAGATATACAGCTGCAGCTCCTAACTTTCCTAGTTCCTAGCTAAAGTTAGATTCAATAAGGACCTTTCATGTTATCACTACCTTACCCCCACCATACATGCACTAGAACAGCCCTCCTTGCCGATGATATTCTATATATACATATTCGTCGCTTGATTAGTATTGTTATATCCAGATATTGGCATTTTAATTAAAGTTTCATTACCAGAGGAGAGGAATGTCCTATGATTGATTTATTAGTAGATTGTGTTAATTAAAAATAATGATCAATTAATTTCCCTGGTAAGTTAATAATGTTTCCTTTTTATGCTGTACATCCGCTAATGTGCAACCTATATATTGCAATGTTCCCCTAACTATTGTCAGTTGTGATATTGGGATCGAGAATAAAAGTAGCAATTCTAACAGCTCACTCTTTCCTTATTAACATCTCACACTATCCAACTCATAAGAATTCTCCCAATATAACTCACCATCGAGACACAACACAAAATCATTACACACAGCATAAATGCAGGACATTATCAGACTCAAAGATGAAACTACGCCACCAAACAAAAGACATATTTTCAGTTACATCAGTATTACTATTCATTTTTGTTTTGAGCAGGGTCTCATATGTCCAAGTGCCTTGATAGTCAAGTAAAATCGATACACGGTTATATCAATGAACTAAACCTTTAGTTCATTGGTTATATATCAATATGCTTTCCAAAAATTTGAGCAATTTCCTCAGCGTGACAGCAAAGCCAACAAGCTGCCACGAAATGAAGACTTTGGTTATAAGGAGTGATTTAAATAAAAGAACTCAACAATTGAAAATAACTGTAGGAAGTTTCGAAAAATTAGAACAAGTTTGTTCCCTCCGTGGTTGCGAATTGATATTGAAGATATATCCTTATGGTCGAGTATCAACTGACTGAGGACACCATTCTGTTTATCTCTGTTTATCTGCTTACCTACCTTTCAGCTCCTTGTTGGAATGAGTTGTCAATGTGTTGCCTGTTGGCTCAGATTGGCAGCCAATCTCAATTCTCAGCCAACACATTGACTAGAAACTAGATTATGAGTGTATGAGGAAAAAATTGGGAGTTGTCACAACTGTACCCAATCTATACCATTTAATTATACGCTGTGTTGGATCCATAGACAAAACACACTATGGTTGGATCTGAGCCAACACATTGGCTTATCAATCTTACTCCTTGTCATCCTTATCAAGATAGGCTGAACTTATGGTGAGGGAGTTCATTGGGCCAATCAACAAGCAAGTGCAACGTTGCGTAAATGGCGGGAATGTTTCAATCTTGAGGACAAACTGCTGACGCATGACATGGTATCAGGCTCTGCAGTTCCGTTTATGATTGTCATCCAACAATCATATTGAATCAGTACTCTTACAAATGATGACCTGTTTCCATAGTCTGGACTGTTGACATTGGCTATACTCACACTACTGCATCACCAACATAGGAGTAAACAAGAGACAAGTGATTGTAAAGTTGACTAAGGAGTGAAAAAGAGTATCTAACTCTCCTTTGACTTGTCCTTGACTAGCTTGCAGACGCATGTTTCAAATACTAATCAATCAAGGTATGTCTGAACAATAATTCTAGTTTTTTTGCGGCTATGAGTATAATTATGACTTTGCACTTCACCCAAACAGCAAGACTTGTCAAATGAGGCTAGTATATGGGGCAGAGGTTAGTCAGTGTCATCAGGGAGAATGCATATTAGTGCAAGCTCCTCCCCCTTCCATTCTCCCTGGTGTCATTGGACTGTAACTATGAAGTTTTATGTACTGTCCACTCAGTGCTAACTTGAACTCAGTCTCTGACTTCTACTTTATCCCAACTCACCATGCTCAAGAAATAGACATACTATGTCAGTCGTTTTCTTGTGGCATAGCTGACTGAAAGGACAACCATTCATGGTTGTCCCAAACATGACCTTTAATCCATGACTAGAAACAATCAAAAATATTCACTTGGAATCATGTAAGTTGCATCAAGGAATAATAGTGAAGTTACTCCTTGGTTTCATAAAGTTTATATAAAGCAGTGCGGAGCAAGTTGGGAACATGACCTCTGGAGAGTATTGCTCATCCCGCAATGAGCAATCAGATAGTGATTTTGACTGGCCAGGTAGGTAGGAATTGTCTCATTACTTAACCAATTTTGGCATCCTGTACGAATCCATTAGTTGAGAAGCCGAGGCCAAGACCACTTCGGACTTGCAAAAACTGCAAAATGCTTCTGACCTTGTGGCTCATATGATTTTGGCGCTTATATTCAGAGCATGAGTTGGGTGGCTCTTTCAAGCAGCTTAATTTGGGTGACTGGGTCATATCAGTGTTCTGCGTGCTTCCACAATGTACCCCTTGTGTCAACCGACATTTGGTCAGAATTTGTTTACATACACAATATGTAGCTGGACCTTGTACTATCCACCAAGTTGAGACCTGTCAGTGGCCAGTTGTAATTACCTTGTAGAGTACTGGACCTACCACTGAGTGAGGATATAAACTTACTCTGTGGACATACCTTAATAAAAAAGTTAAATGTTATCCTCAGATGTCAGGACAGGCCTTTGTTCAATGTCTCAATTAACCTTTATTTAACTTGATCGAATGTCAATAGCTTCAGATATTATGTAACATTGTTTCCAGAAGTTTCTTTTGCAATGTAAGAGACAAAAACAATTGAATTAAGGAATACTACAAGTATGTCAGGAGTAAAAATAATTGAACTTTTGGCAGGGAGTCGGTAAATAGGACGTTTTATTCGAAGAGTAGTGGAACAGTTAGTGTCTCAATAATATTGTCTAAGCAATGTGCTGGTGGAGGGACCTGAGCTGTTTGTTTTTTTATTTATGACTGGAGCCGTTGGTATATACTAAATTGTGACCCTTGGGAATGAAATATGGTAATTTCAAGAATGGCTCATTTATCATAATAATTCAATGATATTTATTGCAGGGAGTGTATTCTATTTGATTACACAGTAGCCAGTGTTGACATTAGTGACAGAGTAAGGGTATAAAGATGAGCTCTCTCGGAGGATATAATGAGCGACCTGTCCTTGAGCATGTGAAGCAGATGACGGAGAGACGATTCAACACCCTTATCAAAGAATTCTTTGACTTCAGCCTGTACAATGGTATGTATTGCTAACAGCAAGGAGCAGCAGGCACAGGTGCCTATTACGTTAGCCAATGTGTTGGCTCTGAGCCAACACATTGGCTACTCTTACAATGGAAAATAAATTTTTTAGCTGGAAAACATGTAATAATAGGCATTATTGGAATTCCGAAAAATGGTGCAGGTATTGGTTACAGTCATTGACATACATACCATATCATAGGCGAACATGACTATGCACTATCAGGATAAAAGTGTTTGACATGTTTCTGCTACTATTTTCGCAGGTAATCTTATGCAGACTATTGTCAATGGCAATCTGGAGCCACACAAAGCCAACACAAGTAACACAGCCTTAGTACCAACACCGTTCTCGAAGTCTGCGTATGAGGGCGTTGTTCAGATCCAGACTACCTATAACTATCTATACCACCAGGTGGCAATAGATTTTGATTTTCTCAAATCCAGTTTAGCCAGGTCAGTATCTATCAGAAATCTCATTTTACTCTACTGTCCCATAAATATTATTCCATCATTGAAAGTAAACGACTCCTCTTCTCTAAGTGCAGTTGCACTTGAAGTGTTTAGGAAAGCAAAAAACAAAACTGTTCAAAGCCATCTCATTGCAATGAACAAAAAAACTAAATTTACTCGCACAGGAGAATTATTGGTTGATGTAACCTATTTTAAAGCGCAACAACCAAGGGACTAGAACTAGAAGAGTCCAGACCCTTCTAGACCCTCTAGACCCTTCTAGACCCTGGGTTTTTGCGTTTTGAAATCAGTTATATCATTCAATAATGTCATTGTGCAAGTTTATTTAGTTTTTTTCTGTTCATTGCTATGAGATTGATATAAACAGTGGTTGTTTTTTGCTTTCCTAAACATTTTAAATGTTTTCAAACCAATAATTTTATTATGTATTTTTTCATCGCGATTGTAGCTTCCTGTTCTATACATACAAGTTGAACAGGAGTGAGAATCATAAAATAACAAAACAGGTCAAATGTAATTTCCCAAATTGAACTATTGAATTGATTATGCTCTTACAACATGATGATGATATATTTCATTGATCACAACCACTGCATGAATTCCACAGATAGGCTTTTCACAATAGCTCCGGTAGACCACCCATAAGCTCCGGTAGACCACCCATAAGCTCATGTAGACCACCCATAAGCTCATGTAGACCACCCATAAGCTCATGTAGACCACCCATAAGCTCATGTAGACCACCCATGAGCAATGCATAACGCTTGAGAAGGGAGGTTGATTAAAAAATCAGATGACATATCGCACGCCACATCCCGAAGCATGGGCGGCGAACTACTAGTTGCCTTAGGGGCTAGGCTGCAATATACGCAACCAAACCCCAGCAGTCAGTAGACTTCAGTGGGATTCGAACCCACGACCTTCAACATTTGCATGCTGAAGGGACGGCGCTCTAACCAACTGAGCTACCTCCTACCTCCTAGACCACATTAAGATCCTTGGAGAATTGGCAAAGATGATCGCTGAACATTTTGATCTTCTCATGACATGGTTGTGTTCTCCATTCCCTGGTACTGCTACTGACTCAGTCAATACTTACTAAAATTGGTATGAATTTATGGATCAGTGGTATAATACAGATCATTCCACCAGTATATAACTTTGTGTCAGTAAATGGATCTAGGTAAAGCTCTGACATCCCAGTAACATTACAATCTACAGAAACTTGGGCAGGCATCTTGATAAAAGTTTTTGCAAGTGGCTGGCTGTTCATTCATGAATCAAAGATGAGAAATGCGTTCCAGCAACCAGACATAAATAGATGCGCTTGCTAAGGGTCAGATATGTTCCCCTTATCCATATACCACTGGTCACTACTGCCACTGACTTGGTCAAAACTCACAGCGGACCTAATCATATTATAAACATACATGCTTACTGTGTGACCTTGTACTCTGACCCCTCAATGGTGTCTCCCCATGTATGTTAATCTCACACATTCCATCGCTTTATCAGCTGTGGTTGTCATACCAGAACACAATCATGTCACAAATAAACATTGAATACAGCGTTTATATGCTGGCTAAGATTGGGCAAAGATTGTTTACACATATAGTTACTGATGACAATCAGCTGATACTACATACATGTATAAACAAACATGTGAGCCCAAATCTATCAACACCAGCTGACAAGTGGAGTGACACACCAAATGGTAGATCAACTATCTGTCATATGTTTTTAGATAACGCTGGACACTTGTAGGGTTAAAGTCCGCTGGCCAGGCCCGCTTTCCATGATTAGTTACATATTCTGTTTACTGTACACATATGTCTTCTTCATGGATGACGTTAAAGTTATAACCCTGGAATGCTGTTTGATGTCACATTATTGTCTGCAATTTATTATACATGGACTTTAGCACAATTACAAAATGCTGTATTCAATTGGATTTGAATTTTTTTCTCAGATCTTAATCGATACAACCTGTTACCTGATTTTCATTGTTGCAGTGTGAGAAAAAATGATGACTTTGTGGACAGACATTTGGAAATGATGGAGCGGCTACAGAAAGAAAATATCAGTGAGGTAGGGGATTTGAACGACGGGAAATATTTGTTGCCAAAGAATATGTCTGTTTTTCTTACTTTGCTCCTCGACTAAGGTTAAAAAGACATCAACAGTTTGGGAATAATATTGGAAGTAAAACATCAAAATAGCAGTAATGTAATATCATGTAATCAGGGAGGGTGGGTCTGGGACCACCCTCCCTGATGTAATGGTAATAATATCCATTTTGTGCTGAGTAGTGTTCTTATGTGTTTGGGGAATACAACTCCAAAGTATCATATATGGATATCTAGGTACAATGTAGGCAGATACATGCAATTCAAGAGTACAAGTCCATGGCTTAAAAATAGTTGTTCATTTTTATCACCGCTTTTTTGAAGATGTTTTATGTTTCTTAAGGACCAAAAATGCACAGAAAGTTCATTCATTTTACTTCTGACATTGTCTCCTTTGACCGATTAACGTCGTTAATTAACCAGCATCTCTTTGTTTTATTGTAGCGTATATATATGGCATTAAATCGTAATGACTACATGTGCCATCATGATTGGTCAGTTCTCAAACAAGTAGAGTTTAATACCATGTCAGCAGCTGCCTCAGGAGTCAATCGAGCTGCTAATAAGTGGCATAGGTAAAGTATAATATAATATATATAATATAGGTAAAGTATAATATAATAAATTATAATATAGGTAAAGTATAATATATAATATAGGTTAAGTATAATATCTGGTGGTCTTTTCTCTCACTTATGTGTTGTAAGGATAACTCCACCATTAGCTTCTTAGCAGTTTGGTGAAATCCCTCATGACTTTAACCTAGAGTCAATTCCATAATATTTGTAAAATTAGCATTATAAATGTTAATTTTTATTACCATTTTTTGTCATTTACATTACCAATGAGCTTATGCTAGCTGATTTACTTTTACACTCGTAAACACTGTCCTATTGGCTGTAACTAGTACTGACAGGATTTAAAAACCAAAAATATGGTTATGGTCGCCTCAAATCATACCAATTCTGTTCCCCTCTCGGACATAGATGAGTAAGTTCAGATGATTGCTTCTTGAGAATGATTTGTTTTTATACTTTTTTAATCAGGTACCTCGCCCAGACAATAGTAGGATTAGATACTGAGGGCCACCTACCTGATAATGAAGCTACAGGAATGTTAGCTAAAGCAATGGTGAAAGCGTGGCAGGCATATAACAGCAAAAAGTAAGTTCCTTTGTAATTCTGAATCAGATCAACTGTTCAATAATAGACAGTTTTCTGAGCTCTTATTTATGCCTCAATTCGGAGCTGTCCTCTCTCCAGTTTGGTACTTTCAACCCACACCGCATAGAAAAAACCTGCTGAAAAAGGGTTATCTTGAAAACCGCTTATGTTAGGCTAAAAATGAGTTTCGATTCAGAGTCTGAACCATTGAAAACCCTGTGTCCTGTGAGACAGGGTTTCCAAATCATTGGAGGCTTGAATGTTGATAAATCTTAATTTTAGTGACGAAACTCAGGAAAAATTCTGCCAAATTGTCCGCAAAACAGGCAGAAAATGCTATAATTGACTATCCAAATACTAAAATTATTTCCGAAACTATGTCCATATGAGTTTTCAATGCTGCAGATTCTGAATCAAAAATGATTTTTATTATAAGCGGTTATCAAGATAACCCTCTTTTCAGCACGTTTTTCCTATGCTTATAAAAAGTATAAAAGTACCAAACTGGAGAGAGGACAACTCCAAATTGAGGCCTTAATCAGAGATCAGAAAAATGTCTATAAAGAATGTCATAGGGAACTTTTTGTATTAGACAAAATTCAATGTTATAACAATTTATGATTATAGTTTTCAGTGATGGAGTTTTCCCTCCTTTGTCTCAAATTGCAACAATAATGACCTCCACACATACAGCATACATATTGCACTCTCTTTTAAGTTTAGTAGCTAAACAGATCAATGCCTAGCAATTTTATGCTTTTTTCCTTATGTTGTAGGGCCGCCATCGCATTTTTTACTTTCCACGGAGAATTCAACTTTGCCGACCAGCGAAGCTTACAGTATGACATACAGGAGATCGACCGATCGATTCCTGTTGTGAGGATTGAGTTTGATGATCTACTGAACCATATGAGAGTAGACTCAGAAAGGCGATTATTCATGTAAGAACAGGTAGATTTTGGTGAAGCGGTCTCTGGGTGAATCCAATTAGATCAGAACTGAGATAAGCGAGTAGACAGCAAAACTGCGTTGTTGTATTAAAACAACGAACCATCCTGTCAGTGGTTGATAGTTGATCTATCCCATCTTTGACAAGTGGGTGGTCTTCTCTATCCTGTCAGTGACAGGTAGTTGATATATCCTCTCTGTGATATATGGGTGGTCTCTCCCATCTGTGACATGTGGGTGGTCTATCCCATCTGTGACATATGGGTGGTCTATCCCATCTGTGACATGTGATCTAACCTCTCAGTAACACTTGGGTGGTCTTTCCTGTTTGTGGCAGTTGGCAAGTCTATCCAATGTGTGGCATGTGGGTGGTCTATCCCACCTGTGGCAGGCGGTTAATCTATCTAGTTGGTGCAGATTGTTGAATTTCCTGTTGTTTAATCGCAATCTATCTGTTAGGTGCCTCCCATATATATCATATTCATTTATCACATTATTGTTTAGAATATTCATCCAATCAGCCGTGTGATGAATTATTTTCTCAGGAAGAAGTAGAGATGTTGATGCCTAGCATAACTAAACTTTCGGTAACTGTAAATTGCTGAACAGGCTGAACGGACTGAACAGCTGAACAGAATTTCTCAGACTACTATTTGTTTGATTGATTAGCTATTTTTGCACAAGCGTGGACAATCCCTTATATTCTGCTCATTAAATCATTTATTATAAGTTTGCATTCCCCTTGGTTTCTTTAAATTTTATTCACAGTAAATATTTCTGCATTACACTAGTGACTGGATGAAAAGTAGCTTGTCTTGGCAAGCTTTGTTGGGGAGGAACCCCAAGCCCCCTCACCCACAACAAAGCTTGTCAAGACTAGCTAGATGGAAGGTTGTGCTGGATAATGTTTCTGGTTTCCTGAACAACGTCAGATTATGTCAGAATTGACACATTGATCGCTACATTTGCTTGCCCTAAATCAGTTATATTAGGTGCCAACAGGAACTTAGTGACTCATTAAATCATTTGGCTAGGAGGAATGTGTTTGAGAATGATAGACAGCTAGAGAAAATAATACAAATTATAATTCTAGTCTGAGAAATTCTGTTCAGCTGTTCAGTCTGTTCAGCCTGTTCAGCAATTTACAGTTACCGCTAAACTTTTTTCTTGCATGGACCATTTTATCCCTCTTGAGTAACCATATTATTCATGTTGTTTATTATGAACCCTCATTCATCTGCAAGACATCCTACTCTTGTTTATCTCAATGGGGTGAAAGGGGTGCTTTGTACTTTATATGAGATTGGGCATCAGTGATATTATTTTCCTTGGTCCATAAGCACCCGGCTAGGAACATGGCATACCCGTTCCTAGTGTGGATTGCCTGTCAGCTCCGGGTTTAGAACCAGTTCCACAAGTCTATACCCAGAGTAAAGCTCGAGCTATATAATAATATTATATTACACATATCGGAGTAATGGCCCTCAACTCTACCTTACGTATACTCATGTTAAGATTCACCTTTCCTTCTTTTATAGAAATGACATCGAGATAGCCATAGTTTACTACAGATATGGATTCTCTCCTGATCATTATCTGAATGAAAAGGTAGGACAGAAGAGCTCTCGGTTTCAAGCTTCATTAACGGATTGAGAAGCTTTTATTTAGCAGAGCTAAAATCTCATCTTACAATACTATTGCTTCACATTAGTTCTCACATGTATGGGGAATGAAATGTTAGTTCCGTCTGAAAATATCTTAGCTTCATAGTTAGAAATATACTGGGATATTTCAGATGAGTTAGACTTCTTCACGTAGTTTGACCTTGTCGAGCGAGATGCTTGGTGTATTTGATTGTAAATCCAGGTAGTTTATGCATAATATCAAATATTCATTTTATTGCAGTATTGGGAGGCGAGATATGACGTAGAACGCTCATTGGCCATAAAATGTCCGACATTGAACTATGTACTGGCCGGCACTAAGAGAATTCAGCAGGTCTTAGCTCAGCCCGGTGTGATGGAAAAATGGCTCTCAGATGACCAATGTAGTAAAATACGTGAGACGTTTATAGGGATGCACTCATTCGCTGAGGTAGATAAAACTTTGGTTCGCCGTCAAGATGATATACAGTAATGTACTAAACATTTCGTATTGAGATTGTTCAAAATAACTTGCTTTTTTTTAAAACACAATAGCAGAAGTTTGTCTGGTCAAGTTTAGGACTGCAGATCTGCCTGAAGCAAACTGTTACATCATGAGCATTATAACCCAGGGCACAGTGTAGGCATGTGTCAAGAGAACATATGGAAAAGCTTCACTTCCGAGGGTAAATTTTGCATAGAATACAAAACAGGTCCAAATATTATTTCAGCTACCATCCCTGTGTGGTGCTGCAAGGTCTCACTAGTAGAAACTGTGAAAGCTTTTATTTCTATTTTCACACAAAACATTGTTTTAGGAAGAAGGTGGACATGAAGCTGTTGAGCTGGCACGCCAAGATCCTGGAAAGTATGTCATGAAACCACAGCGGGACGGTGGAGGTGAGTCCCGTAAAGTTGACTATCTAAATACCGAGCAATAAGGTTATTTCTGGTCTCTATGTTTTATGGAGAGGAAAATTACATAAATCAGGTTAATGACATTACTATCATCCCGTATTGACTGGCACAAAATTTATTAAATGTGCCTCATCTACTGGCTATTGGCTAGTTTTCTTCTGTTTATTTATGTTAGCCCGGAGGGGGCAGACAGGCAGGCCCCTGTATTTGTGTGTTGGTGTGAGCAGCGCCTGTCAAGGTTATTATGTTGAAACAGCCTCTACTGGAATAAGATGTGCTGTTAGGATAATAAAGTTAAGCAGCTTAACGAAAGTAGATCAAAGAGAAAAACAGCAGCCCATGAGCATGGTACTATTCTAGCTGGAATTAAACGCCTACTGAGATTATCGGGGAGATTGTAACAATTCCTCGAGAGCCTCACCCCTGAGTAACGGAAACCACTACCTCTGGTAGTGAATATCAAACACAAAGTTCCACCGTCCCCCGTAGTGTCGTTGATGTTTTTCCAGCCCGACCCGCGCTCTGCCTACTAGCTTTTTTATCTTACATATCATCCGCTCACACTTGTATCCAGCTAATTTCTCGTTAACACCAGATGAAAAATAGCGTGACTTCTTTTGTGGAATCTCTCGAATCGGGCTACTTTTTATTATGATATTTCCAAATTCAGTAACCATCAATTTTGTAACTTAACTTCCCGATCTTATACTGTGTGATTTGTTGAGTGGTAAGATGGATGCTTGGCTATCACTAAATTATCTACCCCTTTAAACAGGGAATAATACTTACAATGAGGGGATAACTGAGAAGGTTAACTCACTGTCACAGGAGGAGCTAGCCGCGTATACACTGATGGAGAAGATACAAGCCCCCTCCTCAGAAAATTATATCGTTGGTTCTGGGACTATTCCAAAGTTGATACGTGTCGTCAACGAACTCGGAATCTTTGGTGCTCTTGTGTCGTAAGTTGAATGCTATTTTTTGAAAGTTGATTTTTATGGGAAGTTGAATTTAACTGTTTCACGGGTTAATTGAGTGCATGCGAATTATTTAACAGTAATATCTGTGCATGCATTAGCTTGGTTAAAAATAGTGACTTTCTCTGTTTGTGCTCTTATGCTCGTCATGTTTACACATTATTACTTTGTGAGTACGCTGTCTATTGGAGAAGCTGATTGCTATGTTATCACCTGCAAGAAGCAAAACCTACCATTTTTGGAATAGGTCCTTTTAATCTGATCTTATTTTAATCGCATCTAATTCTTTTGCGTAACGGAACCAGCGGGTAAATTTGGCCATTATATATTAACCTTAGCGTATTTTTTTGCCTAAATATTTTCAACCTCTCAGAAGGCTGAGCGCACGAGTGTGGTTGGTGCGACCCTCTAAATTTAGCTATTATATATTAACCTTATTAGTGTACTTTTTTGCCTAAATATTTTCAGCCTATACCTTTTTTTAAATTAGCGCAATTTATGCCCTGAATAATTTCAGCCACTCAAAAAACTCACCGATAAGTGGTATCTGTAAACGATACTTTTGGCGTTACAGTAGCTCTCGCGCACAAAAAAAATTTACCCGCTGTGTTCCGTTAAGCAAAAGAATGAGATGCGATTAAGATCAGATTAGAAGGACCTATTCCAAAAATGGTAGGTTTTTCCTTCATGCGTTAACACCTATGTGTGTCAGGTATAAACCAGATACGGTGATCGTCATGTGTACGCTCAGAAATCATACCATAGTACCCGGTCAGGCAGGGTGGGGGTCAGGTAGGGGGGAGCTGAAGTGTGAGATCGTGGGTATATCTCATGTTGTAACATCTAGATTACTATTAGAGAATAGATAGTATGTAGTAGTAGATATAATAGATGTATAGTAATGTTAGCTGATGTTAGCGGATTATGCGATTTAATGATGAAATTTTCAAGAACAGCGACTCTAATAGATAATACAAAAATTCACCAAACAGATTGGAATTTCAAGCAGTGGTTTGAACAAACATGTATCTGCGACAAATCATAGAAATCAAGAATAATTTTTTTCTGTATTTTCTTTACAGAGTTGATGGTGAGATTACGATGAATGAAGGTGCTGGATTTCTGCTCAGGTCTAAAGATGCCTCGGTACTTGAAGGAGGCTTAATGAGGGGATCTTCGTGCCTTGATACACCCTGGCTTATATAACAGCCAATGGCTCCATGCTTACTACCCCAACTTGCCAGCTTCATTCACGTCAATTCTGATGAATTCACAGCTTCTCAAGAGGCAAAACTGTGGCTGAAGCAACGAAAAGTGTTAGTTCTGTATTTGAAAATTACGGCCAGCATGCCAGCATATCCAGTAAGAGGTGATTTTGGACTGCAAGTAGAGCTTACTAGGACTGTAAGCTCAACTCATCGCTACCAAACTAAGGTATCTGGGTATAAACTGCCTACTTTATGATGACCTGCTATACGCACCATTCTGGCCATGTACACTTATTTTAATGTATTTATTTCAAAAATACACGAACAGGTTGTGAGCTGTTGGAAATGATTTGTTCATACTCTTTTTGTTGTTGAGGGACCACATTTAATGTGAAAACTGTGTCTCACAAAATATTTGGTTTTTATATCAGAAAGCTAGTTTAGATGCTACATATAGATGCAATTAGCACCAATATATCAATATACTCATCTTATCTTATAATACACTGATATAGTTTTAAGCTTCATATGCTAGTGGTTTTGCAGATAGCAGTTTCACATGCTGATTGTTGAGGTCCATCAGGCCCGTAGACAAATTATTGTTTAGTTGTGTTGTATTACAAAATTATGTTAATTATAACTTGTGGAATCAGCTTGGCGAAAAAATAAACACAGTGATCTGTCAACGCAGTGATTAAATTTGATTGGGGTTTCTTTTTTCTAATATTATTTTACTTCGGTGGCCAAAGATGGAAATATGAAAGAGCGCAAAGGGAAATATTAATGACTGACAAAGACCAATGCATGATATAGTCAGCTAGTCACTTCTGATAAAGTGCTTGTCATTAGTATTGCACTTCCGGGAGACTGTGACATCATAATGCAGAGAATGGGAGTTACCTTCCCTTAACCATACAAATCTGACAAAACTTTATCATGAGTAACTGCCTGACTATAACATGCAATGGTCTTTGCGTATTTTAAAATGTACATAGAATGAGCAGCATGGCCTAGGAATATTGTAAAGGCAGGTAGCATACTATGATGCCTTACCTATGGACTTTCATATATTGGGAAGCGTCAGATTCTTAGAGGCTTATCGACTCATCAGAATACAATTCAGGCAAGTAAGTGGCCTATAACTCTGTTACCTGTCTCACTTTGACAATTGAGGTCCTGACCAAATAGTGGGTCAACCAATATCATCTGATGAGTGTTACGTGGATCACCTCCTGGAGACTGAAAATGGATATTTATGGTGCTTTTTGTATCAAACAAAAGCTTGATTCCCTATAGACGAGTAAAGGCTAAACCAGAATGGGACATTTCTGGGGGACTGTGCTGTGAAATGCGGTGGGTTCCATGTTTGGTCCTCTTCACACTGTATTCGCAGGAGGAAAAGTCTTTCAAATTGATAGGAACTTAGGAGACCAAACTTATGGCTACCGGACATTTACACACCATTCACATAGCTTTATTTAAACACAGAGGTCAGCAAATTTTGACATTCTGTACACCGTTGGAAGCTGCCGAGTTACAGAAGGATAACAGCTCGGCAAAAACTGATTCGATGACTTTGTATTTGAGTTAAATTGTTGGCGAGAAATTTCTTTATTGATTCTTAGTTGGTTAGTTGAATCTTTTATTTCATGTAATAATGAACCTCAAAATTACACGAATGAACTAAACATGGCCTATTTTGAAGGCAAATGTGTACAAAGAATGTAATATTGAATAACAAAAAATATATGTTCTTCTAGGCTATTTTGAATGAAAATATATGTGAAAATTCTAATGTATTATTATGCTGGTGATATGAGATGATGGGTGGAGCACCTGAGGTAGTTCTTTCGATAATATAATCTGAATATTATCATACTATTATGACTGACAGATACGGCTCATTTGATTATATTTTTGAATGACAGGGCTATATGAAAATATGAAAGGCTGGCTTTGTGATTTTGACAATTGAATGCCCATGTGCTTAGCCCCTTGCCATTTTAGACTAGGATGTAGGGGTACCCAACCTTTTTTTGATGGGAATGAAGCCCATAGCACCTGACGCCGTGGTCATTATTTCGACATAGTTACATGCCATAATGAGTAGATGATTGAGTATTAAGAGAGTTTGGTGTGGAGGGTGCATGTGAGAGTGAGATGACTAGAATTGCTTATTTTAGCCTATATTCTAGTTGTGATGGTTTTATACAGGTAGCCTCAGAAAAATAATTTTGTGTTTGTCCTCTGAGTACCACTCTTGGGTAAAAATGTAGAATAAAACTGTGAAATGTGAAATATTATAATAATTGTGAATATCCGAAGGTTTATACATTTAAGAATTACTGATAGAATGTTCATGTTCTGGTTGAAGAGATCTTTTGAAGTTGTGTTTACGTAAACAGAGATATCAAGCCAAGGCTGACGCCAAGGATGACGCCAATGATGACGCCAAGGATGACGCCAAGGCAGGCATCAGGGCAGAAGCTACCCTGGCAGCCCGACGAGCAATAAGGCCCCGGCCGTGTCTGCATTGAGCAGACTGGTCCACTATTTTGTATTAGTGTTCAATCAGGAGTAGATGTCCATCTAAAATGAAAGCATCATCCCCACTCCCTAGCGGACTAAGGAGTGAGGGATCAGAAAGTAGCAAGCAATGGTTAAGTATACACGGCCATGTGTATACTTAGAGATAAAGATCATCATAGTTTTTGGTTTAAAAGAGCTTAAAGTCATCGTGTGCTTGATCTTCTAAATTTGATGATAAAACACTAAAATTAAGCAATGATTGGTAAAATGTTGGAGCCCAGCCTTGTACTGGTTTACTCTGAAGTGCTCTTTAAATGACCCCCAAAAACCTTCACAACTGACTCATCATCATCAAATCAATTTTTGTTGAGCTGTTAGCTAGTTAGTAGTTTGGCAAAGATTGACAATAACTTACCACTGAACTAGCTAAACTAACTCACAGCCCATACTTAATGCTTTTGCTGACAGTTACAGCAGGGAGAATTCCATTATCCCTGGTTACAACCTGCTATTTTCCAACATAGAATGTGGAAAAAACCTGATGAATTAGGCATTTGCGTCACCAGAAATTATCTTCTCATCATTAGACGCAAACAAACAACTTCAGCAACGTGTTATTTAGCACTTCTTGAATACATTTATTTACTGTGAACCAGAGATTATTGTATGTCAGCTAGAGGTGGCAAATGTTTATTCTATTTGTATATATAATGTGTATTCTATTTGTATATATAATGTGTATTCTATTTGTATATATAATGCCTTCACAGATTGATGAACTGACGTAAATACATGTAATACTTACCCTGGCGTGAAAAGTGATAATAGTTCACCAACAATGGTGATGTCGATAGTACAGGTTTAAACTGGCTAATAGATCCATTGTCTTAGTCTAAATTCTCGTTCACATAAACACTTATTTATTTGTAGGACTAGGAGACTATATCTCTGTATAAAACTATCCGTATAATTCTATATGGATAACCGAACCGCTGTCTTGTACAAATGAAAAGTTTTCTATACCTTTACAAAAAATCTCCATTACAAAAACTCTCATGCTATGAACATCATAGCATGCATATAAAGAGCCATGTAATGTTGTGCATTACTGACATAATATACATAAGAACTTAGTTTTGCAATAGTGACACATAACTCGCCGGGGGGGTCGTCGGACGAGGGGCAAAAGTCTGGGGGGCTCAGACTAAGGAAGAGAGAGTAGAGATCTAAGTTTCGCTGGTCAGGTGTAACTTGCGACATAATGCTACAGGTTTCCTTTAATTTTCTGTACATTTTTATTGGTAATTCAGTTAGCTAGGAGAGAAGAAAAATGATGGTGACGATGTGGGGGGTCTGCAGTCTGCGACAGTCGCAGCGAGGAGTGAGGCAAAAATACAATATCTTACAATTTATACATAAATGCATTGTGAAATTCCACAATATGTACAACAAAATAAATGCAAGCTATGTCTACATGATCGATCTATCAGTTCTGACGAGACACACTATGTATGTAAAGTAGTAACACATAATGATACAGGATACAGTCAGTGCTGACCATGTGACATGGTATGGGGGGTAACTCCCCACAGCTACACACTTTTCTTCAATTAGGTGCAAGGTTGAAGGGTTTTATACAAGAAAATTACAAGAAATAATCAAGACACAAAAAAGGTAGTTAATCGTAACATAATAATAAACTTGATAATAATATATGCTGGGTTGATCATAAGATATAATATAGGGGAAAAGTCACAAAAAGTACAAAAATAATCTTTGAATTGAGCATTTGAGAGTGTATTAATAATAGGGTAGTAGTGGAATAATATTCTAGGTTACTTGGCCTATTTATTGCAGCAATAGATTATGATAACATAAATGTAGCCGGTAAATGAGGATAACAATGTAGTCTGAGATCAGCTAATGTTATTCTGAGGGAGGTCGGGCTATAGGTGCAACACCCTTGACAATGCTACCTGAGTTTACCGCGCCTAGTCTACCTACCACTGCAGCTTTTTACTAAAACGTATTTGGCACATGAAAGTTTATCATACATCACTCTCTAACTTCAGGAAAAATGAAAATAATGTATCATCCATATTAATAATTAAATCAGGTGTAATCGTAAAATAGTAAGTTCATCCAACATGAATCCATGCCATAAGACATAGCACCTTGAAAAAGAAAATCTTATTTGCTCGCAGACAAAATTAAATTCAAAATGATTTCCTTTAATTTAGAAAAAAATGAAACAAAACAAATTCAATCATTACTGATCACCGGATCGAAGAGAAATCCACAGCGGTATTTCTGTTGCCATCATGGCAGTCATATGGTGGAAATCGCTGACAATGTGTAATGACGCTTTGTTATGACAGCCGCTATATTCAGACAGTGGCGATAATAACAATAAGATGTGGGTATTCTTGAGCTGTCTGTACCATATCAGGCTTGTGTTCTTTTATCTTATCCATTGAGAAGTCACACGGATAAAAGACGTGTACCACATACGCAGGCTACAAATATACAGAGTAATAATATAAAAATATATGAAAACATTTAACTGGAAATCTTATCATGTCACACAAAACACTAGTATTTAATCCTTATTCGAGTGGGGCGGATTGTCTGTCCACAACATATATAAAAACCTGGTGCTGACTTTCCAACTATCCAATATCCTTTTTTTTGAAACTACAGGTTTTCTGTGAATATGCTATTTAGTTTTTGTGAGTCTCATTTAAAACTACTCCATTATAAACCGCGTGGTTTCTGCAAGAGTTTCAATAAATTCTTATCTCATCTTATATCAATACCACTAAAAAACCTTTTAAGGAATGGATCCGCTTTATGAATACTAGCTTAGCATTATTAAAGCTTACCTCATGGCCGCCTGGTTTGGGGACATTTATTATACCAGCAGCACCTTTCTCTTTGAGATAATCGATGAAGCCGGCTTGTAGACTCGAGGTCTGATGAGGGTCTAACAGTTTACCATCTCTGGATGGTAAGGCCAAAAGAATACAGAAGTCGTCTTTCATCTGCAAAGAAAAAATAATGTACTTAACAACTGGTGAGGCAACATATGTCTTCCTGACGAGTAAAGCCCACAATCACTAAGCCCATTCACTCTGCCGTTTAAGGAGACCCTTGTGAATTGCCATTATTTATTAGCATTGCAAAAAAAAGCTCACAGCAATGTAACAATGTTGTTCTATTCATAAAGGCGCCTATCATTTTTCGTATTTTTAGAAACCCACCTCCATTTTTCTATCGACCCCATCGAGTTGCTGCCTCTCAAGCCTCATTCTCTGAACAATCCTGAGCAGACATAATCCTTCCTCCTCAGCCGGGAGAGCCAGCTCTGGTAAAGACTGGTTACCACACAGAAAAAACATCTCCACTCCGGCTAGTTCTGTCTTCAATGCCAGGGTACCTTTAAGTAGATGCGGCGTGACGTGAGTTCGGAAGTTTCGAAACACCACACTCAGAAAAATAGGAGGATGGAAAACCAGTTTCTGGCGGTAAGAAAGATGTGGGTTTCCGGAGATTACGATTGGGAATGGAACTGGATCCTAGCTACCATTAATTACGAAAAATACAAGATCATTGACACTTAACAAACATGTATGGCCGCAAACAACACTTCTCAAGGGTGTTAATTAATGTATATATTATATATATGGTTATATTATAAAGCCAATAGAACGAGGACATTAACTGTGTCTTTCCTGACAGTTAGATAGAGTTAGTGAGACTGGAATATATGATGAGTCAGGCATACCTTGCCACACTACTGGAGATCCGTGCATAGCTCGTCTCAGCTGCTCTTCAGGTGATGACTGTGAGAATGGTGAGGCCAATTCCTGCTGAGCCTGATGAAGTGATACGGGGACGCTTGTCACACCCACCGACTTCCTCTCATCGGGTGCTGAATGGTGAGAGTGTGAGGCTACGGGAGGCTGCATCATCTGAAGTCCATGTGGAAGAGGACTGTTCAACGGACTCTGTAAGAATTATGCAATGAAAGTGTTAAATCACGAAACATGAAACAATTGATATTAAGACCGACCAACATCGTACATTCACGCAGTGACAGGGCTTCTTATCACATGGCACAAAAGCGTGAATGGGTTCAACCTCTTGTTGATTGTATGTGAGAGCACGATATCAGTGAGCTATTAAGATAACTTGAGATATATCTGTTGAGACATGTAACACCTATATATGTAATGTATATAAATATATATAATATATCTAACCTGTTGCGCTTGCTGCGCTGCGACAGCCTGCTGATGAAGCTGATGCTGTATCTGCTGATACTGATAATGCTGCATCATCTGGGGATGCATCATAAACGGACGAGGAGCCATGCCTCCCGGCTGATCTGCAGCACCAGGCCAGTGATGAGGCATACCATACGCGGCGGCTGCAGTGGCAGGTGGGAAGTGAGGGGGCCGGGTCATGTGATCACCTCCGGCGTGAGGAAACTGTGAGAATAACATCTCCTGTGACATGGCTGCCGGGTGTGGAGCCATCATAGGCCCTGCTGTCGTCGGCATCATAGTACCAGGTGAATGCTATAAAGACAAGTAACTTACAATTACTCTACGCAAAACACTCTCAATCTGATGGACATGAGATATAACTTCTTGTTCTTGACAAAACCAGGTTAAGTATATGTGGAAAATTTTAAAACTGAGCTGCGGGTATTTCAACTGCATGAATAAAAATAAGTTCCACCAAGTAACGCAAGATTATTTGTACTATGGATATCCCTGCTATTATAGAATACAGCCTTGATAATGCCTTTATACAGCATAGCTCAGACTGACATAAGAGATCTTACCATTGGTGGTTGCTGCTGCTGGAGGGAGCGACCAGGACTTCTTTGTCTCTGCCCAGGCATACCCATTCTGCTGTTATCTCTGCTGGCAGCTGTAAATAATCACAGAACAATAAAATATCATTATATAATTCCAAAAAGAAAAGGTTTAATTAAACCGTGTCATTTCCCTGGATATAGAAGTAAAGTGTTACGGGATTGTTAGTAGAGCTATAGGGTGCTAAATAGGCAACTCAGCGCAAAGACCTGGAGTACAAAATGTAGTCAGGCACAACATGAGATTCTACTGTTCACAACACAGTCTGACAGTGTATGTATGAAAAAGAATTATCTTAATTTTCTCCAGACATATCATTTGTTTCCAGACAAAGCCTGTAAAAACATATCAGCACATTGATGTAGTCACAGCTCGGAAATGTCGAAACATAACACGACCATAACACGACGTACTGACTTCTTACATACACACATCATTCTGTCATAATAAAATGTGATTGTTTTGACTGATTTTGACATTGTAGCAGAGACTGTTTGTAGTATCTTTGAAGGCACTCATTGTTCTAATAGAAACAGACTGAGAAAATCTTAGTCTCGTCTTTCACCAAGTCGAACTTTATTGGAAATTCCCTAAAGCAGGATACAATCAGACTCAGACCCATAGCGCGGGATGTGTTAATTGTGAGGCTCTAACCCATTAAAGAAATAAAGGAAAACCAACCAGCAATACGATAAAGTTGTTGTAGTTTTGACACTGAAGCAATGGAAGAATGATCGTGGCCTAACATAACTCTAGGAGGTTGTGGTGAGTTTGACATAACTTGACCATTGCTGTCATTACACCCTGGTATCATTGTCTTATTGGCAGCAGCAGAAGCAGCAGTTGATGACACTGGTGACTGTCCTGCTGATAACCGAGGATGACAGAAATGAGCAAACTTCTTCTGATTAATATTCACAAGTTTGCTCGTGGAGAGATAGTCCTTTTTGCGTAGTTTGTGGCGCAAGGCAGTTAGCTGCTGTAGATGGTAATTTAGCTAATGTGAGATTGTTGTTATTATGAGGGAAGTTCAGCCGCCTAGTGAGTGGTTGATGTCGGTAGCCAACCAGTAAAGAGTCTCTCTTCATAACCGACATGATAGAATCAATCCGCCAAGAATACAAAATTCCACCTCAGACTCAGTATCAAATGAAGATCTTTCTAAATGCGTCTTTCCTTTGATGAAACTTAGATAACAACTGTTCTGATGAGAATGTAGAAAAGCTTTGACATAAACTGTCAAATCATGTCAGATATATAGGTGAGAACCTGAATGAAACATCACACCTCCCTCTCGCAGCAGCGGTATAATGCGGCAAATTCCAGAGTTACAATAATAATGCTAGGCCCCCTGAAGAGCATATTAATAGATTGGAGAAATGATACACTGCACCTACATCGCATCAAGTTACTAAGAGAATAAAAATAACCTGCGATGCATTGGTGTGGCACCCCTTTCATTCACCAGAAGAGTAGGTTAATTGTCCATGGCCGCATGGCTCGTTCCGCTCAGCCTATTAGGTTCTGATGAGAGATGCGACTTAACCTTCAGTGTTGAGCTTTGGTAACCATACCTTTTTAATTTTGTCCTCACTTTGATGCTTTTTATAACATTTATCTTCTATTTATGAGCTAAGGTGTATTTTGAGGTTTATAAAATGGAGTAAAAAGGAATATATAGTTTTGTTATTTCAATTTTAGCTTAGGTTTAGTGTGGTAATGTTGAATAGTCTTTTTTACTATGATGGTTAGCATATTTTATAGTGACAGCATCATGTTCAGTTTTTGGCACCAACTTTTGCTTGTAGTTTCACTGAACCAAAATAAATAATGTGGAATATTCACCCCATATAATGTACCTTATGCACCACAGTAAATGATCAGCTCAATTAGCTATGGAGTATATTTTACGACAACGCCAGGTTGTTATCCTTCTAACAAATCACACAACCAGAACATCGTGTTTAACCAAGAACAAGTCATCCTCTTGAAGTTACACCATGTCGAGTCGTGTCATAGAGAGTTTGTAACAAATAAGGGTTCAAGTATTATACATTACAGCCTGAAAACTTAACATCTTGTGGAACGGACCAATCAACTCTCATCTCAATATAACCTTAAAGCTCAGACACACAATAGATGATACTGTTTGTGAAATGAGTGACTTGCGATAGAAGTGAAGCTCTAAAACCTTATTTCAAATATTAGGAGACAAAGTATGAGAGTTTTAAGGTACAAATAGGTGTAAATGGTCAGAACAAGATTCAAACATTCTCGTATCTTGGTAGCCTCCGAATACCGCTGAGCCAACTTCTACACAAGCTAATTGCTATCACCTAAAAGTAATCTACTGCTTGAACTTGGAATTGAATTGGAAACTGCTTTAGCCATACCAGAAAGTTGTAGATGCTTATTTCCAGGAATATACATGATGTCAAAAACTTCAAAATTAGATGATATATATCTGAGCCCACATACCTGCAGATTGATGTGCCATCATATCTATAGGAGCATTGAAGTCCCTCTGTAAATAGAAAATTAATAATGCTTATATGGTCCAGAAGAATAGATTTGGAGGCATATTGACTATTTTGGGGCAAAGTATTGAAGAAACTGTTTTGGCATCAGAAGATTTAAACACTTGTCTGCTATAGGTAACACTAGAAAAGATTCCAGTTTGTGAGTCTTATCAGCATAACATTGACATAAAAATGCAAAATAATAATAATAATAATAATAATAATAATAAATAAAATGTCCCTTAATTCTGTCAGACATACCTTATTCTGTGGATGTAGAGATTTCTGTATGTGTTTATCGATGTGAGACTCCCATGTCTGCTCACCCTGTGGAGGCTGCTCACCCCGCTGACCCCTACCGCCTGCTGACTGTGCCGAAGCCAGTTGCTGAGCGGCATTGTTTGATGTTGTACTGGAAGAGGGTGAGGGCAGTGCTGTGTTAGACATTCCAATGGTTGGCTGCTGGGGTTGTAGAGGAAAGCTGGCAGGGTTGGACAGTTTGTTGGGAGAGTTTGTTGCGCTGTCCGTACTAGAGCTGGAAGAGAGCTGCTGTGAAAAGAACAATGAAGTTGGTCATAACTTGAAAGTATGGTTTTAAGAATTACCTCCAAAATGGATGTCACTGGGCTGTAGAGAGGGTATCACATCACTAAAACAATTTTTTTGTAAGGACTGCATCAACTAATTCACGATAATAACCTTACACATGTGGCAAAATCTCATAGCTACAATTTGAAGACCAACTAGACTAGAGAGAAACTAATATCATCTGCTACTAATGGAAGATATTAAATCAGATAAGATCGAATGTTCAAGGGGGATGACTTACCCTGTTGAGATGTGCAGGGTAGTGTTTTCCAGCTTCACTACTAGTACTGCTGCTCAGATGTCGTCTCTTACTATCTAATGCTGCCGCTGTGGTAGAAGAATCTCCTGCTCCGATAGAGGCTGATGTATGAGATAATGCTCCAAGAGAAGTAGCGGCTACAGAGTGATGTGAGTTGTGATTTGATGTAAAGTTATCGGCTGCTGATGTGTCCGAGTACATAGACATACTATTGTTAGGAGCGACAGACACTACAAATCGTAATGTTAAAGTTAATATTGTATGAACTAGTACGCAGTGGCAATAACTAGCCAAGTAAAATATATCAAAAAAGACACACAACACTTAATTAGATATGGTGTTGAAGCTTGGCTAAAAGCAATACTGTGGAATCTACCGACGGTCACAAAGTAAGAAGAGACATTGCATAAAACTGTTATCAAGGCAAAGAAAACTCTACTGTGCGACAGCGTTCTAGATATTTAGTGCAAGTGATCTGAACTCACGGGGAGTGTGACTTGCTATCTAATGTCAAACCTAAGAATGTCACACTATGTGGCTGTGGTAAATGACATTGGTGAAAAAGGAATCCGGGCTTGAACTAGATATAACAGAACAGGAAATGATGACATTACTACAACAAATACACAGCAGAGGGGCATGAACATAATGATTATTCACCTTTAGGTTTAGTTTGGTAGGGATCCATTGAGTTAAAGTCGGACACTGTGGCCGGCAGCATTAAGCTTTCTGGCAGGGGTGGTGAGGGGGAATGGGTTATGAGGGGTGGGGTACTGGGTAGTGAACCCTCTGAATGGTGAACTGGTACAACTGATGGGATCTGTATATGATTGCTAGTTGGCAGAGGTGGAGTAGTGGTCTCGTTAGATGGTGAAGCGGAATTGTTATCTGAAGGCACGTCTGTAAACACACAAAACAAAAAATTCCACACTGAATCATAAAATAACTATAGTTACAACATAAATGTGCCACTTAATGAGGAGGAAAGGAACAACACACATTGCACACAGTGGAAAGATATTAGATAAACTTTGAATCTTATACAAATTAAAATGTCTCAGTTGTGGCAATTTAGTGATACTGGAACATAATATTATGGGAAAAAACCATCACTTCCATAGGCTCAAACCTTGGGTATACTATTATACCCATAAACATAATAATATATAACAATATAATTTGTCATGATTTTACAACTACATACTATAAACTATTGAAATGAAACTGATATTCTACATATACAGCCATCCGTATACAAATAGTTTACTGTAAACTGAACATTACCTTGAATAGGCATGGAGAATGGCTGAGGCTCATCGAGGCTGGTAGCAGACAGAGGTGGGCTCTTCATGTCGCTCTGAGGAGTAGGTGGTGCTGACCTCTTGTATGGTGGTGCTGTGCTGTCAGATGATGAGCTGGTGGTAAGTTGTCTTTTCCTACTCTTAGCCTGAGATCTGAATGGTGGAGAGAGAGGTGGCGGAGAATTGCTGTACCCCCGTGTACGAGTAAACTCCCCTCTGGACACTGCAGTGATCACCTCATCAATGTGACGTGACACATCTTCAGAAGTTACTCTGTGAGATTTGTGCGCTGCTCTCTTATGATGTGGTAAGTGTTCCTCTTCCGAGTCAGATTTTAATGGCTTCGTGGGGATGATAATATCGGATCGTATGAAATCCTCGGATATGTGTAACCTTGACTCCTCCTCATCATCATCCTCATCGTCTGCTGCTGTGGTATCAGGCTGGTGGTTCGAGACCTCCGCTGCTGCTTCGTTTATCATTCTGCCACTCTATATAAACGTAATGAGACAAGTAAGGAAAAGCACTTGAGCTTATATGTCATAGCACAGAATGTAAGCTTTAGAAAATACCAGCGATTAAATTTTAGGTATCTTTAATCAACAGTATATCACACTTTTATTAACATACCTGATGTTCAGGGTTAGGATGTGAAGCCATATCATCAGCTGATGACTCTGTGACACTATGACTATCTCCACCCATGAGTGCTGCTACAGCAGCGGAGTCCTCCTCCACACCAGGCGGCTCATGTACAGCCTCTGTATCCTCATGGTCAGCATGTGTTAGAGTGGGGGACGGTAAGGTGGCCTCCTCAATCACAGGCTCCTCTTCCACCAGCTCAGCAGATACAGGTGCTGGCGGCTCATCAATCAACAGTGACACAGCTACATAAAGAGAAAATTTTATGTTTATGTACAATACAGGGTTAACTAGTTACGGTACCTGGTTAACGAGAACCGTGGTGGCAGTAAATAGGAGACATGAAGATGGGCGTCATTATTCATAAAGATGTTGCGCAAGTCTGCAAACCCCAGTAGTCTGTCTACTGGAAAGGTTTTCAGCCGATTATACAGATAACATCTCACATCTTACTAGATGGTGTGATAATGATAATGCTTGTTTTGTTTTAATATATATTTACATGAGAGATAGAAATACGAGTCGGTGGGATAATTCCTATCCAGGCAAATGTGACAGAGGAGGGAAATAGCCAGTAAATGACAGAAAACTCCCAAGCAGCTTTTACAGATAAAAAATTTGCAAGTCAAGTACATTGACAACTTGCCGGCCAAAAAGACTGGCCTGTGAAAACCAGGGAGGGAAGATTGCAAGATAGTAAGGTATCAATTTTTCTAGTATATTGTTTCAGAGGAAAAACAATCACCAAATCAACTTCAACTTTATGACATTGACAAGCACGCCAATCATCGAAGACACACAATATTGTACCCTGTATACACGTGAACGGTGATTTTACCATGCATACCTTGTGAGTAGTTACTGCCAGCAGTTTGTGATGACGGATCATATGACTGACGCAGAGTAGAGGTGTTATCCATATCATATTCTTGTTTATCAGGACTCATCGATAGCTCTGGGGTTAGTGGCCGTTTGACTTCAGGTTTAGGCCTGGCGTTACGCACACCCTTAGGTTTCCTCTTAGGCTGAGGAATTGGCTTCTTGGGAACCGGAGCATTCATGGTCTGCAACAAACAAATATTTTATTGTCACTGTGTCACTGTCAATATCTTGCAAATGAGTCTCGAAAGAAATGAAGACACAGAATAAGACAAAATAACAAATAACGTCAAAATGTGAATGAGAAACAAACACAGAAGATAATTACAGGACGGCAATAAGCATATCCTAGTCTGGCAGCAATACGGTTACTCCTTCTGCTCACTGCAAACTTCTACAATCCCATACAAAGTGCCTAGACACATTAATATCGTAGGGTCAACATATGTCTTCAGCACTATACAAGCACTTTATATATTTTAGTAATTTGAGCAGTTGGATTGATATAAGTTAGCAACTTCCAATCTTATATCCTCGCACACTTATATAATGACAACATATTTGTGTAAGACCTGACTATTAGGCTCTGGTCGGTCGCACCAATCAAATGTTGTTAACACGCCTGCTGGAAAACAAACCAGTCCTGACCAGCTTGTGTCATTAAGCGTTTGCAATTTCACAGAATCCAACCCGGTGAGAGGTGCAAGTACAATATACCTGTTTTGAAGAAAATGTGTCATCAACACTAATGGTGGCTTCTCATGATTAACACACAGGCCTTCACACCACTGGTCTTACGCTGATCTCATCCCCGGCCCATAACATGTCAACAACATCACAATGGAAAATTAAGTAATCCCTAAAACTCATATGGCGTGATGTCAACTAGGATATCAAATAAGAGAACTTACTCTGACTCCAGTGTTAGATCCGGATGAGCTGCTACTATCACTATCAGAGTCACTGCTACTGGAGCTAGATCCGCTGCCACTACTACTCGAGCTAGAGCCGGATCCGCTGCCGCTACTTGAGCTGCTGCCTCCTGTCTTCACAGGCGTAGCCTTCTTAGCTGCCGCTGACTTCTGTTGCGCTGCCTTCTTTGTAGCTGCCGAGGCGGTGGAACGAGAAGCTGTAGGTTTTTTGGATGCAGTCTGTTTTTTATTAGCCGCTGGTGTAAGAGGTTTGGTAGGTTGGGACACTTCCTCTGATGTGTCTTCTAGATGGTTGGAAGTCTTCTACAGAGTGGCAAAACATTGATTCAATAAAAAAAAAACCAAGGCCACTCCAACGAAAAGTAAAATGATAGAATTATGTTACGTCATATATATTCAGCCCAATGTAATAATGACAGCATCACAAACCTGTCGTTTAGCTGCAGCGGTTTTTGTCTGTCTTTTTCCCTTTTGTTTAGCTGGAGCACCGACAGCATTCCTTTTATTCATGGCAGTAACAGATTTCGTCTCTTCTTCTTCAGAATCAGAACTAGAGCTATCTTCATCTGGTGTTGTGACAGGACGTTTGGATGTAGCAGTAGCCTAGAATCAGGAAAAGAATTTGTTTACAGTTTCTCCTTTGCTGGTGATCAAGTTTCAACACAAATATTTAAATTGAGCAGCTGTACCAATGTCATCAAGAGTAAGCCTGACCGATCCGTACATGTATATACACATCATATCCCTACACAAACCCTACACATATTCCCATATCATCATACCTTGGGTTTCTGTTGAGCTGTTGCAGTCGCAGCAGAACTAGTAGCTTTCTTTTTTCCTGCCGCTGTGGCATTCTCAGCTGCTTTCTTCTTACTGGCGTCGTTAGCAGCAGGCTTTCTGCGCCTCCACAGATTAGCTATCACCTGCTGTTTAGTGGCGTCTCCCTTCTTGTCTGCACTTTCTTCACTGCTGTCATCACTGTCATCTGAATCATCTGATAGTTTTGGTGTTGAGGGAAGTTTCTTCTGTAATCAAACCCCAAACAAATAGGATATAAGATCTTAATGTCTCTTTGACACACTACTCAACTCCGAAACCATTTTTTTTCAATTGCAAGAAAATATATTACTTGCACAGCAGGCTGATTTGGCCCAATAACAAGGAGAAGAGTCATAATTGTGAATTTCCTAATACACAGCTTGTCGTAAAACAAATATGCAGTACATACCTCCTGTTTTACAGCTGGGGCAGGTGCTTTCTTCTCCTGCTTCTTAACTGAGGTTGGCTTACTATTCTTCCTTGGTGGTCTCTCTGGTGACCTATCCTCACTATCTGTTGTTGTTGCTATAACAGGTTTCCTAATGCCCTCAGACTTAACCTTAGCACTAGGCTGTCGTGTAGGTGAGGACATAGGGGACGGACGTGTACTCCCCTCTTCTTCCTCATTGTTGTCATCATCATCACTCTCTGATGAGCTGCTAGAACTTGAAGATGAGGATGAGTCTTCACTGCCATCTTTACTGCTTATAATAATAATATAATGAGGTAAGTTAAGCAAAGATGCACAAACATACCTACTATAGCGGAGTAAAGTATTTGCAGTATGAAAAGTTCGCCTTTTCGCACAAGCTTTAGATTTTACATTGTGAAGATTCCTGCCTCAGCTAGCCAAAATACATGCCAGCTAACATTTAGTCACCCCGAACAAGCTAAACTGAACTCTAACATTCACATCACTAGTGTATGTTGAAATTTATCATGTATCATTGTTATCATTTTGAAATTTGCAAACATTCTTCTTAGTGAGCAACAATATACACTGTTCATCGAACTGTATACAAGATTCAGAGTTGACAATGGATCATAATGAGCAGATGACGTTATGTTATATTATAGAGTTGAAGTGACATGAGTCACAAAGCCAGTTACCTTTTCCTCTTAGATAAGCCCTTCTTCCCTTTCCTCTTTTTCTTGTTTTTCGCATTAGCAGCCGCCTTAGCCGACGGAGCTCTCTTCCTCTTCACTTTATCATACATTGACTCAAAGTAGTAAGGAGCATACTCAGCCATCCAGTTAGCCTTCTCATCCTCTGTCTTCTCTTGACCCTCTGGTCCTGTGGGTGACATGGAGTCACGCTGCCGATCTGAGCTGTCACTGCTGTCAGAGCTCGAGGACTTGTGTACCCGGGTAGGGGCCCTCAGCTCCTCCTCCTTACTGTCAGAGTCAGACTCAGAGTCTGTATCCACTACTCGACCCTTCTTAGCTGACGCCAGCTTACTGCTCGCTCTCTTCAGCTGCTTCTTCTTCTCAGCCTTTTTGAGGCTTTTCTTGTCATTTTTAGATACATTGGTCTTCGAAGAAGATTTTGAGGATTTCTTGGCTTTAGCAGTGAGGTCATTAGAAGAGGACTTTTTCTTGCTCTTACTCAGCAAGGAGGGTACAGGTTTGATCTCCTCCTCAGTGTCCGATGACCTGAGCGCTGCTGCTGTCTCCCGCTCTCGCTGAAGCTCAGCCTGACGCCGCTCAGCTTCCTTTCTCTCTGCTGCCTCCGTCTCCGCAGCCCGCTGACGCTCGAGCTCTCGCTGCCTCTTCTCGGCCTCTTCTCTTTCTCGTCTTGCTCTCTCCTGTCTTTCCTTTTCTTCTCTCTGCCTCTCAGCTTCCCTCTCCGCCTCCAGCCTCTGCTGCGCAGCCGCCTCCTCCCTCTGTTCACGTTCTTTCTGTTCGCGTTCTTTCTGTTCACGTTCTCTCTGTTCACGTTCTTTCTGTTCACGTTCTCTCTGTTCGCGTTCTTTCTGTTCGCGTTCTTTCTCCTTATCGCGCTTCTCTTTCTTTTTCTTCTCTTTGTGATTATCTGATTTATCAGTCTTTGTATTTGACTCTGTCTTTGAAACTTTCAGTTCATTTTTTTCTGACTTGAGTTTACTAGAGGAGTCACTTTTATCAGCTTTCTCTAATTTGGTTTTAGAATCAGATTTCTCCGCTTTCTCGGCTTTCTCAGATTTTTTATCTTTATTTTTCTCATGCTTCTTATCCTTTGAATGTTTGTCTTTTTTCTCTTTCTCTTTCTTCTCAGTTTCGAGTTTTGAACTTTCCTTCTCTGCTTTCTCAGAGGCAGATATCCTTACAGCAGTGTTTTTAGTTGTTGACGAGTTTTTATTTTTATTGTCTGTACTGCTGGTACTGATCACTGCATTGTCATCAGGCTTAAATAAATCCACGTGTGGTTTGAAGTCATGCTTGCTGCGTTTACTTGATGAGGTAGTTATTGGTTTTGGTTCGTGTTTTATTTCAGTCTGACGACCAAATGATGATTCATACGCAGAGTGATCAGGTTTCTCCTGTTTAACTGGTGGAGGATACTCGTAACGACTTATTGAGGACTCCTATAAAATAAACCATCCATATATCAAACTTTCACATGGCAATATTCAGCGACTAGTTTGTAATGTGTGAGAATGATCTAAGATGGGAAATTCAACTACATGAACAAAGAGGTAAAGAATCAATACAGTCAATACTAAGAGAATAGTAGCAACAACGAGACAACTGTAACACCATATCAAATGGAGTGTTATAAAATCCAGACCCATTCATAAGATTATTTTACCCATGAAACGTGACACTGTGCCTGTTAAATAACAAATCTGATGTTGTATTAGAGCCGTGGCCTTGGGGGCCGTCAGACGGTTGGCCGTCGGACAGCAGCAAGAGTCTGTGGGGCTCAGACTAGCCTCATACAACAGTCACAAGGCCCAACATTTACACTGTTTGATAATAATAATGTAATAATGTCTATGGTCACACCTTACTCAACACTCACACATTTCCATCAAGGACCTCATAAATATTATAATATCTGTTTTGTTTTCCATCTAACCTAGTCACTCGCACCTAGAGGTGTTATGAGATTCGCATTCTAGTCATATTTGTGCCCTTGCTGAAATTCTATTTATCCAATTGGCAGTGGAAAATTTTGCAAACCAACTTTAATACTCAAAATATTCTGTCACCCACTCACTTTTTTCACAGCTGACACAGCATCGGTAAGGTTCACATTCTCTTGGTTGTCTTGTTTGACTTCTAGTGGTCTGACCTCTGCTATTAAAGGTTGAGTTTTACTATCACCACCCATCAGTGCTGATCTGTGGTCTGATCCGGTCCATAGAGGTGGTCTGCTCTCAGAACTACTACCCCTCCTCAGTATACCTGCAACAAAACAAACTATTACTGTTGTTCCCAAAATTTCATTGACAACAAATGACAGTTCAGTAATTGCCCATAGTTTATATATGCAAACATCCATTAGCTGATCACCCGATCACACTCTTCTGAGAAATCCAGCTATCTGCTAGCATCACCTCAAATCTAGATAAAGCTAGCAGCTTTTAACCGGAGTGATGAGAAGAGCAGACTTGTCTGAGGTTGACTAACCTTTGGGTGGTAGACTGGCGGCGGGTGAATCTATAGACTGTTTCCAGCTCTCCCCTACAGCTGTTATACTGGCCGATAATACTCTGGATGTAACATTAGGTGATATAGGAGCCACCTCCTTATTATATAATGACTTGTTCTTCAGTGTGGCGCCTGTAATGCCTTGTAACCGTTCTCGCTGTCAATAGTAATAATTATACATCATTATGTTACTGTGGCAAGTTTCACCAACGCTATTATTCAGCGTGTTTAACCTCTACTGCCTCAACATTTACTATATTATTGACAAATTTTAAGTCAAAGAAGTGCATGCGGCACATGGCTAGAGGCCTTACATTTATATCACCAACACATAATGCTGTGATAATAAACAAGATCTTAATTAGTTTTCTTATATCCAGAATTAACTTTCAAAGTAATTAATAAGTTGAGAACTTACAGCAGGTGTGAGGGGGTCATTAGAGTTTGTATCCGAGGTGGTACTATCCAGATATGAGGAGGAGCCAGGTACTGATAGAGTCAGAGGTGTTAGTGGAGTTATCAGGGTCCCAGGTGCTGTGGTACCTGAGTAACCTTCCAACCGCCTACCGTCCTACAACATGGGAGCATGCCGACTATGACATCAGACTTACATGCGCGAGAACTTCACGTTACAAATTAAATTTGTAATTCAAAAGCCACCTGCTGCCCGATTTCATTTTATATAACTGATGAAATAAATGCATTACAAGGCAATATGCTGGCAGAGTGGTAAGGTTGCAACGATAACAACAAACAAGAGTATCACAGTGAGCAAAACAAGACAGTCTCACAACTTATCAATATGAGATAAATTTAAATCCCTTGCTGTGGAAAGTCAATATAAATACTTACATGGTCAAACGCACTGGGTCTGGTGGACCAGGCGGAGGAGAGTGCACTTGTACTTGTACTGGCCAGAGAGGAAGACGTACTGTTACTGGTGATAGAGGTCGATGAGCTTAGTGCTGTGTTAACACACCCCGAGCTGTCTATCTTAGGTCTGTAAATTAATAATAGGATGGGCTATATATGTATACACTATGAATGAATGCAAATAATGAAATGCTGTGAAAAAGTCATGCATATCACATTGCTAAATGCACAGGGAGAAATGTGTAACCTACTGTTAATACGAGCTGGCTTCAAGGTACAAAATGTATACTGCAGCTTCAAACTGCAGCCTAGCTTATCTACAGGAAGGATTTCCACAAATATAACTGAGATATAGACCGGGACATACCGTTTGACTATTCTGTATTTACTGAGATCTATAGGAGGTCTGATATCTTTAGGAGCCTGAGATATGGCCTTATCAGCTATGGTAATTTTCTCGTTAAGTTTACGAATTCTCTCTTGTATATCTCTGGACGTGGGAGATAATCCACCATCGTTATCTTCTGTGTCATCATCATCAACATCTAATCATAAAATATTATCAATAAATTACACTGATACGTTCACTTATACTTACATTCAACAATACTTACATATTCACATACCATAGAGGAGTAAATATTAGCCTGAGTTTAGCTTAGCTAGCATGGGGTGACTTAATGTTAGCTAGCATGGGGTGACTTAATGTTAGCTCGCACTAATTTACTAAGGATGGAGGTTATAAAAGATATTTAGGTCGAGTCAGCAAGCCATAATTATCACTATTTATAGCAAATACCTCAACTCCTCTGGTGTATTTGACTTTTGATTATTACTACCATACTAATACAGCGATTACAAGACAAAAGGTCAAAAGTTTCAATGTAAGATGATGTGACCGAAATCTAACAAATTTGTGGGGAGAGCCACAAAGCTGCTAAAATAACTAAGATGAGTAATTCACCTTCAGATGATGAGACATGAGGGTATAACTCCCATCATGTATGTAAGAACGGGAAACACAACACATCATATACACGCACCTGTTTTGATGATGGGTATCCTCTCAGTAGAGAAATCAGAGAAAGGTTTAATAGCTGGAGATGGCAGAGCAGGACTAGATAATGGTGACTCCATAGAGTGACGTTTCATACTCGGACTTCGTGGTGACTGCATTAGTGAGGCGGCAAACTTTGGTAATGCTAAGTCACAGGGCTTAGTGATAGACATACAAGTACGTGCTCTCAGGGTATCTGTAATCATAATTACACCATGAACATATACATAGTAAATCGTTCCAAGAGTTGGATACAACAAGTATTCAAGATGCATAGATGTTGACGCCGATTATGAATGGATTGCGTTATTTTTTACACTCCCCCAAGTTGCAAATCAGTCCGAAGTCATCAGTTCTTTATCCCATAATTATTATAATTTGATCTTGGTCAATTACCACTCATCCATTATGCATATCTAATTGGCAAACAAAATAACAGAAATTACTCCATTAACAACACAGAAGGTAATACGATTGACTCACCCCAGAGCTGAAGTACTTGTTCTCTAGGTGGACCGTCACCATTAATGGGGATTTCATCCGGTCCTCCTTTTGGGTTCACAGATCTGTATGACCTAAAAGAAAACAGACATATAATACAACAACACAATACGACCTCTATCAACCACTAAATTATTATATTATATGGTTCCACATTCCTGTTAACATGTGGTATATTAACAAAGTGGGATTAAAGGTTTTCATACCTGTCTTTATCCGATTTTCTCTTCTTGAACATGGCGTTATTATGTGGAGGTGACGCTGCCAGACATTTCTCCACTGATGCTGACACGCTCTTCCTGGCTGGTAGGGGCTGACCGGGTACTCCAGCTGCTCCTGCTGGACCTACCGGTGTCGATGATGAGGAAGCTGCTGCTGCTGCGGTTGACATTGTGTTATTACTAGAGGCGGAGCTTGAGGTGGTAGCGGTGGGCGGGTTTAGTTGACTGTTAGATGATATAGAGCTGACTGATTGTGTACGGAATCTCTCATACTGTCCTCTTATAGAGAGTCGGGCATCAAGAGACTCACGAGAAGCTAAATCTGTCTGTAATACATAGCAGACCAAGTTTACTATTACAAGGATTTCATGCAGTGTACTTTTATCAAAAAATGATACAAGATTTCCCTATCACAGAACACAATACATATCAGCAAGTTAACAGTTACTATTTATAATGACAAGGAGTAATCGATTAACTTTTGACCCTATTCAAATAGCACAGACACAGCATGATACACCAGAAGTTTAAGAACTTTAGAACGTTATGGTGAGTACTAGAAAAACCTACCAGAGATATATTATTGATGTCATCTTTGTTGCCGGGATAAGAGTTAGGAGCAGGCACCATGGACGGAATGTTTGAGGGTGGTGCCGGATCGCTCCAAATTTGTGAAGATCTTGCCGCTAGTGTACTGTTGTTTTCCGAGGCAACAACTGAATCAGAGTTTGGAGTTGCGTCGCCACCTGGACTGTCATTCTCCAATCCCTGTAAATAAAACAAAACATAATATCAGCGAGAACTTAGTTTGGCATTAATGGCTGAAAGAACTCGTATGTTTATTTATTGATGGCTTCTCTAGCTATACAAGCATTAGATTATATAAATTTTGGTAAATGTACGATTGATTCCACAGAGTCATTAATAGAGGGATACACACCTTAAGTTGAGAGAGTAACTCTATTCTTTTACGCTGCAGCTCATCCATATGATCTCCTACACTGGCGTTAGACTCAACATCACTATCTCGGCTGCTCGCCGGAGTATTACCTGCGGAGTTCTTCTGTAACTCTGACACACGAGAGCCACGTCCTGCTTGTGAGGCATGGCCGCCGCGAGATGAGGTTAGTCCACGCCTCCAATCATCACGCCTGTTAGGTCTATCTCCGTCTGTAAGGGAGAGGTACAGGTCATTTAACACAATGATCACTATTTAACACAAATATAAAAAAAATAAGGCACTATTTATTATCACATTGGCAAAAAATTTCACCAAATTTGCCAGGTATTTTCTGTAAGGATAAGCTTATGATATGATACTAATACATTGTAGCATCATCACAACGTCATGGTGACTATAGAGTGATATCAGGGAGGGTGGTTAAATCTTTAGAGAACTTTGATAAGTGGGAGTTGTCCACTAATTGAACAAATTACTATGAAGTAGACAACTCCAAATATATTTGATGTTCTTTTTTGTTGTATGTGTTATATAGACTCAGTATGACTAGTAAAGCAGACTACTTAGAGGTAGTTTGTTTGGAATAAGAAAATAGCTTACCTCTATTAGATGGACTGAGTGATCGACCCTCATCTCTTGTGGGTGTGCGGGGTGACATGGTACCTTTCCTTGGTGAGCGTGGTGACCTAGGTATCCCTGAGGTAGGTAAACTTGGAGGACTGCGGCTATATCTGCCTCTACTTCGCGATCTAAGAATGCAAAAAAAAAAACAGATCAAATAATAAACCATCCTGAAAAAGATCAGTAACTAGTACTAGTGGTGATTCGTAGACAGATGAGCAGCGTGTCAAAGAAGGTATTTATATTTTTAATCTGACTTCTTCATCTCAAACAGTTTTCCTAATTCCTGAATACTTCAAGGGTGTTAGCAGAGTGCTTAGATATATCTTAGCCAGATTATCCTAGCACTAATCTATTAACATCATTATAGGATTAGCAGTGCATTCTTCTCACAACAAAGCAAACTTATCCATAACATCTTCTAGGTCACATTGAACAGACAATTGTCTCACTGTTCTTCAAGCCAAAAAAGCCCAAACAATAACATTGTTGAGTGTAGTGGCTTCTGGTTGGTAAAAGACAAATAATTATAACAGGTTTGACAAAGCAGCCCCTGAGTACTCACGCAGGCGGGGGAGATCGGCTGAATCTGTGATTACGAGCGACACGAGACGAGGGACTCGGTGATCTACGAGTAGATCTGGGAGATATAGATCGTCTCCTCCGGCTGTATTCATCATATCCGCCTCGAGATCCTATCAAATAAAACCAAGAAATCAAACATACGACATCATATACACATATGTAACGAGTTACATAGCGATATCTTACACCTAATGAGGGGATAGGCAAACAAAGCTTGCAAAAGGCCTATTGAATGGAACAAAAGAACTGGTAAACGTAACGTAACTATCAATATAAACTACCTGCAAAGTAACAATCCCAGAAAAGCTCCTGATATACTAAACAAGAACAAAATAAGCAAAGATAAACTGTGATCATCTGACCGGCCAACAGTTAAACAAACATGTTCTGAGGTTTCCATAGGGAGATATTATTTTAATACAGATGTGCGACACCGTGGTAGGTTTTGACCTGGTATAGGGTCCCGGTTAAACTACCTATAGCGTTGTGCTTTGTTGAGAAGGCAAACTTACCCGGCGAGTCAAATCCGCCTCCTCTGTTTTCTGGTCTAGCTCTGCCCCGCCTCGTATCTAAGGGTGACATACTACCGTTAGTTTCGTTCCATCTGTCCCCGGGTCCACCAGCCCTTTCTCCTCCTGGTACACCCCTGTAATCAGGGGGTCCATTTCGTCTGTCATATCTACCTCCTCCTGATGTGCGATCATTAAATCCGCCTCCGTATCTGTGATGTGATAAACAGATTACAAATGAAATTATTATAATATTTCGCTCCACAGAATTTATATATGTGGCTCTAAATCTTAGAACTAAATGAAGGGAAAAGAAAGATATAAAATGTGCAAAAGGTTTGACTGTTTTATAAATTGACAAAGTCAACATTACATCTTAAAACGCATTTTTCAAAGGCTTACCTTTCATCACCCCTGCCTCTGATCACGTTACCCCTAACATCTCCCCTGTCACCACCTTCAATTCCACCCCTACTGTTACTGTTGTTGTTGTTGAATCGGTCGTTATCCCGTCGAGGTGGCATTGATGGTGGTGCTGGTAGTCCTAGCTTCTCTCGATATTTATCCTGGAAATCCCAGCTTGCAAAGTCAACCTGAAACAAATAATAGTCATTTCCCTCGTGCTGTTTCACTGTCTTCTACCTTTATTATACCTCTTTCAACAGCAAGGACTGTAAAGTCAGCAGTCTTCCGAATGGAAATATTTCATACAGCCTGTACAGCAGTAGATTGGCAAACATGCGTGCTTGCAAAACAACAGAAACCTACTATCAAGGCCTTTACTCCCAACCTCACTGGTAAGCTAACTTATAAACAAAGAGAATTCTACAATCTTGTTAATCAGAAAAACATCATGAAAATAGACACGAGTTACTAACCATGAGTTTTTTATTCATGAATAGAGGCCTGATCTTGAGTTCATTGACTGCATTGACAGCCTGATCTATAGCCTGGAATGTTACTAGAGCTTTCATATCCGCCTTATCCAGTACCACGTCTGTCACCATACCGTATCTGTGGAGGGAGACATAGTATATAAAAGATCATACACAATGTAGGTTTTACCCACCCACTAGTCACTAACACACAGTGAGTGTAACCCATAGAGTTATCCCCTAACTCTACGGCGTAACCTTGTAAGATTTGACATTGTGACAAATATTCAGCGCTGGGAGGGACTGCCCATGAGACCATAAATCTGCACACAGTTTTATTGCAAATAGGTCCAACCTACAACAAGAGTAGCACAAAACCTCATTTGAGCTAATGTCGGCCACAATTATATGAGAGTTGAAGAAGTGACTTTGAATCAAAGGTCAATCAAAATCAGGCAAGTACTGCTGTACCCAGTATAATATCACAGAGTAAGGATATGTCATAGAGTATAAGGTTTATATCCTTATATAAATCGTACTGTGGGTTATATTACACTGCTGGTACAGCAGCAGTAGAGAGTAGTATGTATACAGTGAACTGCTGATTAGTGATAGCTGCAGTGAATAGCAGACACCGCCCAAGGGAGTATTATAGTTAGGTGTAACTGAATAAATTACTTAGTAAATGTAATAATATAGAGGAAAGGTCAATATTCTGGTATTATAAATATAGATTGGCTAGTTTTACATTATCTCCAGTCATAACAGACGGAATAATATATCACAGGCAGTATTATATATTGACTGAGTGAGGTTATCTTTGGGCAGCAGCAGATATATACAATATACACAACCAGCATTGCTGCTGCTGCTGCTGCATGTCCATTAGCTGGCTGTATTTAATGATGAATTCACTTTGGTTTTTTTCTATTACAACACAAGTTATTATTGCTGTGCTTGCCTTTGTGCTGCTGTAACATCTTATGCATGTTCTGATGGCTTTGTTTGATGGCCTATTATACATATAGAGCTAGCAAGATTGGTACAGGGGTATATGATCTAGGAATATGAGGTCCAGATAGCTATTTACTTCAAAAGAGCGGAGCAGTAAAACACAAACCTGCCGAGTATACGTTTGATATGTCCTTCAGTCGCTGTGTCGGGTAGATCGTCAAGCCACACACAGCTTGTCGGCATACTTTTACCAAATCCCAGTTTTATTTTGTTAGCTCCTATGTGTGAGCCATCCTTCTTACGCAGAGCGTTGACCACAGATTTGATATCCCAGTACTGTATAAAGGCGTAAGAGGAAGCTGCACCCTGCTTCTTAATCTCTATATCCTACAAGATTAGAGCAAATAGTGGTTAGTCAAAAATCAGTCTAGTTATACACTCCCTATTTCGACCAACACGGATATATCAGGTTCTACTGTTACAGCAGCGTACTTAGGCTTTTCAGGGCAGATTTATATTCTTGCTCGACGATTTCACAGCTTGTTGCATTATCGCTACACTATGCTGATATCAGCTAGCTCTAAGTTTCCAAAATGCCATTGACCGATATCTTTATTGATTTGAATAAAGTTGTGAAATGTAGTTATACGAGAACAGCAATCATTCCTTTAGCATACCATATGGATGTAAAGCATGAAATATGCACCTACAGCTTAACAATGTACGTAACTAAGCCACATTCCAAAGGGATTTGTTTCAAGAAAAAGTACTCAAGTACTTGTAAAAACTTCATTAATATTTCCCCTTACACTGTCTTGTCTAGTCTAGACAGTGATTAAGAATCCATTAACACAAAACAATTATGACACCTCACCAAAATGTTTAAACTGAAATAAAGTCTAATGCTAGTTGCATACTGGTAAGTGTAGCAATTAGCAAACATTACCACCTTTGCTGCCTTCCTGGTTGACTTAGCTAACAAAATTCAAACCTGGTAGCAGACAGAACTTCGTGGCAACAACATCCCTTTAGTAGAAGTTGATCATGTTAAAATTTACACAGCAGAAGAAAAATATCTCCTGTATCACACAAGAGGTTAGACATAACGAAACTCTCTATAGGCTGAGGTTCTAATCGTTACACTTACAATGACGTCGCCAAATTTTCTGAAATTATCCTTTAGCACAGCGGGCGTTGTGTGAGGCTCCAGATTACCGCAGAATAATGTTCTTGTAGCCTTAGAGTGATACTCATCATACTCTGGCTCATCGGACTCCTCGTCACCACCCTCACACTCAAATCCGGCGTGAGGTTCTACGCGTATCTGTGAACCAAAGAAGTGTTTCTCCTTACTCGCCTCCAAAGCTTTCTCCGCTTCTTCTGGTCTGCAAAGAGAGATGATATATCTTAGTTATCATCACACAACATGTCATACACGCTGACTACCAACGTAGCCTTGTATATCACACTAGCAGCACTGAATACCATGCCAGCCTTCATATCACATCGAATAGTGTAACACTTGGCGATCAGTTCCATGCTTCGGATTGAAATAACAACTTGGTATTATTCCAAGAACTACTCCAATAATAGTCATCATGTGATACGAGGCAGAAATTAGTGCTGCATCATTAAACTTACAGCCAGACGGACAGTGAAGGCTGATGATGGTAGGGTTAATACTGAGGGATAGACAGACTGGTATGTAATGACTTCTCTGTAACAATGTCATACCATACAGTCTGAGATTCATGGCTCTGACCATATCCAGCATAATCCACATCTAAAGTGCTTCTCTTATAGCAAAAAATGTCTCTCTGACCACACAACCCGACAATCCGTTGGCTGATCCATAGACTGAACCCAGAGGCCTTCATCGCATGACATGTGATGTTCAGATACAACCCACTTATCTGTAGCATATGTGCTGAATCAAGTTAACACAATGCTGAACCTCGTTCTTTACATTGCATCAGTATGGATAATATTCATGAGAACTGCCTGCGGAGGGCGATGCTAATTATACAGAAGAAGCCCATACATATCATGTCAAATGTAGCACCATTTACTATACGGAATGCGCACTACCGACCGTAACTGGTCACTTGGTTCCGGAAAGAAACTCTGTACAAAACGTGTTACAACACTGAGCAAGCAAGGATAAATCATTATATCAAAGGAATTAGCATCTCTTTTCGATTTCATTTTCGCAAAGATGCTATTTACACTCTGGTAGATGAACACTCTAGGATAAGCCAATAGGCTATGGGGATATGGTACAACTCTATTATCACATTTAAATTTGTGAGCCTTTGACGTAGGATGTTAAATCTAGATCATCATCAGCGTGGTACTAACTATTACCAGGCTGTTAGTAGGCCATCTAATGAGTCCCATGATAGAAACTGATTCCTCTCCAGTCTATTAACACACCAAACACTGAGTATGTGAATTTTACAGTCAGCACCCAGTAAAGACTTATCAGAATGAATCCAGATTGATCACAAAGAAGATCCTGAAATATCATCCCCAGTAATCTGGCTATCTTTCCTATAAATTTTTTTACAGCTTCTGATCTCCCTTTATTACCAAGCACAAGTTCATCGAGATCGCTTGAACTCATTATGACCTCTCAGTAGGATGTTTTTCTTATAACAACCAATGTGGGACTGTGGCTCATAATATTGAAAGAAGACTATTGAGGTTCACTGCCATGTCACATATAAACTTATGCTAACTGATACAGCCTGCCCATCCTCGCTCTAATCTACCTCATCTATCTATTATCCAAATTCAGGCACATTACTTCCCCACCACAGTGAGCAAAAGGACACCGACGCTTTGGTCTGGTATAAGGTATAGTTTGATACAGCTGCAGCCTTTTCAAAGGCTGTAAAAGTGTAGATGCAGCAGCTTCGTTAAGCTAATTCACCAATTATCTCAAGTTTCCACGAAACACACGATTACACATACACAATAAGTAGATTTTGTCACATTATTCAGATTTGGACACTAAATATGCACCATGTTGATGATCACTGTGCACTGTAGGTACGATGTGTGTATAGTATCTATGTATCGTGCCCTGGTGTGATGTTCTATTTACCTAAGGTCTTCACAAGAAGCATTGCCTTATGAATGCATTTCATCATGTACACTTACATCAGCACGATATACAATATCATAGTCATATTGTTAGCTTACATATAATATGTGGACATGATGTACATAACAATAAGAATTACTTACTTTTTAAAGCTGACTATGGCGAATCTGCTGGCTTCTTTACCTTCTAATACGACTCCTGTCACTTTGCCATGCTTCTTATACTCATGAAATAATCCGTCCCGCAAGCTTGTGTCTGAAATTCAACAAGTTACTCAATATATCACCACTTTAGCTTAACTGGGATATACTACTTAGGGCAGGGTGCAACACAAACAACGTGTAAATCAGTCAAGTAATTCTGATATCCTAAAATAAGTTGTCCCTAGCTTCATTATTCTCACAATCAGCTCTTGATATTGAGATGCCATATCAGATAATCAGCAACAGCAAAACAGAACAGCACACAACCTAAACATCTACTTGTTAACTTTTACTGTGAAGGGTCTGAACAGCAACCTATTGGAAACTCGAGCAAATCTACAATTTGCTAATGACAAAATGTGTAAACTGCTTATCCTAGTGCAGTCAGATACGAGTCCTAGTTTCTTAGATAAACATATGCTCAAATTTTGTTTTCAGACAGCATCAGAATCTAGACTGAGCTAATAGGTCTGACAGCCGCCCACGATCAGATACATGTGCCTCATTGTTTATCTGCGATAAATGGCAGCAGTTTTATCTGACATTTCGGAAAACGGAGATACTGTCTGTTTGCGATCATCTGATAAAAATTATTAGAGGAATAAACTGAACGCCAAGAAACAAGCAGCTGATGAAGTTTATAAATGTGTGACAATTACAGGTTTAATAATACATTATAACACATGGGGTCTTAGAGGAGTCAATGTCCCTATCAACAACCTCTACCAGTCAACGATCTGGACAACCCCACACTGTCAACATTACTCATATAATATATCAGCTACGACTGACAGCTTGTTGGCTGGCTTGATGAAGCATGATCAACCCTACCTAGCAGCAACAAGGAAAACTTACCACTTGGTAGAGAAAACCTTCCTGACAATATCATCCCAGACAGAGTGATAGAGCGAGCGCCTGATCCTCAGAGTGAAGCTCCACTTACTAACAGGCAAAGCCTTACAATTAACGAGTATAACGAGTATAAGAGGCTTAGCTCTATCAATCTTCACCAACCATTAATCAGCAGACTAAGGTCTTATCCTTCGTCATAAATGATTGTTGAGTAGCAAGACGTGGCAACCTGCATAGGCTAGCACAAACAGAAAACTGAGACTGGCATATGAATAGAGTAGGTAGGAGATCCTTTCCCAATCCTATTCACACTACTGCATTATCCACTCAAATTTCTTGCGTCTGTGAGCACACAGCACACTGTATCGCTACAGTGATGGAAATTATTGATTACACAAATATACTCCACTCAGCTGCAACGCCCAGCAGTTATTCTATTATAGCACTTGCATTGTTGTGTCGACACTCTATAATGGCACAGAACAGCTCTCTTGTACAAGAAATACCATTCACGATGCTGACAGGTTTCAATCTTGTACTTGACAAAACAAGCCCAGGGTGTGGCATGAAACAAAAACTAATCAGGCAACTTGAGCTGTTGCAGTAGATATAGTGTCTAATATGACAGTGCCTCACATATAACACATTCTCGGTCATAACTCTACAGCCATAGAACACCTTTTACACCTCAATAATTCCAGAGAATTTTTGGATGAGAAAAACAAAGATTGCATACCATGTCTATAATGATTGATATCAGTATAACATCACTGCGCCTAACCTCTATTATTGTTGAGCCCCTGGAGAGATGTGTTTTCATGCACAGTGTATTTATTATATGCATACATAGAATTATAAATTAGATGAGTTGGAGATATACAATGACTCAGTCATAGGAGTACTGATGAATTGTGGGTACCAATTCATGATTCGAACCATTAACTAATTGCAGAGTTGGGACAAAGTAATGGCAATGAAAGTTTCATGTAATTTAAGAAGGGGAGCTCACAATTTCCCAAAACAAACTTCCCTGTACAGATATATTGTAGGGCAGACAGCACAGAGCTTGTTGATATTGGATAGCAGAGTGATTGGTGAATTTAAAGCCATTTCCAACAATGGGCTTTCAACTCATGTGCATTTTCATTGATGAAGAGCTTCCTACATTATCAAATAATACCGAAATGAGACAGCCAAATAATCCTATAGCAGAGGACAAACCACAACAACAACCTTTGTGACTCAACCAAAGGTGCCCTCGATGCTCGAAAATAGAACAAGCCAAACATCCTCAGACAGCATAGACTGAGATCTTCACGACGAGACCAGAGTCTACATCCTGACTCATAGAACCTAGACTATCATTAACTCCTAGCTGAGTAGTTTATATCCGTACCTGTCACCGTTCCAAGGCTTACCTGAAGATCGTAGTGGTAGGTGTGTGATTTTCACACCTAGATTAGCTCTATTTGGATTCGATTCTACAGCGACAGTGCCACCAGACTTAGACCCGGTATCAGACTTCCGAGATCTACTCGTCCGACTGCTGAAACAACAGAATAGTAATGTTTATCTCATATACTTACACAGTTACCAATTGAAAGTACATCAAGTTCTCAAGTTAGTGTGATAGTATGATCAAACAGGTGGAAACTTGTCCCAGGTAAGGGTGATCCTTTGTCCATAGACATATTCTGAAATCAAAAGTTTATTTCAATATTCACCCATCTTACCTGCGTGAGCTGCCTGTAGAATTAGACCGAGATCTTGATCGACTATGATGTGGGGACTTAGAACGCCCCCGCCTAGTTTGTGTAGGAGATTTAGAGGGTCTTCTTCTGTCTTTAGACTTATCAGAACTTGGCGGTGATTGAGATCTGTGTTTAACAAAGATATGAAATAGGTGGGCATAAAATCATCAATAACATAAATACTCTATCTAACTAAGACCTGACAAAAAATGTGTATTACAGAAATAGCCATAAGCAACATCTCAAAACGTTCCTATTTTGAGCTGCTAATTCCATCCTTCAGCAAAAATTCATCTCCAACACCAGACACACTTGTATGTTTTCTGTTATAATATTACCATTTTGCACTGTTTATCATTATCACTTAGCTTTTGAGAACTTGTATTTATTTTTCATGTTTTCATGCAGTAGTTATATACCATATTTTGCTAATATTTTTTTTATAACGATTTTCTGTTCAGCTATAGACATATTATTTAGAAATTGTTCTGACTAGTACAATGATGAGGCTGTTTTTAGTTTCATAACTTTATTCCAAGAATATCATACAGGAATAAACATCTATATCACATCTATAATATGGCTTGTTTAAAAACCCATTGACAACCATTACCTTATCAATATCGAAAGCCTTGCTATACTTACTGCTATGGATTAGATAGCCAGCGTGTCTAAAATTCCAAACCCATGCCAAAAACATCCTCTCAGCAACAAAATATGACGGTTGCTGAGAAGTATTCAAATACATTGGAAGATTGCCAAGCCACAAACCCATCATTTGAGCATCAACAATAATAATATATGGATGTCCGACATGAGTTAGCATAAGAGGTTTTGAACTGGAGTGGCGCAAAAATACAACGCATGCCAACATAATCATAACAGGGTTGTATCTCTTATTCAATTTTACGTTATCAGCCAAAGCTCCAGACATTCTGCTCAACAATTTTACTCAGAAAGTATAACTTGTTCTCCCTATAATACAACAGGCCTATCATCAAACCAATCCAGTTACCTATTTTGACGAAACAAATAGAGCCAACCATAGACTTATTATACTATATTAGGTCTGCGGAGCCAACTAAACAACCATTGTGCTGGTTGACCAGGCCTGTATTGTTTGAATGATGATAGGCTGGAGTGCCTAACAACTACTCAAATACATGCTTCAATTCAAGCTAGGTAATCAATAATATGCACAATGGTATCTCCTGACTAAAATGACAGGCTTGCAAATACAGCCTTGCCACGTCAGTATATTCAAAATAGCTATACAGCGCTAAGTACTAAGTAGTGTTCTGAAGTTAGGCTTGTGAATAGAAGTCCATTATCATGCTATGTAATCCCAAGGCATAGCGCAGTATAGCTCCATAGAAACTTATCCGACAAGTGAACAGAGCTGTTTGATTCAGATGAATAGTTGGTCAGATCGAATATCCAATTTTACTGTATAATCCTGAGATTTCTTCTTGATAAAATTCTGTTGGATATATCCATAGTTTTTATCCATTACTGTTTGAATATCCATAAGATCCCTGTAAAATGTTAAACATTAACATCAATCTGAACCCAATGTTTTTTGCTACCAAAATAAATTGATCACTTTCAGTCATACAAAACTCACTTCACATTCTACAAGTTAACAATGGAAGTAAAACTTTGAACTTTTTCCCCATTTTTAATAGTCAAGCGCAGTTGCAGTACATGTACTTTGTTCTAATTCATCTGGGAAAAGGCATCTAGTTTTGGAAGAAAAACTAACCAGAGGCCTAGTGAGTCATTTTATAGGTGACATTTTATATACTTATGTATGTAGTGAACTTACCTGATTCAAAATGTACATTAATCCAACTTCTGATGGGCTTGTTAATCCAAAGTTTTTGGAATTCTGGGGATTAACTTGATTCTAACAACCCACCATAAGGTAGATTGCAGAGCAAGTTTATCTGAACCAGAAAACCATAATGCAGAAAATAATAATCCACTGAGCATGAGAAAGCATGAGGTCTAATAATCCACAAGAGAGAAAGAAATATAATCCACTGTCGAGTCAGGAAGGTGGGTGACTCAGTTAATAATCCACAGACTAGAAATCAGACTATCAATAATCCACAGTGAGAGCTAGCAGCGGCAGCAGTTCAGGGTATGTACATCGACAGCACTGCAGGCTAAACAGACTGTCGATGACATTCCTGATGTTGTTCAGCTGTCATACCACCCAACACAAGTAGGTTAATAATCCACAAGAGTCACAGAGAGAGAGTGAGAGATTATAATCCACCAAGTCAGCCTAGTCTGACCAGCTACAGTGAGCCAGCAGACATTAGGCAGGATAGAAGGGGAGTTTGTCAAACTAGTGTTATCACAAAATTTACACAGTTTACACACATTAAACAGAAAGTTTGGTAGAGAAGATTTAAATGTAATCCATAGTAATGGAGGTCAACTGCACTCTAGGCGCTGTATCTGCATTATTAATAATAATCCACTACGGTTCGCTATTGCTTGCATATCCACGGAGTTCATATGTTTAGATTATGTCACAATTTTGGTAGGCATGAGCCTTGTTTGTCATTTTCATGTTGTGCAGTGCTGTTTTTGATTTACTGGTGCGTTGGTGTTGGAGATGGACTTATCCACTGTGTGGAATTATTTGCTCACATGACAAGTTGACAATGCGATTTGTTGTGGAAGGCAGACAGGCGCAGAACAAGCGGTTCAATCTTATAATCCACAGACGATCTCACCGCTGTTCTTTCTGGGGTTTCACTATCGCTGACTGCTTAGCCTCAGTCACTCTTACCCGTTCTTATCCCGGTTAGTGGAGGTCGGGACGGTACCACTGCTTCCCTCTTCTTTAGATGAAGGAGTTTCTTGCTTAGTGACAGCTGTTATTACTGGACAGCGAGGTTCACACCACCGATTGCCAGCAGCGTCACAGAATGCTATCGACAATGGTATTGCTCCATTTAACATCTGATCCTGATTGTAGGCTTGGCTTGCAGCTTTGATATCCGTGAATGCCACAATTCCTTCCACACAATCAGTGTGGTCTTCAAATCTAACAGACTGTACCTTCCCATACCTACAAGTATAGAGATGACTCCACATTATACATTTATCATGCGATGGAACAACCATGTTACATTTTATTTCTTGGCTGAGGGCTAGTTTATAGCACTGGAGGCATATGTCGACAGTGTTAATTGGCAGAGATAAATCTTGTTATGAAGCGAATATCATGGGACTCCAGTTGTATTGATTGGAAGTCAAATGCATGCCTGGCTGCAATTATCACTAACTAAGCTCATAGACCCATAGCAGAGAATAACATAGAGTTCAACATATGGACACCAGAGATAGACTCGAGGGGTTAGTTTTAAACATTGCTATTGATTCAACACGCCATTTGTCTCTCTTTGGCAATGAAACCACTGAAGCAAGTTGTAATGGAAGAGTTATTTCGAAACTAATTACAGACTAGCTATCCTATTTTGTGGGATAATTTATGCCTTGTGGTGTGTCGCAATAAGGAAAACATAGCATGATATGACCTCAAAGTAAGCTTTAGCGTGGAGGGAAACATCAAATCAATCACTATCCAGATAGGACTAGGACTAGCAAGAAGATGAACAAAATGGCTACCCTTATAAATTAAAGAGCCATGCATTTTACTTCAGCATAGCCACTTAGCCACATAGGAAAAACAAAGGTGTTATCACTAGTAAAATCAATATTCAGGCCAAGCTTTGCTAGAATAATAGACCTAGGCACTTGTATATAGATTATTGTGTATTCAGCTATCATTCCTTTCATACTTTGCCTGAATGCTATACAAAGAGCAAACAAAAGCCAAGCCACAGCTACTCAAGCTATGGTATTGAGATGCCAAAGTTGAGATAAACATGTAATTTATATGCAGAGGGTGTGGTATTTGTGGTCAGATAGCATTCCCATGAGAAGAGTCTGTTTGTTAATAAGTTCTCAGCTCATGAGCTTATTTTCCAACCACAAAACCCCATACAAGTAAATGCTAAATTTGCGGGATAGTTTTGGTAGTAAACAACTTATCGCATTTCATGATAAGCTTCATTACTCGATTACCCTTGCGGATTTAGATTGTCCAGCTGTCAGCCATTGAAAGAGTACATATTACTGTAAGTCCCGTAGGGTGGATACGATACAGACTAACTAGATGTGGATCAAGTCACAGGAGTGATTTTGGGCACTACACTATGATCCAACACTAGCGACCCCCCTCCCCCCTCCGGCTCGAGTCTTTTCAATATCTAAGTTATGAAGACTATTTAACATCATGGGAAACTGGATGACAATGCTTTCAATTTGGGATGACCGAATGGTGGAGGAGGAAGCTGTGATATATAAGCCGGTGATGCAACTACAATATTGATTGACTGGACACAACGACGGGATGGCCTGACCCTGTGCTGTATAAATTAGTATGACACCATAGCAGGTGACTTCCATGTGTCAAAGCTAATGTCAGATATTCATTATCAAAATGTCTTTAGGGAAATAAGACAAGACGACAAGACTATACTAATAAACATCGGCCTACAACCTAACTTGGCTTCTTGATGGATGTGTTCAAATGCAAAACTAGCCTATGTGTCAATTTCCCATGCCATTTCTGTCATCATCAAAAACACATTAGTGTAAAGCAAAATATGGAAAGGCAAGTAGTAAGTCATTTTTGCTAGGACAAAACAATTCACATTCATGAAATGTGCATGTAAATTTTTGGCAGATCTTTCAGTCAATAAAAGGCCTAAAGAATTCCAAAGTTGAAAATATTTATATGGTTTGGAACATGTGAAGTCCAAACAGTTCCATGTCTACCTTTAGAAATGCTGTGAGTGGAAACATACAAAGTCAATACCAAAATTTTGGTAGCCTTGGTTGTGTAGGATCATTATCACCCGCCTACGGTTGGGTCGAGTAGAGCTTAGTTTGTAATTGGAGAGGGTGAGAATGAAATTAAATAAATACGAGCTCAATTGTTGGACCACTATAGCACTCACTCCACTAGCAGACATGTCACACATGGAAAGCACCCCAAGTCCTTATACACAATGGACCCAAGATGACCCAACCAACAGTGATAGCATAGGTTTTTTATGTAGAATAACAATGGACTGTCTTTGGTGGACCTATTGCTGAACATCATCATTGACCCAAAGTAACATCTGTAAAAGAATGCTCTCACAACCAGTAAACAATGTAGGTATGTATGCTGAGCCCTGACAGTATCAAATGCAACTGAAGTCAGCGCATGAGATCCATAACTAAACCAACCAACTTAAGGTAGAAACTGGCTGGAGGTGATGAATGACTATGGAGAGTAGAGTAAATGCGTAAGTCAGTTCATTACTGGACTGAGAGCTGAAGATATTCCACCTAGTTAAGGTACTCAGAAGAATAATCATACCATATCAGTGAGTATGTATCTACTACTACTCTTACCAAACTAAATATCATCTATCTACCTATTCGAATAATCTATCTATGATTATTATAGAGGGACTAGCTACTGCTAGTCTATATTCTATCTACTACTATCTATTGATTTGACTTGTAGAAACATGGCACAGATAGATATCCCCTGATGGTGAGAAATCTCTCCTCAACAGCCTCATAACCACACACCTATGGTGTAACAATATCACAGTCAGAGCCTGGAGAGACTCAGACCAGTCATTCTCACTCACATCTAACTATCTATCTTACGTTCTTCTCTTCTCTCACTCTGTCTCAACTTACTTACAACTCACTCATTTTTCAGCAAGCCAAAATTGAAATATTATTATAAAGAAAGTACTTACTTTCCAAAGTGGTTGTTGATTGCATCCTCTGTAGTATCTTTGGGAATCTGTCCAACTTTTATATACCTTGATTCTCGAACCATTCTTCAAAATCCTTTAATGTTGTCTGGTCTCCACCACATTCTCCAAAAAGTTATCTTCCCAGAGCTCACTAATGGAGTTTTATCCAAGCTGCGCAGTGGACAAAAGTATGTCTATTGCGCCTTCTATCACGTGACTATATATATATATATATATATATATATAGGTTATACAAAAGCATAAACTTGCAGGTAAACTAAACAATGAGTATCAATCAAAATTCTCATCTAACAGAGGCACAATTATTAACACTGTTGCAAAGTATCTATAGCAACAATGCCAGCAGGTGGGTAGATTTTCTGTTTTCAATAAAAGAAATCAGTATATTTAGCCGTTAATTCCATCCTTGAAATAAACCTACTCCTATGAAAATGTATATGAGAAACTAGTTTTTCCTCTTTACATGTGACTAGGGAGAATTCTCCTTGATGTGACAAATGTACAGCTAAATACAAGAGCTTGGTGTGTTTTATTTCCCACTTTTCATGATATTCATGTAACTCTTTTCTAATTTTACACAACAATGTGTACTGTATGTACATAAATATGTTAGATTGTAGCAGGGAGATAGTCTGAGCTCTGGCATTTGTTTGTCCTTGTTAGTTCACTCTCTAATTTATGCTGATACATGGTCACTGCAAGTGGTGCCAGTGTTTTTGATGATTAGTCACTCACTCTAGCCTGACAAAAATAACCTAGTGCTAGTTCTTGAAGGTAGATAAGATATCATAGGATTTAAGGAATACAAAGGAAAACATTGTCTCAAGACTTTCTCAAATTATCTCACCACTACCTTACAATGTCTCTTAACTACCCCACAATATCTCCCGCCTCATAACACGTCTTATGAGCCCTCAAGTACTCATCGCCAGTAGCTCGACAGAACTGATAAATTTATTGTTAATGAGGAATTCTCCTTGCTCGGCTATATTCCATCGCGATTAAATTTCTTAACTATAACATATATATATATATATATATATATATATATATATACATGACAGGAAAATCAGCAACTGATCATTCAATGGATGTACAAACATTGCTACAAGTACTGCTAGATGTTTAAATGTCCATGTTACCTGGAAGGGTGGGGTCATGGGCCCCTGGGACTTACATGTCTTTCTTTGCCAATGTCCACTATCAACCACCCAAAAAACACCAAACAGAGTAAGACACAAAAAGTTTTTTTTTACAACCTACCTTGAAATCTCTCACACCTCCTTCCTCTTTCATTTGCTTCAGGTTTGAAGGTTCTAGCACAAACAGAGCTGACTTTATGGACCAGTGAAAGAAGATGCCTCTACAAAATTCACAAAAACCTGAAAGGTAGAGGCATCTTTTTTCTCTGGTCCATAAAGTCAGCTCTGTTTGTGCTAGAACCTTCAAACCTGAAGCAAATGAAAGAGGAAGGAGGTGTGAGTTAGTGTGAGAGATTTCAAGGTAGGTTGCAAAAAAAAATTTTTTGTGTCTTACCCTGTTTGGTGTTTTTTGGGTGGTTGATAGTGGACATTGGCAAAGTAAAGACATGTAAGTCCCGGGGCTCATGGGTGGGGTGGTACAGACAGCATTTTTTTATAATAAAGATCTGATCTGATCTGAGAGACGAAGTGGATTCTGTTACTGTTGCTGAAAAAGATGACTTATTTTCACCTTTTCAAATGGTGTGTTATATACTGTTCTTACTTTCAGCTCCTTTGAAAACAAAGCATCAGAGCATTCATGCTGCTGTTAAGAATGGAGATGTGGAGGAGATTATTGCCATGGTCAAGGCAGGTGCTAGTATTAATGAGGTAGATCAGGATAACAAGTTTACTCCTCTTCACTGGGCAGCTCATAGTGGAGCTTTAGAGGTAATATCATTATTGTATCTATCTATCTTATCATTGAAATATCTATCAAAGGTCAACATGGCTATACTGTTGTCCAAGCTTGTGTTATTTGTCTTTCGAACAATTTTTGTTCCCATTGTTAGCAAAACATCTGGTTGTTTTCGGTTTACCAGGGTGATTAGCTATGTGGATTTCTTGAAATTTTAGCTTGTACGAAAAGTAATATTTTTATTTAATCCGTGCTTGATAACTGCTACCTATGGCAGAAAAGACAGCATAAAAACTCCTTTGAATACTGTTAATCTTTAGAGTGTCATCTAGCCTGGTCACGTGGCCTAAAAAATGACACGACATAGCTAGGTGTCATCATTTAGTTCACTACATAAATTGGCTCTCGATATATTTATTGAACTAAAAGTTTCTATAAAAGTCACTTACCTCTTCACCTAAGCATTAAGAAGTTTATCTTTGTGTTAAGTGTATGCACTGGTTACTATGGCACGGAGCTGATACTACAGTAGTCACACCAAGGGGCTGGACTCCTGCCCATATTTGTGCAATAAGAGGCCAGGATGCCTGTATGCAGGCATTAGCTAACAACGGAGTAAGTATGTGTGCGGAAGATACTCGTGGGGCTAACCCAGTACATATGGCTTCTTCTCATGGCAACTCGTTCACTCTGCAAAGCATACTCAGAACTGGTGTGGTGAGTTGAATATCCCTTTGGTTCATAGTAAGAAATAGGTTTATAGCATGTTTCCCAAAATGCTTTGTTGGAAAATATGATGGATGCAGAAGCACTGCAGATGATAAATCAAACAACTCCTAGGGTTCTACAAAGTGTCAGTGATACTATATTGGTTTTTCTTATTTTTTCAAACTATAATCTGTCTTGTCAGGGTTAAATTCTGGTGTCAAAGGAGTTAAACTGCCCCTCGACTGGATCAATAAAATATCTCTAAACCTGAAAGCTTAGAAGTAAATTACACATAGATGCCCACAGTGGTCCTCATGACTACATACGAGTTCATTGCTGTGAGTGGTTGTGTATTACTTGCTCTGACTTTCACAGGATGCCAATCTGGCAGACCAGAATAGTTGGACTGCAGCACATTACGCATGTTTCCACGGCAGACTCGGCTGTCTTCAGCTATTAGTCAGATGGGGAGCCACCATAGATGAGACAGATAGAGATGGTAATACTCCAGGTAGGTCATACAGTCTAACTGCCTGTCAATCTGTCAATCATTCTCATTAGCTCAAATAATATGTAATTTTGCTGTGTTCTTATCATTCCTTGAAACAGTTATATTTATAGACGTAGAGAAGATACCATATAGATTGTACACCTTGTAAAGAAATGACAACCACTTATAACTAGACTCCACACTATCTTAAACTGCTGATTTTGGGAGCACACTTTAGCTGTTTCATTGATCAATGTCTCATTTGATATTCAGGACATCTTGCTGCAATGGAAGGGCACCTGCCTTGTTTAAAATTCTTGGTAGCAAGTGCTCCCAGTGCCACACACATAATAGGAGCTGTCAATGATCAAGGAGAGAACCCTAAGAACCTGGCAGCCCAGTTTTACAAACATCACATCGTGGAGTATGCTGAAGGTATCGAGTGGGAACGAGACCATCCAGAAGAAGCTGAAAGTAAGTCAAATACTAAATTCAGTAATTTCTTTAAAAACGTTTGTAATGTATGAACATAGATTGCCTGCTGTTTGACAAATCTGTTTAATTTTCTGTATGTTGAAAGGCTATTTGCTACTGAATAACATATGCAGAGAATAGAATGGCTGAGATTCTGCCCCAATTTTGATGTTGAACTATTTGCATTATTGAATCGCTTGATTTTTCCATAGATTTAGCATTTCCAGCACACATTGCTGCCTATCAGGGAGACCTAGATCATCTGAAGATGTTGATAGAGAATGGCATAGTCAATATCAACGAGAGGGATAACAAAGGCGCTACACCTGCTCATAAAGGTACATGATCGAAAAAAATGTTGTTGCATAATTTTAATGCAAGACAAAACTTAGCCAAAATGATGAAAAAGTAGACATTGAAAGAAGTTCTAATTGATTTATTTTATTCCTTCTTCCGTGCTGAGCATTACAGGATATCCCATACAGCCTAAGTTCAGTCAAACTATCAGCTGAAATATAAAAAAATATCAAAAGAATCAACACATTTAAAAAATATTGGAAGTTGCCCGCCTACAAAATAAAAGAGGACAACAAATTTCGTTTTTTTAAAAAGGCGACTGTGTCTGAGAAGCGTATCCCAAACTCTCTGAGATTATTAATGTGTGATAGAAGTCATGTTTGATATTATTGACAAGGTAACAATCAATCTTGTTTGTTATTAACAGCTGCGGGACAGGGACATCTAAATGTACTGGAGTGGTTGATAGAGATGGGAGCTAACCTGTCAGTTAATAACAGTGCAGGAGAGAACCCTAAGGATGTAGCAGCCAGGTTTGCTCAGCTAGCTGCTGTTAAGATGCTGAAGGGCGTAGCTCACGGTACGTAACAAAAGGAAATAGCTTCATGTCTACTTTGTCCTTTGTGCTAATTTCCGGGTTGATGGCAGTTGTGTACTAACTTAATTTCGTCAGTGTATAATTTTTCGAGCTAGCTTTCATTATTACAGGAAATAAACTGCTGGGGAAATCGAAATGAGAGATCATTTTTGTGGATTGTACTCAGAATTTTCCTTGTATATCAATGATTTTCCATGTCATGTCACCCACGGTTCATCCTGGGATGGGGGGAGGCATGACAAGGCGAATCAATGCTCCCTTGTGCATGGTTTGTGCTATATCACTGAGTTGTACGCTCTATACTCAAGTGAATACAACTCTCATATCAGACAAATATTTTATGCTGAATAAGGTTTGGCAAAAGAGGTGATTTCTGGTTGTGTTAGGAGTTGAGATTTCTATCTGAGCCATTACAGTTAAATAGAATGATACATGATTTTAGATGGGAAACACATAATAGAATCTGGTATAGTAGAGTATCTAGTTTGTGTGGCTCAGACATAGACATAGACTCGATGATATAAATGTTGTAGTACTGTCTATGGGCTCAGATAATGCTTACAGCTAACTAAATATATCACTGGAACAGGCGACTCAATATACACATTTAATAATCATAGATAAACCGCTCGAGTAAGTTTGCAGCACCAGCACAAGGTTTTATTCCACACCCCGATGGATATACCTCCACTGTAGTGCTAAATAAAGTGGCCTAAAAGCGCTACAATTGAGTAATCAATTTCAGAATCAACATATTTTGAGCTGAGCCTTCCATCTGCTGTTGATCTATCTATTAAGGTCTTGGAGGCTGGGCCCAAACCCATCAGGAGGAGCTCGTAGCACCCCACCTGGTACTTCTTTAGGACCTCAAGGTTTTTTTGTCTCCGCTACCATTTGTTATGTAATCCGGCCCTGAGGAGATAACAGAAACATAAATGTTCATTTGAATCATAACATCAAAGATAACATAGGAAGCAGAAATTATAGTGAGTGAGATCAAGCCCCTATATAGTTTTGAAGGTCATACCTGGGAATAAAATTAACGGTTCGGTGTAAGGTGTATGTGTAGGTATTATGTTTATGTTTAAGACTGTGATGGTTGTATTGTTGTTGTATGTTGAGGACTGTGATTGTTGTACTGTTGTTTGTACCTATTTGTCCTGTATTTATGAATTTAGATGATGATGATGATGATAGAGAAGCAGCACCAGGACATATAGCACAGCTGGCTCACGGAGGAGACGATTCTGAGGATGAGTTTAGTGGTCCTACTGTTGGTAACTCGGAGGGAGAATCTGTCGCTATGACTGATCAGCAGCTCAAGCAAGCCAGAGGTGCGTATCACTGTCACTTTCAGCTGGCCAGCTTGCAGTTTTCTCTTTCTTATCATGATTTTATGTATAGGAAATTGTTGAATCAGAATTTTGAGCTTAGAAAATTGTCAGAAAAGTAAAGGTAAAATGTGTCAGATGTATAGACAAGATCATATTATTTATATACATTAATATGTTACTTGGTTAAATCACAAGGAAGATTGTTAGAAATCATATGTGGGGTATATCTTGTCCTGGAAGAATACAGTTGGTTACTGTTATGCAACAGTCGTGATAAAATATCTCTGCTTCGCTGTTGTCACTGATACTATCCAGGCTCACCAATTAAAGTTCAACAAACAGGCAAACATTTAATTTTGGTTTCATTACTCAATGAGGCAACTCACAACATACAAATTTTATTTACAAACTTTATGAATCAATGATAGAAAATTTATGACTATATCAGATATTTCAAACAGGTACATGAAAAGACTCAGTATTATAGTATTATTGTGAAGATAATGCCAACAAATATTTTTTGCCTTTTGCATATCAGCAAGGCATCTTATTTATGATATGGGTTGTGTTCATACCAGTTTAGCCCTCCAGCTAGATAAAAAGTCTATTATGTTTTGTTTACGCCCCATTGATGTATTCTCTTAGTACTCTGTCTGTGCGTCCCCCTAACTCCGCCCACTGCATGGCTGTCTCGCCGTCGTTAGCCTTCTCATCCATGAGTTTAAGTTGCTGATCACGTGTAAGGCAGTTTAGAATAGCCTTTACTGCTTCTGTTCTTCCATGCACAGCTGCAGTGTGTAATGCAGTGTGATCTTCTTCTCTCAGAAAGAGCTTCAGTCTGTCCTTTTGGTCTACTGAAGAGATCAATATTGTGATGATATTGTTGTCATCCCGATAGGATGCACGTTTCAGTACTGTCCAGTTTGGGTGGTATTCTTGTCGTAGTGTCTCTAGCTTTGTCTCATTAGGTACCTCTCCCAAAAGGCTTCTCAGTTTATTTTTCTCAGGAGAAAAAGTCGACTCCTCCTCACAGTACAGTCTCAGCATGCTCACAAGCTGGTCCTTAGGGGAGATAACTCCAGAAGGGGACGCCATACTAATAATCGCTTTTCTTCCTGTTATAAAAATTTTTAGCGAAGATATCACAGAGAAAATAGCACATTGTTGTCATTAATCTGATTTGCTAGTGAAACTGTAGAGTTCATAAGTCTCAAGTTTTAGGTTTGAAGGTTACTGACTTTGTACGTCACTATATCTGGCTTCAAGGTGCCCTGTTGAGTTTAAGTTCTGGTTACCGGAATTACAGACATGATCTGGTGTTAATCTCATCTCTGAAAAAAACAGGTTAGAGATCCGAACAAAATACAGAACAAGGAAAGGATAGTAAAAGTAATATAAATTGAGCTGTTGAATAATACATACCTTAACCAAGGCAAGGGAAGAATCCACAGTATGCTTTGAGCTCAAGCAGAAATGCTAAACTTGCACCAATCAGCTTACCAAGCAAATTCCTTGCACTTTATTTGAGCCGTGTTGAGGGAGTGGTAAATTTTGTTTCTGAGTCCAAGTAAACATTGCTTATCTCTTTTATATGAGGTGATTGTTGTTTCGGTAACTTAGGAAGTTTCTGATAGCGATTGAAATCATTGGCCAGCTCGGGAAATTTCCCTTATTCCATGTCAAAAAACATATAGTCACCCACTCATATAGTCACCCACTCATATAGTCACCCACTCATATAGTCAACCACTCATATAGTCACCCACTCATATAGTCACCCACTCATATAGTCACCCACTCATATAGTCACCCACTCATAGAACAAATTTTGACAAAACTATGGAATATGTGGCAGCATTATTCTTGGAAAATAAAATTGATAAATTTCGTAGCAAATACCTTAAGTCAGTTTTGTTTTTAGTTAGCCATGTGTGTAATTATAGATTGTGAAATATGGGGGTTTTGGTTTGAAAAATTCCCATGAACTCTAGTTATACTTTGTTATGAGGAAGTTGAAAGTTCATAGTCTGTGTATTTGTTTAACATACCACCACAACAGTGCTTCCCGTATTCCACTGGAAATAATAACCATTTAGTAAATCCTCAGAAGGGTCTGCGACTTCGCTCATTACAAAATAAGTCCAGGTTGTACTCAATATCATGTAGCAATCCTCATCATTCGACAAATTTATATTTGTTTGTTAGACTGAAGCATGGATAAAGGGATATATATCAGTAATGTTAGGTTAGCTGACAATCTGATGATTGACAATGTATTGAGTCAACGTTTGAAATTGAAAAAACCCTGAAAATTTTTGCCAGTGTAGATTCATAGTCAGACGTTAATGCTGAAATCTAATTTATCTCCACAGGGCGAGCCAGAAAGAAAATTGATGAGTTGGACCGACTCATGGAGGTAGCAAAGAATAACTTTAGACAGCTTGGAGGTAAACTGAATGAAGATCGAGAGAAAGCCAGAGAGATCAAAGAATCTGAAAGGTAACACAACCACTCTATACATGCTTACACCTCTCTGAATTATGTATTACATGAATATTACCCACTGTAAGCTTTCTAGTAAGTCATTTAGTTCAGATTGTCATATTGATCTAGTAATACCTGCCCTCCGAGTGAACTCTGTGATGTGATTGACCTGCTAGATTTGACCTCTAACCTTGTCAGCGGTGACCTTTTCAGCGGTGAGCTATCGCTTCCTAACCTTACTACTGCCACATACTTACTGTTGCAACAAACTACTCGAATTCAGCCAAGTGCATTTCTTTGTTAAAAATTACCCAAAGATGATGGATATACATGAGTAAATTTTCTGATAAACATATATATGTATTTGATTGTGTTAAGCCAACACAGGAGGAATTTAACAAGTGATCAGATTGAAGCAAAACAACAGGAGTAAGTCTGACCATTTCTGCTTTGCTAAGTTACTTCTACTGTCATCTATTATAATTTCTCTTACTATCCGATTTTCAAGCACCAGTTACGCTAGCTATAAGATTTCTGCTACATCACAGTGATCGCTTGAAATAAGACTGTGTAAGACAAATGCATCTCTCTCACCAGGGAGGGTGGGATATCCCTCTTCCACCTTCCCTCTCCCACCCTCCCTGTCTTGATAAAGTTAACTGAATACAACAGGAGTTGTGTCATGATGACAAGAGAGGGGACAACCCAAAACTCAGCATATTCTGAATTATATCATATCTTAATCCACTGGGTGATTTTACTTTATTGATATTTACTCATCATTTTTGACTCACCAAAAGACCTCTGTACCGATTTACCACAATTACACAACATTTTAATTAAAGTAACTGTATTATTACTATTCAAAGTTTCTCATAAATTATGAATAATTTAAGCACAACTCATATTTACATAGCATGCACTGCATTCTACCAAATACAAATAAGTTTGATTGACAAGCCAGTATACAATCTTGAGTAGAGAATCGCTACTAGAGAATATTGAAATATCTGAAATTTTATCCATATAAGCCTAGATTCCCTAGTTTCTAAACTCTAATGCATTCTAGTTTGAGCAGCGGTGGATTTTGTCTTGCCGAGGGACCCCTGAAGGAAATGATCATGGATTCCATTTAATTACAGAACAATAAATGAGCTGACAGACCAGTTAGAGTATGAGAGGCTAAGGAGAGAGAAGCTGGAGGCTCTCTTAGATAACTATAAGAGAGAGATAAATCACCTCAACAGGGCTCTAGATAACACCCACATGCAATCTGTAAGTATCAATGTTATCTGAAAAAACTATCAGATCTGCTGAGTACCTTCATACTAATTCGGATGACATTTACCAGAAGATGTGTATACAAGATGATTCTGAAGAGTTTTTAATCTCTTCAGCAGTGGTGGTACCTTTCTTCCGCACAGTGATCTTAGTAACTTGCTCATTCACATTGCTACTGCTGATCTTATTATAGCAGTTCAGTGATGAAGAAGTCCCGATCAGCAGAAAGCAGAGAGCCCGACAGCTGTCAGCTACTAAGAAATCAGGAAAAAAGAAGCCTACAAGACAAACTAGAGAAGACAACTACCAGAATGAACCTATACGCCGCAACAGTACTAGACCTACCAGACCTATAGTTTAATTAAACAGTATGAATGCCAAGAAATAGAAAGCAGGAATTTTGTCTCATACTGTGGTCTATTGCCATCTCATGATACTGTTTAGTATATCAGCTACCCAATACAGCATACCACTAAATAAGAATTCCGCTCTAGCATGACTTCACGTCGAGCAACACTTCAAAATTTCAAATTTTCAAACTTTCAAGTTTTTTTTTAGTCAGCGACATTTAGCCCACAGCTTTTTTATAAGTTTATACTTACCCTCTTTTTACATACGTTTAAAAATACGATGTAGTTAAATACATGACACAGTCACATTCGTACAACTTTTGAATATCTGTGCTTGATAAAGTGGGTCTATGATCATTTTGATCAATTATCTTGACTCTGGTGTTATATCACACTCTCCTTCTTTTTGTGTCACAAATAAAATGATCTAAGCACAACGTACCTGTATCATTTGGGGCCATGGCTCTACCACTCTTTTGTAGGTTCAAATTATGAAACCCCAAAAGACTGAACCTTGTTTATACAGCCCGATGAAAAATTTCTAAAAAGATTGTGAAATAAGGTCATCAACTGAATCAGGTCACTTATCAGAATCTTTTCATCATTTTAAATTTTTGATAATCATCCTCAATCAATGAGGTTTTTGGTAGAACAAGTTTGTTCCCTCTGTGGTGGCGGAGGGATATTGCAAATATTTGGTATCAAGGCGCCAATTAGTGATAGTTCAATTTTCACCACATGCATTGCATTGCATCATAGCTATCCTACTTATGATTGTGCTGTTGTATCTACCCAACACAAACCACCTGAGCTTAAGGGGGCAAGTTAAACAGGGTGGTCAAAAAGACCTAGTTTAAAGAAAAAGTAGAAAGGTTGAGAGCACAACTCTGAATGATTTTTTTTCCCAAACATAATTGGTTGATTGATTGTAGCTAGCCAAGTATTTTTATTTCATCAACTGATTCCACAAAAATATTTCTTTGCATGAAGTGGGAGATGACATGATTAGAAAATACAGCTAAGGAATTACTGGTAAGACTTTATTGTAAGATCATAAATGTATATCTCCTAGTTGGGAACAATGTCATTAAAAATTTGGCTGAGTTACCCAGCCCTCATACCAATCAAGAAGTCACTTTACTCCTTGACTGATTGGATATTTTTGTAGCTGTTAGTTAGTAGTGTCAAAGTCTAAAGCCACTGCTGCTGCTGAAAAAATTGAAGCTAAATAGTATTTTCCTCTTGTTAGCAACAACCTCAACTTGATATACATCTAACCTAGGAGTTAACTCCTTGAGCTAACTAATCACAATTACTGATCACAAAAGATTAACTGATCAAATGCTGAATGTTTGTTCAAAAGTAGCCTCTACTATTTTGTCTGTTGTACTTGTAGATTTCTTAGCAATAGTAATTCATTCATGTGAGGATATGCACACTTTGTTTAGACAGTTAGCTCATTCATGCAGATCATTTGCAGCAGTACATCAAGTATCATTCCCACGGATACGAGGAGTCACATGCTCATTAGACGCTCCTTCCGTAAATTTTCATAACATCATTTTGAGAAGGATGGGATCATCAGACACGACTAAGCGGCCTGACTTTGTGAAGGATGTGGTGGCTCTGGAGGAGCTGGATACAGATTTATATATCTCACACAGCGCATGGAAAGCTGGGACAGCTAGAGCTATGTTTGGTGGTCAGATCATAGTACAAGCATTAGCCTCTGGTAACATGACTATGGTACCCGGTCTAAATCTACATAGTATGCATTGTTACTTTCTTCGTCCGGGTGATGTGAACAGGTCCACAGTCTATCGAGTCAATCGTACTCGAGATGGTTCAAGCTTTAGTTCCAGATCAATATCTGCAATGCAGAAGGGACGGCCTATCCTTACCTTACAGGCCTCATACCATAATGAGATAGCTGAGACATCCAATCTCCAGGAATATCAGCCTCAAAAACCTGATGTAAAGCATCACTCTGAACTGAAAACTACTAAGGAGTATTTAGAAGATTATTTAAAGAAACCAGATGTTAGCGATAAGCTTAAAGCTCTACTGTCCAAATCTCTAGAGATATATAACGATCTGCCAGTGGAGATAAAACCTCTCGACGCTGCCGCTTACATGAGACAGAAACGGAACCCAGAGAACAAGATAACGGCCTGGATAAGAGTAACTGGTGATCTGGGTATGTATTAATCATGTCTGTACTTAAAGGAGGCACCTGATTGGTGCTCAGATGGCGTGGGGATATAATGTGTAGAATCCTTGTTGCTTCCTCATTTTTTTGATTTATGATGGGCAGCTTTAGCCTTGACTAATATAGCATGATACTTGTCCTCTTGGAGTTTAAGAGAGCACCTTCACATTGAGTTATATCCAGTGTAGTGTTAGTCCATGACAGATCTAAGCTTGGTGAAACAATAAAAATAACTCAAAATTAATTATCTGTAGCTAGTAAGATTTATTACCTAAAGCACCAGATTTCGTAATTTGCCATATATACATACATGAATCTCATTGGTTAAATTCAAGTTATTCCCTCTTTGTTTGCCAGGCGAGGATCAGAATATGCACAGAGCAGCAGCGGCCTACATATCAGATTGGACACTGTTAGGGTCTGCCATATCCAGCTATTCCAGCTTCCGACTTGGCATGATGGCTTCTCTCGATCATTCTGTCTGGTTTCACAAACCGTTCAATGTGAGTAAAACTTTCCTGGGCCCCAAGAGGAGGTGCTAGTCTCATAAAGTTATTATTGCAATCATCCTAAATGATAAGCCCAACCTCCCCACCTAGTCTTTTTATTTCAATTTCTTTCAATCATAAACGTGACAATTTCCCAATCAACAGGCTCTTCTAGTTAAATCCTATTGAATATTTTTGGCAGGTTATTTTTGTGTCAACAATAACCAAACGTTCTGTTAAAAAATTGCACGCACCGTACACGTTATGATATTTTGTCATGTGATATTGTTTACAGATGAATGAGTGGTTATTATATGAATGTAGTGGTAGTAACTTGACTAACAGTAAGGCCCTGACATACGGTAAAATGTGGAAGGAGAACGGAGAGTTAGCCTTATCCTGTGCCCAAGAGGGCGTTATCAGGAGCAAAATGTAACATCAATGCAACAACAAACCTAGAACTGACTCGCTTAAAACATTCCCATATATGATTTCATGTGTAAAACATTGGACAATGTGATCAACCCAGTCGGGTAAGAAGATGATCATATAATGCACTAGATCACATGTATGAAGTATGGAGATATTCTCTTGTTAGCAGTTCAAACGTAATGTAATTCAGATCATTAGGCTCCAGCAATCAAGAGGAAGCAACTTAAAATGAAGACAAAACTGACAAATATGTAGACATGCCAATAGCATACTTGTCAAGACAGGCTAATAAACCAAGTGACAAGACAGTAATACATAACTGTAGCTAAATGGACTAGACAACTATCACTATAAGATTTAAAATTCAATAAAAGCATCAATAAAAGCCATCATTTAATCATGTGCCAAAACTCTGTATGTCATAAGATAATCACCCTACCCTGCTTCATATATATATTTATATAAAAAATACTAAATCATACATGAAAGGTTTTTTTCATGGCCATAGAATGCTAAATTTACGCAATCGTAATATAATGTGATACTGAAAGCAAGGAGTATTCCTCCTTGCTAAAAGATTTAGAAATAGATATATAATTTTAATATAGCTGTTTTTTTCTGATGATCAAAATTAGATAAGATTAACATTGTCATCCTAACATTATTTCGTCTAGATGGTTATTTTTATTTTGCCCAGCATAACCACTGCAAAGCATGTCAAAACCCTCTCAACAATTGCTTATACAACCAAACACAGGATGAGTTCTGATTATAGGTGCTATAACTATTCACTCAATCATAAGCTGTTGAAAATCAATAAATCGCTTTCGCAGTATAAAAAGTATTCAATATACTTATTTTTTTAGAAAATATTTGTCTTCCATTGTCACTCAGAATTTAACCCTATTCCTAATTATTAAAATGCACACATCATGATTAAACCCATAGACATTGTCTTTGACTCTCCATTCAATAAAAAACTTGCAAATTTCATCGATAATTTTTATTGCAGAACAATTTTCACACCATAGGCCGTCATGGTTTCTCCCATTAAAATGATAATGTAACCACCATCACTAATATGCCAAATAAGATATTACCTACATTTTTGACAAAAACGCCATGTATCACTTAAATCTGAACGGCCTCTGGATCCAAATCTAATAATTGTTTGCTATGAGCAATAAGAATTTGCTACTGAACCTGATATTTTTGTTGCGAATCCAGTGAGAAATATTCCCTTCGTTTCTCTTTTTAATAATTGTACAGTTTGGCTGTGATTTGACCCACACACAGATTTGACTGGATATATACCCATAATACCCAGACCGCCCTGTGATGTTGATTATTATGTGCCCTCATGTCCCACAAACAATAGATATTGGCTGGTATTGTCATCTCATTGTTTGCTCCGGTGAGCTTGTAAGGTTTTTTATTGTGGAGATAAAATCAATGGTCCGATTGGATGTATTGATCCTCATTTCTTCTTCGACGGTGGTGCTGCCTGGCACCTAAAACTTCAAAACCAGAGAAAGTCTAACAAGATGGGGACTCTGAACAGGTTCCTAGCTTTGATGGTAAGTTCTCGAGCATTATTACATCTCCATCTTATATAGTTTGTCCAATCTGTAATCAGATGTTTTGTATTAACGCTGATCGTCGAGAATGGTTATAACAACTGTGTTTGTATTTGGATAAAGGGTTTTACTTTTCTAGTTTGCAGCCTTTGAGAATTTTGATTTTGGTCAACCAGATATAACGTCAGCGAAACAAACTTCTGATAACCAAATTAGATGTTTTTTGAGCAGTCGTGAACTTTATGTTACTTAGTGATTTGATTTTGTTGTAGACACTCTGCTCTACAGTGGCAGCGCAATATTACTGTAAGTATCCTCTACTCTCCTCTACTCGCTCATGGCATTACCGCTTTCTTATCACTATGTATTGAAATATTAAGATATTAAAATTAAGTACACCTGATTGTACCTTACGCAATTTATCTCATTTCTGATAATGAAGAAATTTTCTATCAAACAATTTCTATACTGTATGTTTATTTGTCATCAGTGCATGCAGATCTGGACAGAAATTGCCCGTCAGGGTACAGATGGTTTGACTACCATTGTTATAAGCACATGGGTGCGAGTAATAACTACGACACAGAGAGGCAGTGGTGTCTGGATGAGGGAGGAGATCTGCCCTTATTCGACTCCAGGAGCGAGTGGTACTTCCTACAGCACTGGCATGGCAACCAAGCCTACAGACTCGGACTTAAATACGACTCTGATGCTGGTAAGGCCCATCCCCCCCCCCTACAGCTGAGATATAAATTCACTGGTTTCGTGACTCTAAGACTATGATTAAAAGTTTTGACAATAAAACACATAGGTGATTAATCTGATCGGTTGATTAATTTATTTGGATGACCGATGAAATTTTATTCTGTTGATGTTGTAAATCTTTAAAACTTATCTTATAAAATTATTTTTCAATTTAATTTAATTTTAATTTTATTTATTGCCCTATAAAACATAAAAGATGACCTTATAGGAACTGTTTTTCCCTTGCATGGATATATGATGGCTGGTGTATGTTTTGTTTGTAGGTAAGTTCCGTCAGGTAGATGGTAAGCTGGAGTCAGAGTCGTATAATCGCTGGGGTGATAATGAGCCGAACAATATAGGTAGTGGATACTATGATGTACATACTAGCTCTTACAAGCAATATGATGATAATCCGGCTCATAACAGACATACATGGTGTGAGAAACGTGAGTCATAATCTATATATATAATATATATATATATCTCTTCTTCTCTGCTTCTCCTTAGGGTAGAATATCTCAGTTAAAATGTGAGACCATCACAGAACTACCGACATGACAATGTATACACAAGTTTTCTGCTGCTGCGCTTATTGTTTCTCGAGCGGGTTTAAAGTTTGAGTTAAACCCAATCTTTAGAGTGATGTATATTATAAAACACATGGGTCTTTCTGCAGCTTCCATCTGTTGTAAAATGTTTGCAAGCCATGATCATTCGGTAATAAGGTATACATAGATAGGTATACATAGATAGGTATACATAGATAGGTGTACATAGATAGGTATACATAGATAGGTATACATAGATAGGTATACATATATATGTATACATAGATAGGTATACATAGATATGTATACATATATATGTATACATAGATAGGTATACATAGATAGGTATACATAGATAGGTATACATAGATAGGTATACATAGATAGGTAAACATAGATAGGTATACATAGATAGGTATACATAGATAGGTATACATATATATGTATACATAGATAGGTATACATAGATATGTATACATATATATGTATACATATATAGGTATACATAGATAGGTATACATAGATAGGTATACATAGATAGGTATACATAGATAGGTAAACATAGATAGGTATACATAGATAGGTATACATAGATAGGTATACATAGATAGGTATACATAGATAGGTATACTTAGATAGGTATACATAGATAGGTATACATAGATAGGTATACATAGATAGGTATACATAGATAGGTATACATAGATAGGTATACATAGATAACAGTTTCCAGAAAGATACACTTTACGTTTTATCTCTCATCATAATATATATATATATTATATAAGCTCAATATGAGTTCATTATACTTATTATATTTTATTTATATATGTCTTTGTCTTATATGTATATATTATATAATTATATTATATGTTGTATTATATAGTTATAAATGTTTTTGTGTGTATACAGGAGCTAATCACCATGACGCTGAGACATTGTGTGCTACAGAGAAGGAGATCAGATCTAAAGCAGAGCCGATCTACTTATCTAAAGAGTCCGACCCTCAGCTGACCTTCGAGCGATGTGCTCAACAGTGTCTCGAGCAAAACAATCCGTGAGTTTGTCAGTCTCTCCATTTTAAATTAAATTAGGCTGATTAATAGATTTATAATCTGATTTAAAGTAAACCGTCCACATTAATAATTTCAATGTGCTAGATCGAAATATCTCTTATGAATTTCTAACTTTCTTTCTGTATGGTCTCTGGTTATAATATAAGAAAAAACATCAGACCCATCCATAGATGTTGATTATTTTGATTTGATCCATATGGGACATTTCATGCTCAAAACACAAAAGAGGTATTGTAAGGCATTTTGTACAATGTTAATAGAAATATTTGATATTTTGAGTACAATTACTACTACTACAGGAGGGTGCTTGCATTTAGTTTTTTTATGATCAGATTGAGCGGTGAAGGGCTGGTCATTATTTGTGCAGCCGAATATCATCAATTCTTGCTTCAACCAGCTGTCACAATGGTATCTAGATTATCTCCACCTTTTTTTGTTCAAAAAATGCAACAGAACAAATAATTCATCTAAACTGTGTAACAAAATCTAAAATTCTTTTCCGCTGATTATCATGCTTGATTTCGTGATTACATCAGTCATTGTTACACCATCATCCCAAACAATTTGGCAATTCAATGTGACCCGTTTTCAGATATTGATAATCTGAATGTTACCAACTAACAGCCATTGATAATCAATATTGTTTAGTTGTGTGATACTAAAACAAAGATAAACAGTATAGTTGAAAGTTAATTGTGTGATGAAGAAACCAAAACTAAAAGTAGATTCATAAACACGAATGCTTTGTGTTTCTGTCGTCAGCAAAATTGATTAATTATCCAATGAACTTTCTCAACAGCTTAATGTGGAATCAAGTATGGCAACAAATTTGTACTCCGTTTGGATGTACACTTACCTATCTCAGTTTAAATGATGAGGATCAATGTCATCAGTTCCTCTAATCTTGTCCTAATCAAACTGCAGAGTTCGCAATCTCTATTTCAAAGATAAAAACTATATGTCATTTATCCATTGGTGAGGTATTCACTGCTTTGCATAAAATTATGTTGACTATAGTATGTATGAATATTATATATATTTTAGATTAACAACAATACATTTCCACATAACCTTTATTAATATATTATGTTACAGTTACTCAGCGGTTATAGATAATATCGCGTGTGTATGTATGGGAGATGAGCCTACTAATGGTACATGTATCGGGGCGGACGACTCCGAGAAGATTTACTATGAGTACACCACCGACCAATCAGAGGAAGACTTTGAGATGCTGCTATCTCAGCCAGAGCACACAAGTATGTCACAGTAACGTTTCTATCATTATATGATATCTGTCTTATGTAGGATCCTTCTGTTGTGTTTCTATTCCTTGCATTCAACAATAATATGTATAACAAATGATATATTTATATTTACACTTATTGAATATCGCATGCCATCATGATATCAAATAAGTATTTTGAAAAAGTAACTTTGCAAAATATTGAACTGATCAACTGAGACTGAAACTAAAAGTGATCAAATGATTGTATCTGTCGATAACAAGCTATCCGACCAGGATGATATTGTCTGCCTAATAAAATAGTGTATATATATATATATATATATATGACTTGCTTTGCTGGTGAAGCCTAGCCTTGTCATGCGGCGGCTGCTTTTTGTGGTACTCTCCAAATTAGCTTGGTGACAAGGCTAGGTGGAGTCATCATACAGTATGGTGTCCCTGTCATACAGTATGGTGTCCCTGTCATACAGTATGGTGTCCCTGTCATACAGTATGGTGTCCCTGTCATACAGTATGGTGTCCCTGTCATACAGTATGGTGTCCCTGCCTGAAGTCATTGGAAGTCTAGTAAATGAATTCAGAGTCGTTCACTCATGATAAAGTAGAACACAACTGAGACATATCATAACAACACAAGTATAAAGATCGTCATAGGTACATTGCTTACTCCACTAAATCCACTAGGCTGGTATTGCGGTCTATCTAATCTGTGATGTTTATTTATAGCCTGTGCTGATGCCTCACATACATACTATAATGGTCACTGTTATCTAATTGAGAGAACAAGCAGACAATTTTTTGCTCATGAGGACTATATATGGGATCTATATGGTCCTGATGCTCATATAGTATCCATAGCTGACGCTGCCGAAGCAAGGTATGACTCATCAACCATTGTATATCAGCAAGACATTATGTCATATTATTTATACATATTCATTTATTTATGTTTTTTCATGCTCACGGTCTAGAATCAATTCAATTATTCCAATATATTGGGTTTTTTCTAGTTTTTGTTTGGATCTCATTGCTGTAAGAGAGTGAAATTGAATGACTTTTTGCGTTTGAAGGTTCATTGATGAGGTGCTGCAGGGAGGTAATAATCGGGATGATTTTGATAACTATGACTTCTATGTCGGTATTATCGACGACAGAAACGGTAAGAATCTCACGGATATATATATATATATTATATGGATAAGGGGAACATTTCTGATCATGAACATGCTTCTATTTGATTGGTCCAAAAGTTCAGTATTTCTACTGCCTACCACTTGCAAAACTTTTATTAAGCAGCTTGCCTCAGTTTTAGATGGTTGTTACTGGGACAAAAATCTGCCATATGCAATTACTGACACAGAGTTTTATAATGATGCAACTTTGAAACAAATGGATAAACTTGTTATGATGGTTACTGACTGTCAAGTCGTTTTACTGCAATCATCAAGTCATCATCATGCCGTTGTGTCTGTATGAGGAGATCTACCCATTAATAGCATAGCAAATATTTCGCTCAGCTGATGGATGCAGTCTCTGCCGATTGTATCATCAGTCTTTTTTATAACTTTTGTAGTATGTGACGAAGGATGGAAATATTATGACGGAGGTTGTTTCCACTTCAGAGGAACTGGTGAATCTCATGATAGAGCTACACAGCAAGCATACTGTCAGGTAGGCTATCAACGTATCTGTTATTGGTGCCTAAGAAGTAGGAACTAATAATCACTTGGAATATTGATTCTAAGACAACAGCAAGTATGACGCGACGTCTTTAGTGAATATTACAGTGGTTTCTAGATAGGATATTCATCCAAAATATTTTGATATTCTGATTGACAATTTGGTCTGGTTGATTTACTTCATCATTTCCTCTGATAGGGCCTGAGAGTTGGAGCTGACTTAGTCTGGTTTGAGGACAGTTATGATAGACATTACGCTATGGACAGGATTATGCCTGCTGACCATGCCTCTGTGCAGTATGAGGTGTGGAGTGGTCTCTATGATACAGGAGGAAGTATGTATATTGTTATCTCTGTCGATATTGAACTTTATAATCCAGAGACATCTATACAATGCATACGCCTTCACCACTTGTGCCTTGCCTAGTTGTACATTTACCTTGACTTTCATTAACAAAATGTAATTTGTCGATTTTTTATTCGCTTGCCAGAGACTTGGAGATATCCGATGTGGAATAATAACGCTGGATATCAGGCGTTTAGAAGTGGAGAGGGTTCAGGTTCCGGAGAGAGCTGTGTTATCATGAGAAGTAATGAGAATGATTATGATATGCTCGACTGGCCTTGTTCTGGTCACAATAAGCTAGCCGTGTGCCGATACAATCCACGTGAGAGAGGTATGCACATCCAACCGGTTAGCGATTAGTCGGTAAAATGAGAGATTTTATGCTTGATTCGCATAGTTTAGTTTAACCTGCGCTGCTTCTGTTGCATGTCTCAATAAGTTATTAAACACCAGAATTGTTGATTTACATTCCAGTATTTTTCATGTTCATGAAGTTTCCTGGATGTTAGATCAGAACTTTACCATCCATGCTTACGCATGATTTATCCAAGTTTGTAAATGTTTCAGATAATGGCGGTTTCCGAGGGTATGTTGTGACAGACACATATGAGCCACTTGAGAAAAATTATCACAGATGGATTCCAAACCAAGGACAGGGCGATAACCCCCCATACTGTGCCTATCATCACTACGGTAACAAGCTCATCTATCAATGTAACTGTCAGGATAGCAGATACGCGATATACGAGTACCCAGCCAGGGTCAGCAACTTCACAGATAGAGGTAAATATCTCAATATTCTCAGTAAGGTTTTATATCTGCCTTGTCTTCATATATTTGTTTTCATCATTATTTCAAATCTGCGTTTCACTATGCAAAAGTTAGTAGCAAAAACATCGCGCTTTTCATATGCATTTTTGATGGCTGCAATTCTAGTAGCTAAAAAGCTCTTTGGTAAGACTGAATAAGTGAACAATTTTTATCAATTCTCCTTTGATCCTTAGGCTCAGGTAAGATTGAGATGTTCACGCCAATCCAAGCTCAGCTCACTCATGATGTGGGAGACTTATCTGAGAACAGTGTAGACTTTGGACACAGTGGTATGTATGATTGGGACAAACCATTCAAGTCATTCCACCACTACGCCAGAGACACAGGAGTACAGGAAGTCACCTGGGACTCTATGGATTTCTATTATCAGAGAGCTAATGGATCTGCTACCTATGAGGTCAGTGTTAATTTCCCTCCTAAGCGCTAAAATTACTAAAACACGGAATTGTACCATTCCGGAGTTTTACTAAATACTTTGATCCAACTCCGCGGTCCTGCTAATTTGATAACCCGCAACAAAAACACAACATGTTTGATAACATTTGTTATTTTGTTATCAGACTGTTTTACCCATGGCTGGTAGTACTGTGTATTGTCCACTCATACTTGACACCACTAATGAGATGGAATGTGATGTGGGAGCTACTGGTGAGACTCCTACTGGTACTATTGACTTCACTGATGGAACTACTGAGGACGTCGATCTACAAGGTACAGCTATACAACTACTATTCAACTACTATTCAACTACTATACAACTACTAAACAACTACTTTACGACTACTGTACAACCAGAGACTATAGCTATATGTTATCTATAGTCTCTGATACAACTATAGACTATCATTAATAAGAAGTGTGATAGACCGGTCAGCAATGCAGGCTCACCCACCACCCCACTCATGTGATGGTCACACCCAAGATGGCCTGTGCTTGACTGTAAACTTAATTTTAGTGTTCCTATTTATTTCACAATGCAATTCAACGGTAATTTAACTCAAAAACTCCAATTCTAAACTTGATGTCATTTATGTTGAACAGATTCCACGATTGTCATGTATGGACCAGAAATCAACCGAGACACCTCTACATCACATAACTTTAATGGATATGGTGTGGTTATGTACAACACAATGTTCAAAGAACATGGATTCATTCAGGCTTTTGAGTGGAATGTCATCCAGATTGGAACATTTAAGTTTGTGGTATGTGGACTAAGTGATAATAATTATAATAATACTAATACATTCATTGTCAGCAAAAATTCATCATTTCTAATGTTTTCCATGATCTGACCAGAAGATATCAGATTCAGATATTAAATCAGCGCATAAAATGTTTGAAATTCCAGACTTATTTGCCAATCGATTTGTTTTACAATTTATTTATGCTTGTGTTGTGACTTGATCAGCAATAAAAATTGATGGACATGTATACTGTAGCATCACATTATTGAAAGTTGTTTTATCTAAATTTTCAGGTATGGAGACCGCGTTGTGGCGATGAAGAGGTGTTCTGCTCTAAGTCTATGGCCTGTCACACGATTGACTATAACGATGATGTTTGTAAGACTGTCAACAATGTACATAAAGTCAACTGTGGTGGTAATAAGTGGAGGTTAGCTTTATCTTCTTGGCTCACTGTTCGCTTATTTATAATAATAATGCTACAATAACATAAGAAAGTTTTTGTTGAAGGAACGCAGGTGTAGGTAAGTCATGATAAAAAAAAGTGATGCATGGTAAGATATTTTTCTCCTACTTTCATTAATCTAAATTAAAATTTCTCTTTTTTTTGCCAAATAACTATATAGAATTGATGTGACAGGAGCAAAGTGAAGGCGACTTCTTCCATGATTGTTTTTCCGGCGCTTAGTTTGAAGATGTTGAATGTCACTTTTCTTGTGTATTAAAGTTTGACAGCAAGAGCGTGTGTCGACTCTAACGGCAACAAAATTGCTCCCACTCGACGCTATCATGGAGCCTACTCAGTCACAGAGTTTGATAATGTGGGTACCTACGAGACTACAACGGGTAGGAAGGGTGGTCACTGGGTCACCCTCAAACCTGAGGAGTATATCAAGGTAAGATTTGATAAGTGCTAGATGTAACACACAATAATCTCACATCTCTTGCTTTTTTCTGTCATTTAAAGAATATGATGTGTAGTACGTAGTAGGCCATGTGCTATTGTAGCTTGACTCGCCTCACCTCCATATAATCACTTGTTTCAGGTGAGGCCTGGAGATTTTCTCGGTATGATAGGAACGGACGGTAGATACGGTGACTGGAACATGGGCACTGGTTGGACAGCACATGCCTCTGTGGGCGATGGTACAACGTGGCCACAGCATGGAGTAGGACACTGGAACTATGAGTTCTCTCTAAATGCTTATGTCACTACCATGAAACTTCATGCGGTTAGTGTTAAGTAAAACACTGGTATTTACAATTATTGTCACCAGCTTTATGGCTACCTCCTACAATTGGGAGTTGTGAGCCTGTTACGGCCCAAATTCACATGATCTACGCTGTAGGTTTAGATGCAGTTGTATTAAGACAATCAATATAAATCATCATCTGTCTATATTAGGTATTAAATCAAAGCTATGCTATGTTCTTAAAAATCTGTTTTTAAAGTGAGCAGCACCTACCTACCTCTTTATACATGCGACCAAAAATAAAATCATAACTCATTATGAACTTGACACATTTTATAATATTCCCTTTTGGTTTATCCTCAGATACCACACACATACTCAGCTGTTGGAGATAAGAGTATAACATTCACCGCTTCAGATTCGTATCTAGATGATGACATCACATCCGTATTCAATAATACCGTCTACGAGCTAGTCGAAGGCCTGGAGATCGTTGACGGAGCAGCCGGTAAGTTCACTCAAATATATTTCACTTGTTTGGTGTTACCACTTGGTGGGAATGACCTGCCTGCCTAACAGGCTGGGTAAGCTTGACTGGTCTCTGAGCAGTATTTGCTCCCTGTAACCAGGAACAGTGGGATATTTGTACTGCATTCAGGTTCTGTGCAAAATCACAGTAAACCCTCATCTTATTAGGTTGTTACCCAAATAGACTAAGCGAGGATTATGCTTTCGAATGCCTAATCAGCAGCTGTAACTGTATAAAATTACTTATCTACCAGACAAATGACTTGGCTCCTACTAATGATTTTGACTGGGATGGATGGGGGCTTCTTTCAGGGTGAGGAATTATTGGCCAGGATTAACAGATTGTGAATAAGAAACATTCGTATTTCGCATAGGCGTTAAGATGTCTAAACAATTACTTTGGCGAAAGCAATGTCAAAGGCCTTATAGATAAATCTTGTGATTTGCTTTCAGGAAAGATAATTAAGATCATATCTGGATCGATTATTGAGGGTACTACTTGTTTTGTGCTTTGTAAACATTGCTCAACCCAATCAGCTTAATGTGTACTCTTGACTGTAACAGATAATTCTTAACTCAATTTCATTCTTAATTTTGTCGCTTTCAGTGTATGAAAAATCATAAAATATGTATATTTATTTCTTTATGTAGGGCGATCAGGTTTGTAAATTTACTTAATTGTATGATGTTTTTATTTCTCTATATTTGATTTCAATGCACATTTCCCTAAAATGCTTTCTATTCTACACATAGAAATATTTTCGGGTCTTTCATGATCCGTCGATGAGATCAAATGTTCACCAACACCTAACTCAGTCACTATAGAACACAAATTCTGCATAAGGTACAGTCACATGTTAAATGACTCAGTCACCTCACCGGTGCTAAAAAAATCCATTCCTGCTGTAATATAGGGTAGGACACATACTTTTGTTCACTGCTAGACCTCTTTGATGAGACTGCCATTGGTGAGATGTATCTCACTACACAGATGACGATATTTGTATATTATAACACATTGCAATACAGTGATCAAAGATGAAGTGACAGTGTTTGAGGTGAACTCACATGATGGATATCCCGTCACATATGAGTGGAACTTTGGTGATCAAACCGATGTCATAACTGAGCTGAATGGTAAAGTCAATCACTCCTTCTCCTCATCTGGTCGATATAACGTCACTGTGAGAGCTTACAACGAGCTGTCTGAAGATATCGCATGGGTGAGACAGCGTTTTAGTTATATTAATCTATCTTTAACCAATGAGATGGAGTTCATCGGTTGAACCAAACAATATAATTCATTTTTAAAAATAGGTTTATTCTTGCAATTACAATTGTGTGTCAGGTTTTACTGAATCAATTACTCAAAATCTTCTTGTTTAATGGTAAAATGCAAGCATTTCAATTGATATATGGGGACCTATTTTTACAGACCTCGGTACTGAAAGTTGCTGATCTGATTCCTAAATATAATTTACTTTTACCAATGCCCTCCTTCTATTACAGACCTCAGTACTGATCCAGGCTAAGATAAACACAGGAGAATACTGGCAGTACGACAACTCCACACAACTTAATTATAGATCAGTATTTAAGATCTGTATAGATGATGGTAATGAGGTGACTTACTCTATAACTGTAGGAGACGGAAGTGTTCACTCCGGTGTACAAGTTTATGAAGAGAACCCCAGTGGTAGGCTGCACTCCTTATTCAATTCTGTGCCAAACTTGATAGGAAAACGATTGAAGGATTAGAGTGTATGGAGTAACCCCATATGTTATGACCCATTTGTAGCTACATCGACATGTTTTTCTCCTAATCACCGTGATACCTTCATCCGTATTTATGTTCACAATCTTCAATGTTATTGTAATTTGTAAAACAGTGCAGTTCAATTAATTCAAACCTCTGAGACAACAAAAATGTTTTCCTAATTAAGCAGAATCTGAATTAAAGACATTAGAATGCATTTGGATCTGGCTGAAGGGACCAATTTGTCTGAATCTGAATTAACAGGAGATCTGAAGTATAAACTCTGAATTAACTAACTTACACTGTGTTATGATATTTATTTCTTATTTTCAGTGTGTCACTCTGGATGGAATGACAGGAACACACTACACTGTTACCTTCTATCGCCCGGCTCACACCCCCGGACTGACGCACACGACACCTGTACCTCAATGTATGGTAGAGCGTTCCCCGCTTACTACGACTCACATACTGAATACTCTAATGCCTGGCATATTAACTCTGGTGATGATTACCGGTGGGGATATCATCGTGTCGATGGTCGTAAGTATTGTGATAAATCCTTGAAACTAGAAGCATCGCTTTTCTTTTCTATCAGGCTTAATCTTTCGATTGATCTCATCTATGTTGTATTGTTGCCCGCACTATCAGAATATGGCAATGATGCTGATTGAATGAATCAGATAACGTTGGCATTACTTACATTCGTGTTTGACGATGCTATTTTTAGAATACTATGACTCGTTTGAACGCCCTGTGGATGCTGCTGTTAACGGAAGATGGTATGATGGTCACGGACCTGGAAACAGCAATTATGATTCACACGAGTGTATAACCCATTACTATGCAGAAAATCACTGGGTCAATCGAGCATGCACAGATAATAAACACACCATGTGCATGTATGAAGGTATGATCATATAATTAACTTTATATTATCTTCTTGTTGTTCAGAAGAAAACAACTTGTTATAACAAAGATTCAATGAGAGATGGCACATTTATCCATACAGTATCTTATACTCATAAACAAATAAATAAATATTGCTCCTGTAACTCAATATCTTTCTCAAATGTATCACTTGGGATAACATGAAATAATATGTAGACAGAGCCCTTATCTCTGTTACGTAACATGTACAAAAGTCTCATTAGTATATGAATACAAGAACTGCCTCTTAGGTTTCTGTTCACGTTACTAAGTTTATAGCATACTAATGGCTCTTGGTCTGTTATTACCATAAAAACAATAGTTTATATTATTATGTAGTAGATAATTGTATTTTATGCTTATTATTTACTGATATTGCTTTGTGATGTCACAGTTCATATATCTTAATATTTATATAAACATTTTGATGAGCATCTTAGTATAGATGATAAGCTCATAATTTGTTGTTGCTTTTTTTAAGGACGCTGTGAGACATTCAGTCTTGATATAACAGAGATAGGAACATATGATATAGTACTGAAAGCTCAGAATAATGTCAGTTCTGTTGAGGAGAGTTTTGTTCAATATGTTCAAACTCCCATTGAAGGTAAGCTCATTATTGTTATGTGCCGAGCCTACTGCATGCTGCAGAATACGTTTACAACAAAAATGTACAAACAGAAGTGCAGTGACACTTCAAACAGTTCAGTAACTCTCTCGTTTATTTCGGCTCATCAAACTAAAGAGGAATGTATTCAATGTTTCAACTTTTTTTCATTTGCATCAATATATAGTATGGGAGATAATTACTTTGCAGCTCACATCATTCTTGGTAAACGCCACTGTGCTGGGAACCCATTATGGTATGGGAGAACTTGATGGGCATATTCTGCCTCTGTATTTCAGGGCTGGAGATTCTGCCTATTGGACCACAGAAGTGGGGAGATACAGTGGTATTAGAAGTGAGATGGACCAGCGGTAGTATGATTGACTTCTACTGTTACAACGAAGCGTCGGCCACTGGTACAGCTTGTGGTGATTTCGTTATTACTGAGGTGAGCATCTTATTTACTCTGTTGAGATGGAGAAGTTAGCCACAGTAGTTCTTCCCCTTGTTCTCATCGTTGTCGCGCAGAGGAATAGGGGGGGCAGTTCAGCTACTTTTTTATCTGAAATTATTTAAAAATGATACATTATTATAGGGATAGGGATGACTACTCCGTGAATATGTCTAAAGCTATTTGCTCTAAAAGCAGTGAGCCAAATGCGTTGCTTTTTCAAGTCAGTATGTCCAGGTGACAGCGATAATTTTCTTGTTCAATGTGAAGTTAGGTTGTTGCTGTTAGAGTAATATTTCCATCTGTAATGTGTATCTGTATATTTATATCCTCAGCCTGCTGACGGACTGGCAGGTACTGGTACTATCACTATCCCTGTGGCTGAGTACGAGGTCATTAACGATCACGACAGGACAGTCAAGTTTGTTAATAAGATAAGTGAGATGACAGTCTCACAGTCGTTTACTGTAATGTATGCTATAGAGAATCTGGTACTAGAAGCATCACATGACTGTGCTATAACTGCTGAAGATACTGTTATATACACTCTTACTGCTGATCAGGTATAACTTTTGATATCATAATAGTTATTTTTAAATCTGTTTTTATAATGGAAACACTTTGAGAAAATGGGGTACTTTAATCCTTGGTGCGTGTGCACTAAGCACCCTGATTGAAGCGTTTTATTTCTATGATGCTACACAATCATAGGCTATACTTCATCATAGTCTTAAATTCTAGCATATTTAATTCTTTTCCTGCTGTATGTGAAGCTTGCTAAGTAATCAGCAGGCTGATGCTATCCTTGCACATTAAGCTTCTTCCCCAAGGAGTTACCCGATCATTTTTATGGTAGACATAAATCAGCTTCATGAATTCAGATTGTGAATTCAGCTATCATGGTCATAGATAAAAAATGTAGAAACCCTGTTAGGGAAGAACAAAAGGTTCAAACTATAGGTGTAGTTTGTTGTTATCACTCCATCATCCATATATACACAACGTATTACGTTATGTTACAGATGTCGCACACAAATATGCACGTCATATTCAATGACCAGACTACAGCTACTGGCTCAACTATAATAGAGGATATAGCTGAAATGACTGCTGATAACACTAACTGGCCTGATCATGCTGGCACTCCCCGGGTTAGTAGTAGTTAAACCATTTTGCTCTTCCTTATATTGGCTGGTTTATTTTTCCATGTATCCCAGCCCCATTGTAACTGTTGTGCCTAGTAAAAGAGGGTGACTAGCAGCAACAAGAACCAATCTTTGAATCAGGAGGGATTAGTTTTGAACTTATTATTTAATCATTTGTGTATGGCGAGAAACCTTGAGCACATTAACTCCCAGCAGCCATGACATTAAGAAGATGACTGACACAGCTCTCTCATATCTTAGATACAAGTGAATGTTGGTAATGTTAAATTGTTTGTACGTAATCTTGCTCCACTGTTTGCTCTAGCTCAATGTTGAGGTAGTTGGGATGTTATAATAAGCTTTGATTATATGATTGTAGTATGATTATGCGTTTGATCACATATTCCCTGTGGAAGGGTCTTATACAGTGCTTGTTAACATATCTAATGATATCAGCCATGAGAGCATCACTCGAGACATTGTCATAGAGAATCCTATCAGAGGTAAGTCAGAGGTCAGAGGTCAGAGGTTAGTCAGAGGCAGCCCATGAGCAAGCTATAAATAATATATATTCTATCGTTTTTATAACCCGTACTCTTTTATATGGGTAACTGTAAATTGCTGAACAGGCTGAACAGACTGAACAGCTGAACAGAATTTCTCAGACTACTATTTGTTAGATTATTCACATGATTGGCTAATTTTGCATAAGCATGGACAATTCTTTATATTCTTCTCATTAAATTATTTATTTTAGGTTTGCATTCACCTTGGTTTCTTTCAATTTTATTCACACTAAATTTTTCGTCGTGACACTACTATTGAATGGATGGAAAGTAGCCTCCCCCCCTCCCCCTATAAACAAAGCTTGTTAAGACTGGCTAGATGGAAGGTTGAGCTGGATAATGTTTCTGGTGTCCAATTTCCAGAACACCATCAGATTTGGTCAGAAATGGCACATTGATTGCTTCATTTGCTTGTCCTAAATTGGTTATATTAGGCGCCAACAGGAACTTAGTGACTCATCAAATCATTTGGTTAAGAGTAATGTGTTTGAGAAGTGATAGTGACCCACAGAAATGACTACAAATAATGATTTTAGTCTGAAAAATTCTGTTCAGCTGTTCAGTCCGTTCAGCCTGTTCAGCAATTTACAGTTACCGCTTTTATATAACTCGTTATTTTTACTCGCTTGCTACCCATCAAATTCCATCTTTTCACAATGACATAATAATCTCTGAATGATGATAGGCAATCAAATGCATTGCTCTCAGTGGTAGTTCTTTTTTTTGGGAAAAATATCAAGAGCGCAAGAGCATAAGCGATCCCATATAATCAATATACTCTCTTGCATTGGTGTTATGGTTTTGAGTGCAGCGTGCTGAAAACTTACGTACTGCCTCATATCAGTTATGTGCTAACAACTGGCCATCACAATTCATATTATATCCTTTTATCCTCAGGTTACAAGTATGAAGCCACAGGTCCTATCCCTATCTGGCCTGGAGAGACTGCTCGAGTTGACTTTAAACTGATATTTGATCCGAGCCATGAACAGGATACTGATCCGGAGAATGAACCACATCTTATACCAACAGATGTCACTCAGAGCTATAAATACGGACATCCTGACTGCTCAGGCATTGAAGGTAAAGTCCTCATTCCCTCCTCACCCACATGATAGATAAGGAATAAGATCTTCTGTTTTAGTGGATTTGATTGGATGGTTTCTACCAGCTGAACTGAATTAGTTTATTGTACTTGAGCTGGGGGTAAGCTCAATAACTGCCAGCCTGTTTATGGCTGCTTCAAACCTCTGTTTATGCTCTGTAGCCAAATCTCCTCTATAACATGATGAATTTACATTTTCTAGGCTTTGGTGCTGGTAAGAACAAGATATTCATTGTAAATAGATACTAACAATAACTAACCATGTGACATCATCTAACAGCATTATGATTTCACTAGTTCTAAGCGATATCAGTAAACTTTTACTATGTTGAGGAAATCAAAGAAGTATCAGGACTGCGAACTCTCAACTTATTTACACACAGTGGTTTTTCTCAGAAGCCTCAGTTGACTTTTAGTTTTGATTTTTCAATGCCAGTGCAAAACAGTTAAATGTCCATTGACCAGTGCTCTGCATATACTAAAAATTGTTGTTTTTTAATTATTTTATGCATCTCCATTGTGTTAGCTTTAAGTTGTACATTGTCTATGGCTGTTGTAATTGCAATAAAACTGCTTTTAGCAAGCACTTTATCTATCTTATTTTATTTATCACATAATGGTATATATTTAGATATCGATGAGTGCGCTGACGGTAACAATGGTGGATGTGAACAGATTTGTATCAACACTAACGGATCATACTTCTGTGCTTGTGACTTTAACTATCATCTAGATACCGACTTCCACGCCTGTCTCGAGGGAAATGGTAGGTTTTATCCACAAATATACAAATGCTTATTGTATAACCATGGTGTTGTCCATATAGTAATTATTATGTATGTATACTGTCATGGTACTTAATAACTCTCATAATTTATCTTCCCAATTTGTGCAAATAATATACTGCTGCTGACATATTTATTCATCTCCGAGTTAAACCTGGACTGTAAATTGGATAAGATGATAAACTCCTGATTTATAAAGCTTTATGCACTGAGGTTTAATCATAGACTTAATATACCTAATATGCTATATTAAGTATATGGGTTTGATATATTCCATGTCAGTTGTTGTATGACTTGATATTTCAGGAACTGGTGACTATTACTTGAATGGTAAATGTCTTGTTATGTAGTGTAGTGTAGTCTAATATAGTGTTTCTGTTTGATCAATGTTTGATCGGTATTCTTTAATAGAAACTGCATTGAAAGTTGACCTCTTGATACTCTAGGTTCCAGCATGGTGGGCTGGTTTCAGTCCAATGCGAAGAGATTGATACGTTTCATGCCTAGGAAATATTTGGTACAGCATTTCGTCAATTAAGTATTGAATAAAAACTGTTGTGCTGCTTTTTAGGGACATATTACAGCCTGAATGGAACATACAATGGTACTACTTAGCCATAATCATCATTAGTTCTTTATATATGATAGATTAGAGATTTTAGATCTGATGTGTAGACAGATATAAGCTTACCTTGCCCCCACCTAGTATAATAGTAAAGTAGCTCATAGTTTTAGGGCTGGGATATAAGTGTCATACGGAGTCGAGTCGGGGACTATCCACATATACCCTCCTCAAACAGTTAGCTAGTAGTCACTTAAATACCACACAGTACTGTAGAGTAGTAGACAAGTTATCAAAGCTTTGCTTATAGCCCTTAGTTGCACGTTGGTTTTAGATTGTAGATCATAATTCATTACTGAGGTCAAGTGACCGATAGAGTTTTTGCACTAGTGAAGTAAAACGCTAAATAAGTGAATTTACCTTAGCAGCACAATAGACAGAAAGACAGCACAGATCCAAATTCATCATCTAAGAATAAGATCACCTGGTCTCATCAGATCAGAAATATAATAATATATGTAATATAATATATAATAATTATACTAATTCTGCCCCTCAATTGTTGTAAGCATGCAATCATGATCCCAATATTTTTTACAGGTACAAGCGGAAATATAACAACGACTACAGCTGCACCTAATGCCGGCCCAACAACCACTGGTGTGTATATATGTATAGTAAAGACAGTTTTCTGAGCTCTGATTAAGGCCTCAGTTTTGAGTTGTCCTCTCTCCAGTTTTGTACTTTTAACCCACGCCGCATAGGAAAAACTTGCTGAAAAGAGGGTTATCTTGATAACCGCTTATAATAGGATAAAAATTATTTCTGATTTAGAATCTGTAGCATTGGAAACTCATATGTTTTTGGAAATCATTTTAGTATTTGGATAGTCAATTATAGCATTTCTGCCTGTTTTGCGGACAATTTGGCCGAATTTTACATGAGTACCGTTGCTAAAATTAAGATTTATCAAAATTCAAGCCTCCAATGATTTGGAAACCCTGTCTCACAGGGTTTTCAATGGTGCAGACTCTGAATCAAAAATCGTTTTTATCCTAACATAAGCGGTTTTCAAGATAACCCTCTTTCAGCAGGTTTTTCCTATGCGGCGTGGGTTAAAAGTACCAAACAGAGATAGGAGATAGGACAACTCCGAATTGAGGCATAAATAAGAGCTCAGAAAACTGTCTATTGTGTACATATTATGTATAGTATTTTGTATATATTTGTTTATTAGTGTTTTTGATTACCTGTTCCGTTTTCTTTATTTCAATGTTGATTATTGCTTGCTAGAAATTGCAATGATTAGTGTTATCTCTTTTTTCAAACATTATCCTCCGTAAAATCAATGAACTCCCTCTCATTGGTAAAATGAACATTCTACAGCATCAATTGTAGTCATTGGGTTGATTCGATATGCTTGTTGTTCTGTTTTCTAGTGGCTGGTATGACGACCCCTGATATGTGGGAGTTGTTCGGTCAGATCTGTCCTGAGGCCACCCATTCTGATATGGTATGTTCTCTAACAGTGCTCAATGGTAGATGAAGCCCATCTTCATTTTCAAATGTGACTCTTACTCGCAGAAAATATTAATGTGGCATGGCTCTGCAGTCGGAAATGCGGTTCTCTGTTAGCAAAATATAGATGTTGTTTCGTATTTTTCACAATTCAACTGTTAAAGAACATTTAGCAACTTGTCAGTATCGCAAACATAACACCAGTTAACTGTATATCTCTCTATTGTACAGGTGGTAGTGACAGACTCCGTCACTGATGATGATTATTTCGATTATGAGCACTACGGAACATTTGAAGTGACCCTGGCATTCTCTAATTGTATCTCAGATGACAGTTTCACATTCACTGTTGATGTTGACCAAGTAAGAAATAAAAAGATATAAAATATAAATATTAAATTTGCCTATTATATTAAAAAAGTTGTCCGAAACTACGAGCGAGATTCTCCTAGGACAACAAGTCAACCATAGTATTGTCACACTGCTAATTTCTTGGTTGAGGGAAAAAGTAGCGGCGCGCGTGACAGGGCTCAGTCAACCGCACATCCTTATACTTTATTTTCTGTTTAGCCTTCGATGAACTTGACCATCGTGAATGATGAGTATATTCTACCATGGATGACAAACTCCACCCTGACAACAACCATGGACTGGGGATCAAGAATCAATCTCACATACAACTACAATGACACCAACCCATTGTATGAGATAGCCTATGACAGGTTCTACCCTAACACTGCAGGCCATATGTGGGATGTGGAGGGAACCTTCTACCCTACCGTGAGTTACTGAGTGGGTCTGTTCTAACAAAACATTATATTCCTGTTCTCACCGAATCAGTTTATGATTTATAATTATTTGACAAGTTTGATATTTAGGTAGTAAATTCTATACAGTCAACGGATAGTTCAGTTCTTATTACTCATCCTACGATTTTCGATAGGACAACTCCACAGTGCTAGGTTAGCCGGGAATCCAAAGTGGGATCAGGTCAAGCTCTCATACTCTATTGAGGCCTGGTTTCCCTGGATGATCCAGAGCATTGCATCATGGGATACTCTTGAATATACCTTGTTGTGACTCTCAGTTATTTATTCCTACTCTGCAGGTAACTGCTGTTAATCTGGTCGGTGAGTGGTCTGCTGTGACGGGTCCTGTATACATACAGTATATCCTGGCAGAAGCGCTACGTGTAGAGACAAGGTCTATCTGGACTATACGGTACCCTGACTATAAGGACGAGGTGTCATTTAATGTATACCTTGTCAGGGATTATGCTGATATGATGCCAACCAATGTGACAGCTAATGTGACCTTTGGTGACCTTGTACCCGGAACTGATGATATCGCTACCCTGGATGATCAATACATGCCTGGTATGTCCGCAGAATAACACACTGACCCAGTGATACTTACTCTTAGCTTTCAATGTCATTTAAATTTTAAATGCTCGTGTGTTTCACGTTAGCACTATTTGCCCGTAAAAGTTCAAAGACAATATATCGCAAAGGAACATAAGCAAAGATACATTCGATATAAAAATTCTGCGTTGCAAATATGTATCGTGCAACCACATATAGTGTCAGGTCAGGTGTAAATACGCATGTAAAGTTGTTTTGTTGTTGGAAATCATCACTATATGAGTTTTTATCTTTGTTGAATTCACACAGGCAACATGGTTTCCGCATGTTATTACCACTGATATACTGTGTTTTAGATGTGGCTCAGTTCGATTCTGATCTGGATTATACTGATGGAGATACTCATGTCTGGACTGTGAAGCACAACTATACAGTGGGAGACACTTACACACTTAATATTGACTTCCAGAACTGGGTCAGCACTCTCACTGTCGATGTGGAGTTCCATGCAATAGAAGAGATAGCTCCTCTTGAGTAAGTTAATTTTATAACCACCTTCGGGTAACTTCGGGAAGACACTGACAAGATCTAGAGGAATATTTCTTACCAAACTGTGCATCCATCTATTCCGTATGCATAAGAAAGCATGCCAGACTCTGATTGGAAAAAATGTGATAAACCATACCATATCACATACTAATGTGATACACCATATCACATACTATATCACATACTAATGTGATAAACCATATTACACATTAATGTGTGAGTTTGTTTTATATTATTCAGACTCACTGTGAAGACGATTGAGATGGACGCTATCACTGCATATTTTGATGATCCCGCTAACTATGACAAGCTGGTTAATGGTTTGACAGATGAGCTGCTTCACGAGCATGTCGACTGTGGCAGAGTTTATGAGGCCACTGGTAAGACTAAACCTAACCTAACTAAAGTACCATACCTGTGTAGCCATCAAACTAACTCAACAACAATGA